>JAQQZR010000017.1:9903731-9922488 GCA_030068235.1 Notoglanidium macrostoma
GAGAGAGAAGGAGAGTGAGAGAGAGAGAGAGAGAAGGAGAGAGAGAGAGGAGAAGGAGAGAGAGAAGGAGGGAGAGAAAGAGAGAGAGAGAGAGAGAGAGAGAGAGAGAGAGAGAGAGAGAGAGAGAATTACAGCTCTGCACTGGTAATGGCAGAAATCTACATGTTATATGTTGTTATGAGATGGGCCATATTCTATGCACACACACTCGCACACACACTGATTCGGTCAAGCAGGGTATAAAAACATTAAAATTCTAAACAGCTGTTGAATGTGCTGCCTCTCTTTGCTAATTATAAACTATGTGGGTTTCCTCTTCCCTACACACACACACACCCCATCTGCTCACATGCTGTTCAATTAAGCAAAAGCTCGTTTAAGTGATGATAGAGGAGGAGGCCCCCCAGCCTTCCCGCTAAACAATTCAAAGCCTTTGCTGCCTCTGCCGAGTGTGCCTCAGAGTGTTGTGGGTTTTATTATTTCCTAAAAAAGAATTATGTTTACGTTAGCTCACTACATCATCAGCCATAGTGATCACTAGTAACTGGTGGTAGCTCAGTAGTTAAGACATTGGATTTGTGATCGGAAAGTCGTGAGTTCAAATCCCAGCCCTTAAGCAAGGCCCTTAGCCCTCAACTGATCAGTTGTATAAATGAGATTTATGCAAGTCTGGATAAGGGCGTCTGCCAAATGACATAAATGTAAATGTAATCGAACACACACACACAAAGACAGAATAATAACTCTATTTCATCCATCCCAATCCATGCAATTACCGCAGACGTAAAGGGAATGTGTCAAATCATCAGGAATCAGAGGACGCTGAAGAATGGAAAAACATCTTCATCTGTCTGTGAGTCTGTGATCACCATAAACTCAGATTCCTGTTCTCGGCTGACAGGAGCGCAACTCGAGCAGATCTATAGCCCTTCTTACCTTAAGGCTTTATGTGTTGGGCATTCGGAGATGCATTGCAGCTCACCATGGTTGTAAAGAGTGGTGGAGATTTGAGTTGCCATGGCTTTTCCATGGAGGTATGGCTGATCTCCCCTGTCCTTGTTCATTAACAATGAGTTTCTGCTCAAAGAACAAACACTCACTGGATGTTTTTTTTTTTTTTTTTGCTCTTTACACCATTCTGTGTAAACTCTAGAGACTTGTCAGCAGTTTCTGAAATACTCAAACCAAACCAAGCTGCCATCGCCATCCATGCCACGATCAAAGTCACTGTCATTGTTCCCTGTCTCATTCTGGGGTTGGATGTACATAAATGAGTGTATTTTTATTATTATTATTATTATTTTTTTTTTTATCCTAATAAAAATGGATTTACTTTTCAGTCGCACACATTGTTTCAAGAATTTCTCAAAAAGCTAACCACAGGTACAACACAAGTAGAGACTTCACTGAGTTGTTATTCAGCTTTTGGATTAGCTTCAAATTGATGTTACTTTCCTCGAACCTGCCTAGACCCCAATAAATCAATATCGTTCCCAGCTTCGGTAATTACTCTTCTGGTTCATTAGAGAGTGAGGTTTGGATGCGAAATCTCTGGGGTTTAGAGAAGGGAAGCCGCTGTGCAGTTAGCCAAAGCGTTTACACATTCCTTTCCTTTAATTAAAGGGCAATAAACCAAACAGGTCTTTCTTTTTTACTTTGTATCTCACAAATGGGTTCCAGAAGTTCCGCAAGGTTATATGATGCTTTTCAGGGTGGGGAGGGAAGTCAAAGCTTATGCAAACGTGCAAACAAATACACCTTAAGCTATCCCTTGTATTGATGCTTTTCGCTTAGTTGTTTTTCATCTATTTGGTCATGACACAGAGATTTGCATTTTTTGTTTTCTCCTTCCTCTCTCTTACTCATGTTTACACCTACCCTATTTTTTTTTCACCTGTGTGAATATCTGGTGTCAGTCCCACAATCTTGCTGTGTGAATGACCGCTATTGGAATGAATGTGGCATGGATCAGTATCAGTACACACACACACACACACACTACACTTTTTCCTGAGGGTTGGCGAGATTCCATGCCACTTGACCTCTGTCGAGATGAGACATTGAGCAGAAAGTGGAACGCTATATCTCATTCCCAGAAACAAAATGGAAATGTTTTGATAGTTCACTTCCTTGTCATAGGCTGTCTTTTATACATGGTGAAGACGGGTCACTTGGAAACACCACTTAAACACTTAATGATGATGTTAAATACCCTTTATCACTGCCAAACTTTGGATAACCACCTAATGTCTCAGTCAGAGATATGTAATGAGGTGCTTCCACTTCATACTGAAGTAATAATTAGAACTGTGAATATACATTATGTGTGTGTGTCCACATAAAGGGTTCAACTACAGTGTAGTAAGTTTCTGTACATTTGAATGTCATAACGTTGATCTAAAATGGAACCGCTTAATACTCTCTAAAATTAGACAGATGGGGAAAATAGCTGACTTTGCCAGTTTTTTTAAACCATAATTTAAACATGTACAGCAGTAACAAAGAGAAAAAAAAGAGAGGTTTATGTCGTGTGTGGTCTAAATCATGAGCCCCTCGAGACTCACCTCTTTTCTACTACATTCTTCTTCTGTGTTTACATGGCTTACTTCTCTTCCCTCGCTTTCTCTTATCTTCTAATGTATTACAGGTGTGCTCAATCACAAGCAGACACTTCAGCAGGCAGCGAGGCCAGTCTGGGTTTGTGTGTGTGTGTGTGTGAATGTGTGTGTGTGCCATCCCAGTGATTTACATGTGGAAGTGCCAGATAGTACTTTGCTCTATAACTCATGAGTCGACTTTTCAATAGAAACTGAACTTAATTTATTATTCGTTCATCTTCAGCAACTGAATGGTGGATCAGGATTATTTGTTCACACTGGGTGCAAAGATAGGAGAATTTCACCTGGATCTTACACCATGCACACACACACACACACACACACACACACATTCATACCCAGAGTAGGCAATTCACCTACCTGTGTGTCTTTTAGACAGTAGGAGGAACCCGGATAACCCAGAGGAAAGCCACGCAAACATGATTAGAATTCATACACAGACTGAGCTAAGGATAGACCCGTGGAGCTGTGAGGCAGCTATGATACCTTCTGCACCGTCATGCTGTACTCGTGAGCATAGATTTCGATACGGCAGGACCACATTAATAACGCCTCAACGTTGAGCAGTCATCACACTTGACTATCTATTGAAGCTTGAGACTTGATATCACACTGTCATCCTGTATGCAGTCTAGCAGCTCATTTTAACGGGGATTCGACATAACCTTCTGAATTATGTATGAGGTAATATCATTAACCAGAGTTTGGAGGTTTCAGCGAAATTTCTCTAAAACTCACACAGAAACTTGGTCTCAAAATTGGGAATTGGAAAATGGAGACGTTTTTCCTCTTTCTTGTAGGCCCTTGTATGGGGAATCAATTATTACACACCTATTTCACATATCAACTCCATAATTCCCCTTTACCTCTCCCAATCTTTAGAATATATGGTATTTTACAGCAGACTTGGTCCTGTACATGATAGACACCTGGCAATGTGTAACCTGGCAACCCTGTCATTTACTGTTCTGTCTTCTGCTTCTCTTCTGCTATTCACAGAGCGAGCATGGGGCAGCATGATTCCTGCACCAGTTGCCCTTTAGTAATGTTTGTTGCAGTTCCATTTTTGACCACCAGGTGCAATAATAACTCTTTTGTGAAAGCAAATACAATATTATCTGAATAATTGAATAAACTAAGATAAATCATGTTAAATCATACTAATATGAATTGTATTAATTTAGTGATTGAGTGGATTGATTTAGTGCCATGATCTATTGACAGATTTAACGAGTGGTTATTTTACTTGTGTCTGGGGCATGGACCTGACCTCACCCCTCTATATGCAGAGTTTTCAAGCTTTTAATGGTCTCAACAGCAAATCATTGGTCAGGAAAATTAGCAAGAATTAAACAAATAGATAAAGTAAATTGGTGTGGGATGCGTTTCCCTGGATTCCCTTTAAATGTTGAAGTTTTGTGGGTAAACTTGCAGACGGCTTTTTGCAGAAAGAAGAGTCCATGTTGTTCCCCTCGATGATAAAGTCTTCAAACGTTGGAAAATTTTGAGCACCCAGACAAGTTAGTTTCAATTTTATATCATTTAAACAGTTTAAATCTTTTCATGATTTTCTCTTTATGTACCAGAAGACTATGTAAGTGAACTTCCCTGTTTCCAGCGTTTCCCCCCAACAGTTTCAGCAACGAGCATCGACGAGCAAAACAAGGCCGACGTCTCAGGAGCGCTTTTTTTTACTTCTTGTAAATTTTCTGCCCAGTGATTTTTGTTGAGACCATTAAAGGTTTAATGTTTTGCAATATTGGGTTTGCATCATTTTTTTATTTTTAATTTTAAGTTTAAATCCTATTAATACTGTTTCCTTGTCACTCCCTGCTACATCCCTAGTAGCAAGGAACAGTCTGAATTCATTGACTATTGCTTTCCTATTGATCGTGGTGGTGTGAGATCAAGCCCATGGACCCTGGACATAATAGTAGCGAATCAGAAGCCATGTCTGTTTATCTAAGTGATGATTAAGAAATAATAGTGCCAAATCAGAATAATGGAATTATTGTAACCAATTAGGAAAATGGTATGATTTATTAATAACCAATCATAAGAGAATAATGACTATATAAACTCTGGAAAATTGTGGACAATCACCTTTTCTGGTCAACTGCTACTAGTCTTGTTACTGTATTTTTCTTGGTCTGATTAAATTACTCTGAATTTTGAATCTAAGCATCATGCTTTTTGGATTTTGGGCACTTTCTGGCACAGTATGAGCTACAGAAGGTTGGCTTATATGTCACAACATGCGAGCAACATGTTTTTAAATCAGTGGTGACTCACAAGAGGTAATTAGTATTTCGACTGAATGTAACAGTGAATGAGGAGTTTCAAAGGATTAGCATTAGTTGTACAACTGATATAAATGCTCTGTCCCACCTGCCCCTATGGATAAGCCACCACTTCTAGCAATGAACTGGTACAGGTAAGATAACCTCTCTCTGGCAGTTTTGACAACTCATTAATGCAGAAGGACCTGCTGTGACTAGCCGAGTGTGAGTGGAGCGTCCCTCCATGCGACTGGCTCTGTGACAGTGTGGGAATTCAGGGGACCTCAGGAATTGCACCGAGAGTGTGCCAACCTCAACACGGCCACATGTTGCCTGGCAACAGGAGCGTGTGGTATATTGTATTGCTCTAACACATAGGTTGTGTGTGTGTATGAGAGAGAGAGAGAGACAGAGAGAGATTTTGTGTGTGTCTGTATGTGTGTGTGCATGTATTTACTGCCTGTTTATACCTGCAAAGACAACCCACTCAAACTCAGTGTTGTTTAAGGCTGAACTCAGTTCTTAAATCATATTTAGAGTTATAGGCATATACTATCCTGTTAGTTGTTTTTTTTTTCATTCAGTAAAGTTTAAATGACTAATCAGCATGATTGTACATTATAACGTTTTTTTTCCCAGTGAATCGGCAATGTATTAGGCTATCCTCAGGCCTGAGGGTATAAAGTGAATCATTTTCTTCCTGTGAAATGTGTATGCTTGCCTTGTACAATGTAAGTTGTGTTTGTGGAGCCAGTAAAACTGGTGTTTCAGAACCTGCTGAAAGGGAGTTGTTTTAACAGAGGAATGCAAACTGTCTTGTCCCTGGGAAATTCACTTCCCTGTGTGTGTGTGTGTGTGTGTGTGTGTGTGTAGGCAGGTTTTTATATCTTGGTTAGGACCAGATGGCCCTACAACAATAGGAATATTGGAAAGATTTGACCTTGTGGGGACCCGTCTGGTCTTTATAAGGAAAACTGTAATTGTTTGCTTGGTGACGTTAAGGTTAGGTTTATGTATAGCATTAATTAGCTGCATTATTAATTATATCAAAGGAAGGTGCACGCAATTATAGTAAAACAGATGTGCGTGTGTGTGTTTGCGTGTATTATTTTTATACCTTGTTGGGGACCAAATATCTCCACAGGGATAGAAATATGGTTTTGAAATTGTGGATTTTTTTTTTTTTTTTAAATAAAAGAACCAAACGGTTTCCTTTTCTTCATTGAGGTTAGGGTTAAATTTCGATATAGACATAGCATTCACTTATAAATGATATTCATTTGATAATTATATCAGCGGAAGATCCCCACACGGATAGTGAGACAAATGTGTTGGGGACACAGAATGCACTAGATGAATTCATTTTGATTCATTTCCAGGAAGAGAGGGAGAAAAAAAATACAGAGTGTGTAAAAAGCAGTAAGTGAGTAAGAAAGAGGGATAATGAAGGGATTGAGTAAAGAAGGTCTTTTTAAATGGTCCTGTTCCAAATCAGCTCCCACAGTTTGGAGATAAAGGGACCAGTTGCCATGGCAACACAAGTGTTAAAGGGAAAGTATCTGATGGGCTGTGCAGGGGTGGTTCATCCTGTGCCACACACACACACACTCACACACGAACACAAGCGCACCCAGATAAGATTATTTCAGCCTCTTCTTCACATCTAAGCAAAGCCCTTAATAATACATACCCGATCTGACACTTGGTGCGTATGACAGGGCTCATGTCGGCCCTAAATATGTGAGAAATGCTGGAAAGGACAACTGTTGTTTGTGAAGTTCAAAACGTCAAACACGGGTTCAATAAGGTCAACGCTCCTTTAACAATCAAGAGGAAAAAACTCTTATGTTTTATTTCACCATAAATTTCACATTGTGAAAAAAATCACTTGTACAAAATAATGTTAACCGCTGTGGTTGTGACAGAGCGACAACAGAATAACATAACATACTAGGACATACAGAATAGAACAATACAGCCCAACATTGACAGTGTTGACAGACAAAGGCAGACATTGATTAAGAGTTTTATGCCACGTGCAAGCCTGTGACTCGGCTCTTGATCTTCCAGTCGGGAAAAAGAGAGTCAGTGGGAGAGAAAGAGAGAGGGGGTGAGAGGGAAAACAAAACACTTGACAGCTACCAGTTCAAATGGTGTGTGTTGTTGGAGGACAGGAGGGGGGGATTGTTGACCATTGCCTGGGAAACGCTACTTGAGACGAGGCAAGAATGGGCTATCTGATTGGCTGGAGGTTTGTGTGTGCAGTGCAGTGGAAAAAAAGCAGAAAGGGCTTTCTGTTTAAGCATAGATGTGAGAGCTTCAAAGGCAGCAGACTAAAGCAGCACTTCATTGAAAAAGGGAGTGGGTGGTAAGGAAGAAGGTCTGGGAAGGAATGTGAAGCTTGACCTCTCTCTTTCTTTCGCCCTATCTCTTTTTTCGATCTCGCTATCCGTTCCGCGAGAAACCCGAATTCAGACTTTTCCCTCCGTTGCTTTGATAAAGCTAGCATTAGCTCGACAGATAAAGCATACCGAACTGCAAGAATTTCATCCACTCACTAATGCGTAAGCTTAAGCGTACCCTTTTCACACGTTGTTGTAAATTCTGCCCACAATTTTGTCCAACGTGTTACACTGCAGTTCTTTTCTATTGCTCTGTATGAGACGATATCCTGCGACACTCATGTACAAACGTAATGTCTTCTGACCTTTGGAATGTAGCATCATCACTGCCGTGAAAATAAATACACAGCTTAAAGGACTCCATTATTCACCAAATGTAGCCAGCTTTCGGCAAAAACCCCTTCATTAACACTTAGGACTGGTAGTACAGAAAACCCTGAGGAAAGGCGAATTTACAGTCCGATGCCACTCTTTCGACTTACAGACGTTGGGGGTAAAGACATTTAACAGCAATAGCCCCTTTTAAACAGAGATCCCGCTATACTGCCGTTAATAATGCGCCGCATTATGCCGGCTTTGGTTGTTCACACTGAACCACACGAATCCGGCATAAAGACGGGTTTTTTTAGATAGCATGAGGGCGTTCCGGAACCTGAGGCATGACATTCAACACAACTTAGCGTTATGAATATGAATACCCCGAGCATACAGGCGTTGAGTATTGAGGTACTTTTGTTAGCCATGCACATGTATACCACAGCGAACGTTTCTTTAAATCCCCCAGTGGCAGGTCAGACGCATAATACATCATCAAAACGTCACCCTCATTTCATGTAGGCGGACTAAAGGCGTAACATTCCTGCCTTGAACAGGCTGTGTAAAAGGGGCTAAAGTGTCTCTTACCAATGCTTAAGGCTTTGAATAGGAAAAAAAGAGCAAATGTCTATGCAGAGGGTATTAATAATAATTAACACCTGTCACTGTGCTCAAGGACAGCAGTGACAGTTCCAGCTGTTCTGGGAGCAGCTGCTGAAGTCAGATTTCACACTCGATGGCATGGTGTCCTCATCGTGTCCTCATCGGTCCTATCAAATTAGCCTCACACCCAGTTAGAATGTGTTTGAGTATCATTTAACTGACAAAGCAGGGTCAGCAAGTGGCAGTCAGCTAAGGCCAAGGCTTCGACCAAACCTAGAAGTTTACTGGGTTCATCACTAGAATTATTGCAGCTTGAAACATTTTTTTCACAAGTGTTTTTTTTTGGGGTTTCAAAATCATCCAATCGGACATATTGCGTCTTCGGTAAAGTTTAGTATACCTCTAGCATACACCATCAATTGTTTGAATCCAAACCCATTGGTTTGATCCTATAGTCCCTGGGCCATAACGCAAATTTTGTTTTACACCAATTGAATTCTTAACCTCCAAGCCCTTCCTCCAACGGTTTCCCAAACCAACTGCTCCATTGTATTCTGGGTAATACGATCCTACAACATCATTCTTCCCATTCTTATCCCGGTGATGACCTAAGACCCCAAGCTGCCCGGATTCAGGTCTGTCAGAAAAGAGGTCCAGGGTTCTCTGACCCTTACAAATTCTGCCGTGGTACGGCGTGACGTAGACGTGTGCAAAGGAACAGTTCTTATATAACACAAAGCAGTACGGGCCATGCGTAGCACGAAACACTCGCCAAATTCTGTACAGCTGAATATGCTGGATATGTATGCAAGCAATTTTTTAAGCAATAAATATAAAACTAAGCATACACAGTTCAAATGAATAACAAAACCGAAACAATGATCAAATAAATTTCATAAATTAAGACTATGAATAGACAGTTTTCAGTTCAGGTTGTTCATTGTTGTTGCCATGGAGACATTACCTCGCCGGCAGACAGAACGACTCTCACCTTTCTCTCTCTCTCTCTCTATCGTTCTGCTTTTTCACATTTATATTGAGGCTGTATGTGCGAGAACAGAACCACTCAGCACAAAGTTAAGCAGCCTAACTTTATACCAGTAAGTTCTCTTGTCTTGAAGTCATTAGGAGGTGTTGACAGTGCCTCTGTTGAGAAAATGGCATTTGCTTTCTGCAATGCTCATCATCCATCCAAGTTTTCATTGGACATGCTTTTTTTTGGTGGATTTGGGGGTTTTTTTTGGAAGAAGAATGATTAATATAGTATGGGCAACTGTATTTTCTCTCAGGAAAACATGCTGGGACATGCTGATCTTATCCACATACAAACACATACACAAACACATCTGGTGTGTGGATCACTTCAGGATGTCTTCTCACTGCATGTTTCACACCAGGTTGAGGAGGTCTGTTTGTCAGGAACTGACCAGAGTCAGACACGAGAGACAAACCACTTGTCTCTGTTTCATGTCTGCATTTAGTTTGTGCCTTCATGGGATAAATAAGCCTTTCTCTTTAACTATGAAGAAGAAATGTACTATATGAAAACAGTAGAGCATAGTGAAATAAAAAGAAAACATATAAAGGAGGCTTCTTCATGCTTTCATTCGGAAATCAGTCATCCGTATATTGTAACCCTGCCTCCCTCCTGTTCAGTTTCACTGGTTGAAGTTCTTGTTGCGAGATGAACAGAGAAGTAGTTAAGCTTACACCCCATTTTCATCCCGGAACAAAATAACGGGTGCGCGCCAACACAAAGATACGACAGCAAAACATGCCGGGCGCTAATTGTCCTTTTCAGATTAGCAGTTGGTTCATTTGGTTGTCACGGCAAACGACGTCCCAAGACTCCACAAAAACGACTCTGACGATGGAACGTCGAAGCAAAGATTTCCCAACACAGAACGTCTTCAAAGCACACCATCCAGAAAAACAGCGAGAGCTTCGCTGCTGGATATCTTCAATATTAAAGTCGAGCTTTGATGGAAGAAGAAGTCTTTTGATGAAATTGCACAGAAAGCAGGAAATCGTCACAGCTGGAATCCAGTACATCACACAGGACTTCTGTAAAGAAAGCCGACAACATGTAGGATTATAAATCATTTCATTTTTCCTATTAAGGTATAAAATGCCACCGTCCCAACAGAACAAACCACAGTTCTGCTAAATGGACTCAAACAATGAAGAATAGGCATTTTCCTAAAACGCTTCAATTGCACAGACACAGCAGGAAAAAAATAATAATAACACGTCTCAAAGATAAAGTCCAGATGCCCTCTCCTAAGCCTGGCCATTTGTTCCCCTACTTTTCCTGTCATCCTCAAGAAAACAGTTGGAGAAGGACAGGTCGTGTGCTAGCACCTGCTGAACGTCGTGCAAGGGCAATACAAACCCTAAAAAAAGCCATGTGACCTCAGAAGGACCTGGAAAATTCTATGTCTTAATGAAGGCATACGTTGGCATCACCTGTATGTAACTGACCTTCAATAATCATGGTTTGTGTAAGAGCAGTGGTGGAATGTTCACTTGTTTGCATACTAAATAAAAAAAAAAATGTGAATTGGAAGTTAACTAGGTACAAACTTTGCTAAGGTAAATATATCTAGCCAGCCTATATGTTAAATGTGTAAGGGGAATCTGTGCTACATGGCTAACTATGTAGTTAGAACCATGTAGGAATTATCGTGAGCTAGCTAGCTTGCTAACAAACCTAGCATGCTACTGAAACCTCATCAGCTAGCCGGCAAACATTGCCTTATTTTATATACTGCTGATAATCGAGGCTGTGTTCACTTCAACATTTCTGTGTGTCGTGTGCTTTCTCCACCACTGAAAGAGGAACTTAAAGCTCCTAACAGGAAGCTATTAGCCATCAAGTCCATGTTTTGAGAACTGCTAAAACAATAGCAATATAAAACAATCTACTACATTACAGTCAGTCGAGTGCTTTTCTGCTAAACTGAATGGTAGAACTTGTTTTTATGGTTGACCATTATTTCCTAGTCAGTAATACATTTAAAGTCCAACAATTGACAGAACTTCTTGTCTTGCTGACCGCCATCAAATACTCTGACGTTTGGTTCTCTTTTTACTGCCTCACTGGTAGACATTGTTAAGGATCATTTCCTTTTTTTCCATATCCATTTTGAAGGATTATTTCCTTTGTTTATAACCAATTTCTACTTGGTGAAAGAAGCCAGATTTCAGACCATGAGACCATGACAGTGTTTACAAGATTTCTATTTGGCTTTTTAGAACAGATTTCAGTATTTTTTTTTTTATTGCTTTACATCGCCACCCCTAACCCTAGATATTTATTCTAAATAGTATCACATTAGTTGGAATTAGCGTTAACCATTTATATCTCATATTTAGTTGAATACATTTACCAGTAAAATTGTCTTCCTCATTTTCCCCTGATGTAATGTTTCGTTTTGCTATTAATTCAGTGATCATTTCTCACATACCCTGTTCATATACTATTCAGTTTTCTATTATGTGATTTCCCAACACATGGTGTAATAAAGGTGTTACAAGTATTAGCTCTGGCGTTGAGATTATATTTCACTGTCCAAAATCAAAACCTTCAGCATTTATACATAGCACAAATCATTAAAAACGATTCTTACACTGATTACGCGTTAGGTTTAGTAAATAAGCTTCTGTGCATTGCGATTGCCAGTAGAATTGTTTCCTCCTCAAGCCACTGAATTGCAATATTTAATGTAGCTATTTTTATCTTGTGTTATTTTGCTGGCAACTTAAGTTAATGGTGATGTTGCTTCAGTGCTTGATGTCACACTTTCTTGCTTCTGATGCAGCAATATTCTGGGCCAATTTTGCCAATGAACTGTCTGTCTTGTGTTGAAACATTTGGATTAGGTTCCAGATTAGGGACCTACACCAACACAAGCTCTCTCGTGTGTGCTTTAATCAGCCAACATTTTTTCCATCGCCATGAAAGTGGTCACAGTCCAGTTTTTAGCAATTTGCAAGGCTAAAATTTAACTACCTATGTACCCATCAATTCACACACCCACTCATTATCCAACTATGGAGCTTTCCTCATGATTGTACTGGAAACAAAGCATTCCGCCAAGCACGAGTCCTGCTTTAAGACAGCATGGGGCGACTTTTGTCAATGGAACAGGACTGGATCTAATGACGCCATTTCTCCTCCTCTACCCTCGGATGCATGCCTTGCACATGTTCTTTTGTTCTTGTACGCACACTCACTTGATAATTCAGAAATACGCAGTTTATCTTTTACTTTGGCGTAGCTCATTTGGTTACTTACCATATTTGGTCAAAAATGCATTAGTCAGATATGGTAGGTCTACTTTAGCACTTATATTAGTGTTTGTTTGCTCTTTCCAGCACCGCTGGCAATACTCACAATGATTTTTATTCTCTGGCAGGACATGATCTGATAAGAAGGAGCAACAGACAGAGGTGACTGGTTCATGATCTCAGCTTCACAGCAGGGGAACTCTTATACATATGCCATGAGAACTAGCCAGTTTTGCTCACTGCCTATAGGATAAACTCTGAAGAAAACAGAAGAAGGCAGCTGTGTGTTTGTGTGCTTTTGTGTGGGTGTGTGAAATTAACCAGTATGCACTGCTTTTTTTTGCAGCAGGAAATGAAGGACGCCTGTCGCCATCTCTCTCCCGTGAGCTGGGGGAAAAGACAGGAAAAGACGAAGGAGAAGCTTTGTTTACTCTTCCTTTTCTAGTCCTCCCCCTCTCAACTCATCCTCCTTTCCTACGTTCTCTGTCCTCCCACTCTTTTGGCCAGTGGTGAACCATTTCATTGTTGAGGGGTTGGGGGTGGCTGCTAAGAACACTTCATGGCAATTGAAATGCATAGGAATGTCCCAAGGTCCTCCACTTTGAAATGAACTGCCCTGTCGAGGTGGGCGGCATTCCAGTTACAGATACATACTAACAGACTGGGTCACCCCGTAATGATGGATTGAATTGCTCAACATCAGGGGGTCACGAATGAAATAAACACACTTGGAGGTCTCACGCCTTCCTCACTTCCCCCTTTTTAAAAGATCTGACTCACTCCTACTCCCTTTTTTCCTTTTATCTAGCCAGTGCGTAGGGGTTTAATATGAGTTTGTTTCGTCTACTGGACTGCAACTGCAACTCCCTAGACATTTAAATCCGCTTCAGTGTATGACTCGTCATCTTTTTTTTTTTTTACAGCCAGATGAGCCATGTGGGAAGAATACAAATGCAGGGACACAATACAAATTTAAAAGGCTCTGTTGTTATGTAAGTATGGTTTAATCATCTGAACAATGAAAGTCTTCTGCTTTTATCTGCCTTCCGCCGATTGAGAACCATGAGACTCTCGTCACTTTTGGTTACAGTCCCTATGCTCCCAAGAGCAGCCCCATGACTCAGACATTTGGGAAGTGAAGTTTTGCCTCGTCTTGCTTGTTCCCTCGCATCCTTCTTTCTTTCTTCTCTTTTTTCTCCCTTTTTTCCTCACTTTCAGCTCAGTATATGGAACCTGGTATAACTTATTTAAGTCTAAGTTGTGGATCATAAGATTAGTCATAGATTAGTTATTAGTCAGTTATAGATTATACGTAATCCTACGCTCAAGAACAATATGAGACTGCACACTACCCCAAAATGCTTTCTTTAGTATAGATTCTTAGGTTCTTCCCTCTTGTCCCATTGCCTTCGGTTAATAAGCAATGGCCAATCTCTCTCTCTCTTCCTCTACAGAAGTTCTCTTTCTCTGAATCAGATTCACCACTGCACTACACCTCCTACTATAGCATCCTCTATATTGACATTTTGATAAGCTAGCTCAACGTATCTATTTCTCTGTCGTTTTTACTCTCCTTAATTTCTTATTCTCACCAACACATCCCTCCTTTCTCCACCCTATGACAAATTTGTCCCTCAGGGACAATAAAAGTCCTCTATTCTGTTTCAATTACCCTTGTTGCAACGCCCCATGTTGCAAACTCATAATTCATCCAGTCATCACTGGGGACATCTCCAAAACACGCACACACACACACAGATCTTATGCAATGTAATCTGAACATCACATAGGATAAAGTCATAAGATGTGTCAGAAATGGGAAAAGGATGAATCTTAAATTTTAGGACTGAAATTGTATGTTGGAAGACTGCATCCTTTTTTCCACAGTCCCATAACGTAAGCATTCAGGCAGTCAGTTCAACCATACAGCATTGTCGTGTGTGTTTTCTTAAATCATATATGTGCACTCCTAACATCTAACTGACCCGTGGACACTAACTATAGTGTGTATCATCCTCTAAAGAAAGAACCATAGTAAATTATAGCTATACTTGATATGTAGCTATGCTATCATCTCCTTAAACAGCAAGATGCTTGGATTAAGTTTAATGCTACACTTCTAAGTTGCCCTGAATAACATTGTGTGTGCAAATAAAAACAAAATTGTAAAAGTAGAAAAATGTAGACAAATTCAAATAACTACATGACTGCAAAATTGATGTGACAGCTGGCTGATATCCAGAGCATGAGGCCCCTTAGAGGAATCTAATTCCTCTCTCAATACTGAATTGGTTCTGATTTAATAAGGATCTTTGTCTCTATACGTAGCCAAAGGCGTGGAGAGAATTTCTTAGCGAATGTAAGAATGGTCATTGCTACCTCAAGGAACAATTTATTCCAATTTCAAACACATCCCAAGAGCTATGGAAAAAAAAATGCTGTAGGTAATCAGGTTTTAAAATAACCAGAAGGATAAACAACACTGTACCAGCCTTTATTAGGAGCAATCTATGCCTATGATATTTTTTTTAAGTGGATTTACAGATCTCCTTAAACATTTATAAGTGGATGTTTCAAGATTTTCTCCTTCCATGTATAAAAGGAATAAATAAGAAAGGCTGCAAAATAGCTATGGTATTAAGTACTAGCTCTAAATCCATTAAAATGCCCATGTATATAGCTTTCTTATGGAATTCTTTTCTTTAGTTGCTTGTGCTTTTACAGAGATGGAAGTTCATTGACTTTCACATTAGCAAACTTACCTTAAAGGAAGAAGGAAGGTCAAGGGTCATGCAGCTGTCAGGCCGGGAGGTGCTTCCAGGTGCTAACGAAGGCAGTGGGGATTAAGGAATAGGGTACAGTGGTTATGCTGTTCCAGGCATCCAGTGTGGGATCATAGCAATCTAGCGTTTTGCAGCGCTGCGTTCCAAAATAGCCGCCGACCACGTACAGTTTGTTCCCCGAGGCTACTGCCTGGCAACTCATTCGCTTAGCCGTAACATCACCTACTTTAGTCCACTGGTAGGTCTCGCTGCTGAATTTATAAGCCGAGCAAGCTGAGAACTCAGTGTCACCACCCATGACAAAGATCTGGTTCCCCAAGACAGCAGCTGCTGTGTAACGCCATGGCTGTGGGCAAGCTGCCGGGACAGTCCAGTGGTTTTCCACCGGGTCATAACACTGGACCTTTGGTAGCTTATCATGGGTAACGCTTGTTCCTCCAAAAGCAAATAACTTCAGCTTTACGCTGACGACTGCGGCATTGCTGACACCCTCACGTAGTGGTGCAACCATGCTCCACTTGTTCGCAACTGGGTCAAACTGCTCTACCTGCTTCAAAGAGACAGAAGGTGAGGCTGGAAGACAACCAGTTGCAGCCGTATGACCTCCAACCACATATAGGCAGTGGCGCAGTTCAGCTGAACCATGCCCAAATCGAGCTATTAGCATGGGAGCTGCTTTTGACCACTCTTCATGCAAGGTATCGTACACCCAGACATCCTTGGACACACCGTTCTCTGAGCCCCGACCGCCTGTCACGTAGACTTTGCAGCCAATAGCACAAGCACTGAACTCCTTTCGTGGACTGGGAATATCGGCTTTTGGGATGATTTCTTTGGCCTTCTGGTCTACCAAATACAACTTGTCACACATAAAGGTAGGACCACCTAACAGGAAAAGGGCATGGCTAGTCTTGCGGGGCCTGGCACAAGGACTGTTGACCACGCCGTCATTCTGCAGTATGCGTAGCTTGCAGCGGATTGCTTCGTCCACCAACTCTTTGCTTTTGGCTTGTGAGTTGATAAGCTCCTCTGTGGAGACATTCTCCATGAGGAAGATGGCTGGCAAGAGGGCTAGACGTACAGTGCGCAACAGCTCTGGTAGGTGGCAATGTCGCCGTTCCAAGTCATAGTTCACCCAGTTAAGTGCAGATTCATAGACCAACCGTTCATCCTCTGTCTCCAGCTCTTCGTGTGAGAGCAACTGGACTATCATGTCCTTGGGCAGTTGCAGGAATTCCTCTGTCTTGCAGATAGCTGGGAAATTACTGAGACACATGCTCCAGGAAAGCTGGGACAGCTGGGTGCAGTGGTGAGCATCAGACAACAGCAGCATGCCGAGGCAGTTGGACGGGTGAAGGTTCTTCTCCAGGAACTCAGCACAGGCATCACGGATGTCCTGGAACTCTAGCATGTCACCTGCCTCCAGCAGAGACTCAGCGTTCTCTTCGTTGATGACTACCCGGGATGAGTACGCGTAATCCAAAAGTAGTTCTAACACCTGGTTCACACAGAGCAACACTGAGGTTAGCCTATTCAGAAAAAATATTGTGAATTCTTTTGTAATGTAAGCTAAGACTTAACTAAGGATTGCATAATTCCTAACTTTTCCCTAACGGGCTGTTTCAACCATAACAAATCACTAACAGACTGGAAAGTGAGACTAAAATCTGGAACTATGTTATTAGCAGTACCTCTGGATGTATGGCGTCTCTGAAGTCCACCTCCTTGGCTTGGCTCTCTCTTAACCCGCCACTGAACATCGCCTCAAAGTACCGGCTGCAAGCAGCCAGCACAGCACGATGGCACGGGAAGGAGCGGCTGCCTGCATGCAGCAAGACGTCCGTGAAGAGCCTCTGCTGCCGCAAGGCATTCAGGTGCATCAAGACACTGTCGGCATATGAGGACTTGTGGAAAAGGTAGATGTTCATGGAGCCGGTACTTGCTCGTGACTTGCGGTTCTCATGGACACAGACAGACATTTTCATTGAATCCTACAAGATGGTAACAACAACCGCAGTCAGAACACGTGACTTCTTAATACGGAAAAAGTAAACGAATAAGGTAGTATTAGTATAGTATGGATGGACAACTCGCTGAACAGGAATCACTGCAAGCAAATAAAACAAAAGCAATGTATCCAGTGAGCTTGATTTGAATGACTAGGTTTGTAGATTAGCCTAGTCATGAAAAGAATTAGTCGCATATGGGTTAATTAAATGATTAACATCAGCAAAATCAGATTAGGAAAAGAATACAGAACATGATGTCATTCTGCAAACACACACACACACACACACACACACACACAAAACACTGTTTCTGTCTCTGATGTCTAGGCCCCTGGAATGTGAGCCAGTTTAATCATTGCCAGGTGTTCAAAGGCGGACGGAAAGGGAAAACAGGAGGTCAGAATTTTTTAAAAGTAAACACCGCAGCACAGAGTATAGGGGGGAAAGAGGCATTGGGTGCAAAGTCAACATCAAGTGCGTCAGTGTCACCGGCTGCCATCTGGTTGCACATATAATGCGTGTCCAAATTCAATCTGTCGTCATTTCTATGTAACCGATATGGATCCCTCGGTCCCTGCCGGCTGTCATCGTCCCTCCGGGCTGGATGTAATTGTGTTTCTGTCAGTGCTGTACACAGCCTAATGTAGTTCTTCACCACTTTACTTCAAAGCCAAACAGCCTAAGTTGCTACATGCCACCTGATGCTGTCTGATAATGCATTTAAATGGGTTGAAGCTGCAGAGCATGTTGTTGACTCGTCATTCCGCAGAACTGTCCTTTATAACAGGTATCAAGGCAGTGTGTGTGTGTGTCTGTATGATCAGGTGTGTGTGCAGCCTATAAACCTTACCAACTTTAATGCATAATAGGAAAGTTCAGTCCCACTTCTACTTTTCGCTGTGCATTGTCGAGAACATATTTTGCAAACTATTTACACATTTCTTTTCTTGCACGTCGCATGGCATGCAGAAAGCAGCCGCTCAGTGAGCAGCCCAGGAAATATCAGGCAAATGGAAATGGAAGTAAAAACACACACACACACACACACACACTCACACACACACAGATATGTATATCCATATATAGGCTATATACCTCTTTGTTACAAAGCAGGAGTTCAATTCTGTCCGTTTCGGTCCTCGCGCATGCCAAACCGCACACAGTGTCGCTGTTTAATCCTCGTGCGCCAATATTCAGTCCAGCAGGGGGAATAATATTTAATGACGAAGTATCTCATTAAAAAGAATGAATTAGGCTTGCGTTCTAGTCTCGCGCTTCTGTCGAGCTCGTGCTGTTGAACACTTTCTGCTGTCTCCAGGCGCGTGGAAGTGTGTCTTGTCCGCGGCAGAAGGGGTGTGTTTTAATCGAAACAGAAAGGCGGGGCGCGTGCTCACACACACACACACACACACACACACACACACACACACACACACACACACACACACACACACACAC
>JAQQZR010000017.1:9922588-9954819 GCA_030068235.1 Notoglanidium macrostoma
GCACCCTGGGTGACCCGGGGATCGAACCCAGGACCTTCTTGCTGTGAGGCGACAGTGCTAACCACCGTGCCGCCCCTAATGAGATTTTTATATTTATATATATATATATATATATATAATTAATTATGCTGGTTGATCTAAATGCAGTTCCACACCTGTTTAAATTTGCATTTTAATGTCACTTCCTGTTTACTTAGATCAGCTATCAGTGGACAAAACCACAGCTGTTCTCAAGGCCGCAAATGTATGGGGAGCGTTGAGAGGTAAGCTGATCGCCGTCGATACAAACATCTGTTTTGTAATGTTACGTTTGTCTTACACACATCTTATTTATGACTCTTTTTAAGGACTCGAGACCTTCAGCCAGCTGGTGTATGAAGATAATTATGGAGTTGTGAGTTCATTCTACATGCAGTTGGTCCTTGTAATTTATCCAGTGGTGTTGAACTGATAAAGGTAAATGAATTGTACGCATTTGACCTCCCTTTACACCAGATTACGATCAATAAGACGGACGTATCCGACTTCCCTCGCTTCGCTCATCGCGGCATCCTGCTGGACACGTCTCGCCACTTCCTGCCGCTCAAAGTCATTCTGGCCAATTTGGTAAGCTGAGCTGTAGCCCTTGAGTGAAGTACGTGAGCATTTATGAATGGTGTGAGTAGAGACTCGTAACAATACGGCTTTATCTTCATCCGACAGCTCGTCCGTCGTGTTCGATCCTTCATGTAGATGTGTTTTTGTGGCCATCAGCATTATGAATAATTACAATAATTGATGGTAATAGCTCTGAATAATGTGACTCTACTTTTATAGTTTATGGGTAGAAATCCAAACGATCAACAGGACTCGCTGTTCTGGTTTTCTTACAATGGGTGCTGCTGAGGTAGGAGGGTGGTGATTCAGTGGGGAAAAATCGCCGTTAAATAGGCGGAGATTAAGGGTATGCAAGACAAGGGGAAGTTTAACGGAGATTATAGCCGGTCATAATTTAATCAGTGTCCTTAGCACGTGTTAGCAGTTCCTGGTCGCAGTTCCATAATAATATAGATCATTCCGGAAATTACACTACCGTTCAAGCCTGGTGAGCTGCTGGTGGTATTGTGGTCCTCCATCGATGGATGGGATAGAGAAGGGCTGCCAGTCACGAATCTTTACCCAGAAGGTGCACCTGCATAATGGCTTTACTGGATAAACTGGTTCTGGTGGTTTTTACTCACAGTTGCTTTTCCCCCACTTTGAAAGAACAAATGAAGGAAGTGGTGATACTTATGAGTCTATCACATGTCTATCATTATCCTCCTCATGACCAAGCACGACATGCACATCACGAGATCTGTGTTTAATTTTCTCATAAAGAAGCCAGACCAAAGTTTGAACTAAGCCTGGGTTGGTTTCGTCCCGCAGAGTCGGTGTTGTTTGGCTGTCAAAGCGTCAAACTGTAAAGTCCGACGTGCACCGTTATGTGAGGATCTAAATCTACATCCAGATTTTTGTAAAGCTGCTTTGACACTAGCACTTGTTTAAGGACCTGTGAAATGTACAAAAACTGAAAAGGTACATTTTTATGTTTTTCCAATGAAGACGAATAAATACCAAGCACAGTTTTTCTCTGTGCTATAAAACACACGAATCAGGATCTAAACATGCTTGAAGAAAATCGTCCGGTTTTATTGGAAACCTGTGAAACGAATGATACAAACTGCGATACAAAACCTTCCACAACTTGCACCAGTTTTTGAGGGTCACGTTACGGTCAGAAACTATAGCGAGCGATGTATCTGTGCTTTTGCATGTGTTTGCAAATACATGAGCTTTTATTTAGAAGTGTCTTAAAAATGCTTCCTGTAACCAAATGTTCTCAAATGTGTTTGTAGGAGGCCATGGCAATAAACAAGTTTAACGTTTTCCACTGGCACATTGTGGACGACCCCTCCTTCCCCTTCCTGAGTCGGACCTTCCCTGACCTCAGTCAGAGCGTGAGCTGTCTTCCTGCATTCCACTGTGAAAAAGCAATGTTTTTTCAGTTTTATTTCTCTGTGTTCATTTCTGATTTATTGATATTGATTCAATTCTTCAACCTTTCGATTTTCTCGCGCCGTTAGGGAGAGCATGCGTGCTATGTTCCAGTATGTCCTGCTAAACGGACAACGCGTTCGATGTAAGCCAGCACAAGTAATCGCCTATGGAGAAGACTCCTCATCAGGAAAAGCACAGAATGTGAAATGCAGTACGCAGAGAGTGACGCAAAGCCTTCATTGCATTGCTCATATGTCACTTTGTCCGGCAAAATGAAACGCTGACTTTGTGTCAGAAGTGAATGTAATTCCCCTTTGCACTGCTTTTCACTTTCATTAGTATTGAACTGAATATTGAATGCATTTCAGGAGTGTTTTCAAGTGTTTAATATGACTAAAATCTACTTGGCGCTCACAGAAGGTTCTAAGAATTGCAGTGAATCCAAAAACTCAATCCTTTATTGCAGCACGGCCTCCATGTGACGGTTAAGTCATCACCTAATTACTTACTTATCTTCTTTAGAAAAGCAGGTTCAGCAAGACCTATGTAAGTTATGGGCTGGGACACCACGTTAGGTCACATGAGGTCTCATGAACTTTCCTATAATTTGATTACTTCATTAGAGAAAACTGGATGAAATCTGCACTAGCCAATGTTAATTAGTCCACTCTTTATACATCACTAAAGTAGCATATTATTAGTTTGCTTTCCAGCTCTAAAAAATATCTGCTCCTCTTCTTTTTTTTGGCTGCTGTCCTGGAGGTAGTGGGTAGGTGAAATGTATCCTAAAACGAAGATTACAATTTCTAATAACACTGTAGTTGCTATAGCAACCCTAGATTTGGTGTTCTCTCCCTTTGTAGGCTTATTTCAAGTGGTCTGTGTTTCTGGTCAGTGTCATTCCAGAGTCTAGTGCTCTTTATTTTAGCTTCAATTATGATTGTATATTGTGTTTTTTGTGACCACAGGGAGCCTATCATCCATACACACACGTGTACACACCAGCTGATGTGAAAATGGTGATCGAGTTTGCTCGTATGCGAGGCATTCGAGTCATTGCCGAGTTTGACACTCCAGGCCACACCCAGTCATGGGGAAAAGGTTAGTGAGAAGTCATGTGGGATATACAGTATGAGTAGTGTTATTTTATATTCATTATAAATGCTTTTCACTCTGCATGTGCTGCATAAGGGATTTTAGTTTCGTTTAGTTTTAGGAAGTGGTTTAGCTTTTCACATGGTCTAGTTATTCAAATAATACTCGGCTCATGTCGTTTCCATATGTACAGTTACAAATGTTGGTTTCAGTAAATGGAAATTTTGGAGACCAGATAGCGTGCTCGATTTATTAGCAACATATTTGGAAAACGTTTCCCCGAGTGCTTCCATTGTATGAACGGATTAGGATGATGTCATTCACCCAGAATTCAATAGAAATTTAGGAAGCAAGACGACGGTTATTGTGCGGATGCATGAAATTTGAAACAAGTGAGAGTAATTCTGGCCTGTACAAGAAACTAAAGTTCTTGGTGTGTGTGTACAATTATTTTTTTTGCAGGTCAGGCTGGTCTTTTGACCCCATGCTACTCGGGCAGCACTCCTTCAGGTACCTTTGGTCCCGTGAACCCCATCCTAAACTCCACCTACGACTTTATGACCCGCTTCTTCAACGAAATCAGCACGGTTTTCCCTGACGCCTACATCCACCTCGGGGGAGACGAGGTCGATTTCTCCTGCTGGTGAGAGGAGCTGTAAATAAAAAAAATGGTTTTGCACTTCGCTAAACCTACTGAAGTTGTATACCAAATAAATCACAAGAGATTTATAATCGAGGCGGAGAAGATGAACTTTTCTTCAGTAAAAGTTGTCTGGGATGGCACAGTGACGCTTTTGTTTTGACAGTTCAACTAACACCATAAACATATTTCTTTTGTGTTCTGACTTTTCAAATTAAATTGCTTTAATTTTTGTGAAAGATTTGGTTGAAAATATACCTAAATTCAACCCGACACACATTCTTGAAGATTTTGAGACACTGAAACCCTTGTTTTTTTTTTGTTTTTTTATTATTTTTTTATTCCTATAACCTAAGTAGAGATGAGAATATAGTCGTAAAAATGTCTGAGTACTGAGCTTTCTTAATATTTCTTCTCCCCCCCCTTTAGGAAGTCAAACCCTGACATTCAGAAATTTATGGACCAGCAGGGCTTTGGCACAGACTACAGCAAACTGGAATCCTACTATATTCAAAGGTAGGAGATTTCCTCCTCATGTCGTCGTCTCGGCCTCATTTCGTGTCTCTAACGTATGACTCGGCTCTAACTTCAGGATCCTTGACATTGTGAAGGCCACCAATAAGGGCTACATGGTCTGGCAGGAGGTCTTTGACAATGGTGTCAAGGTAAGCGGTGGTGGCATTTTATTGCACAGAATGTAATGTAACCAAGAAAAAAACTACAAAATGAGATGTCGCGCCAATCAAAATTACTGGGTGTCAATTTTTGGTGTCAGTTCTGTCCGTATATTAGGTGTAATCATGGATGCAAGCCATGGTGATGGTCATAGATGCCAAGATTAAAAGGACAATTTAAATAGGCAAATTTGACAATTTGATTTTTTTTTGTTGGGACGTTAAGTAATGTGTCTTATAATTATCATCATTATATTTAGTGGCTAAATTTCAACTGGTGTCCTATTGGATAAATAGTGCACCAAGTGGGAACAATTCTATAATTGCGCTAGCCTGTGTAGTGAGCATATATAGTGAATAGGAAGCCATTTGGTATTTGGCCTGATGATTAAGGAAGCTTTTAACAGGAACCAGCTGTTATATCTGGTAAAATGCTATTTTCCGAAGTCAAATGCGCAAATGACATCACTTTTTATTCATGATCTCACCTTCATCTGGCGATTATAAGGAATATTTCGGCCAAAGATGAAATTTTACACCGTTCCCTACCACAAATCTCAATCAGCTGAAGCACACTATACAATGGTAAACAAGTGGCTTAAAGCTTCTCTTACTTGTTTGCAAGATTAGCAGTCATGCTGATGGTCTAAATTTGGCGTAAGGGACAAATTGTGTACATTTTCAACTGTACATCAACAACTGTTCTCTTAACCTGGAGTGACCACTCCAAATGAACTGACCTTTTCCGTAAGGGTAATTCTCCACTTTACTGATTTCTCATTAAGAAATGTCTTAAAAATAATGATTGGCTTGCATTGTGAGCTTGGCCGCTGCATTGCTAACCCTTCTACTACACTTGCTTGGCATGCAGTGATCTGCATTTGTGCTTGCTCAACCAATAGGCTGTTTTAAAATCAGACTTGTTTTAGAAGCCATCCAATGAGTTATGTGCTCGTTGCAGCTGAAAGCTGACACGGTGGTGGAAGTTTGGATAAACAACAAGTTGGATCAGGAGCTTCTGAACGTGACTAGGGCAGGTTTCAACACCATTCTGTCTGCCCCCTGGTACCTGGACTACATTGGTTATGGACAGGACTGGCAGAAGTACTACAAGGTTGAGCCGCTCAGTTTTGATGGTTGGTGCTCTCAGTAGATATCTCCTGTTATAGTATATCTGCTTCATATAGATAGTTGTGATTAGGTTTATTTATGATTAGCTGTGCTAGATTTAATTTTGGGAAATATCTATTAGGATTCCTTGTAAACCGTTTTATTCTGTACCTCAGATTTAGTAGATGTTAAAGGGTCAGTAATAGCTGTAGCGCAAAATGTGGATTGTCTGTAAATTAACTTCCCAGAACTACTGTGAGATTAGACTATACTTCATTCTCAGGCCTCATGGTTGGTGTTTCAACCGCAGGATATTTATTCTACTTAATATTTGTTCTTTTAAAAAAACAAAAAACCCAAAACAACCAAATTAGCTCAACTCTTGTGGTTTCAGGTTGACAGGAAACTTTTTTGTTGTTGTTTTTTGTTCTTCTGGATTTTTTTTTTTTTTTAACATTGGCCTTTTGAGACAACTTTGGTGTGTGACATGGTACATTATCATGACGGAAGTAGCCATTAGACGTTGGGAAAATTGTGGCCATGATGGCATGCACCAATACTCGAATAGGCTGTGGCATTCAAGCAATGATCAGTATTAATGGGCCCAAAGTGTGCTATGACACATTCCCCCACACTACTATACTACCTCCACCAGCCTGAACTGCTGATACAAGTCAGTATGGCTCCGTGGATTCATGTCGGAGCCCCTCTGCCTCAAAGTTTGACGTGTTGTGCATTCTGAGATGCATTACTTCTCACCTTTGGTACAGAGAGGTTATCTGAGTAACTGATTAGGCTCACTTACAGCAACTCCTCGTCTCTGGCTGGCTGCTTCCACTCTACGCAGATCTGCAGTCCCAGATGAATGGAAAGATTTGATATCCTGAGCCAGGTCACCTGGGTTTGTAGGTTAGTTCTTAGTATATGGGCTTTGTACTCCTTCAGCAGCTGAAATTGGTTCGTTGCCAAATTCCTAACATTTTGACATCCGTCAACGACTGCAATACAGCAGCAAATCCACATCTACTCTAAAGATGTATGTAGCGGCCATCACGGAGCATCACGGCACTGTGGATGGCATATCTCCGGGGCCCTGTTTATTTATCAGTGCCATTCAAAAGGGGGATGTTGGGCCTCCCCATACTACGTTCTCTTCCTAGCATGGCATGGGACCTTTTCCATGTGCTTGAGTTCCTTAAAGTCAACTCCTAAAGACCTTAGTCTGATTTGAAGTGGGTGTCTAGGAAAACCACCAGTTTGCTAACGGTCACTTGAACTACAAGGTGAGCTGTACTTGGATGTGTTGGTAATTCTTGGGTGACCTTGTGGCTGAACTTGGTATTTCTGCCCAATTTCATTCCACTAACTTTGTGCATCAGTCTCTCGACCTTGACTGTCGCAGCATTTCTTGCGTTGTCCTACAGTGCTATTTAGACCAAACGGCACTCCTCAGATAGTGACGCGAGTATGGCCATTATCTCTAAGCATCTTTCAGAGCAGGAAGTTGAGTACTGCTCATCACATTATTAACTTTGTCCAGGATTCCAATTCATCCCAAAAGTGTTCAATCAGTTTGAAATCGGAGCGCTTGCAAGCCATTTGAGTCCTTGCAATCCACCTTGGCACACCGTCTTTATGGACCTCACTTTGCGTACAGGGGCTTTGGTGTGCTGTAACAGGTTTGGGATAGTCCGCTTAGCTCCATTGAAGAAAATCAGAATGCTACAACGTACCTGCCTTCAACCTTGTGGTAAAGGTTGGGGAAGGCCACTTATGGGGTTATGGTCAGGTGTGGACAGTGGGGGGAAAAATCAGAAAATGTGATTAATTCAATTTATTTGTAAAGTGCTTTTCACAACCGGCATCACAAAGCAGCTTCACCGAAGTATAATCATCACGTCAAAAGGTAGTGGAGGTCAGGTGCTAGAGTGTTTCGTTTGTTTGGCTGAACTCATGCCATTTCTCATGCATGCAATTAACTTTTATGCCTGATTGAATAGTGTGACGCAATACCTTCACCCTAGTCAACGCTAATCACGCACGCTTGCTGAACATGGCCAGCATGTTGTTTGGCAGTAAGGCAGTGTATGCTTCTGTCTTTGCTGGAACTTCGATGAGTGAAATCGATGACTCAACACTTTGGGCACATTCATACTCTGTGGCTATACAGTTATCAAAACATGTACTTTAGACCATGTTTTTCTGATAAATGTATACAATAAAAAGTTATAGTTGAACATCTTTCTACTGAAGAACCTGCAAGCTGCAGTTATAATTGGTGGGTTTTTGCCTACAGGACTTGATGATAATGCTGTACTTTTCATCAGGATGCTAACACCAGGAAACTGTAGCGCTCGTGTGAATGTACCCTTTGAGCTTGACTAACAGTTAACTGAATTTGATATCCCATGTATGTAAAACAAAACAAGCAATGCCATCCTTTCACACACATTCATGGGTGTTTTTTAACATCATCCCAGTGCTTTTGCTTGGACCGAGAAGAAGCATGATTTTTGCAAAAGCCCTTGTTACTGTGTGTGTTTCTGCATAGCTGAAAGCAGACACACAGATCCACGTGTGGAAGGTGAAGCCGGACTACAACAGTGAGATGGCCCAGATAACTGCAGCCGGGTTTCATGCCCTACTTTCTACTCCCTGGTACCTAAACCGCATCAGCTATGGGCAAGACTGGCAAGGCATTTACAAGGCTGACCCTCAGAGTTTCAATGGTGTGTGTGTGTGTGTGTGTGTGTGTGTGTGAGGATAAAACATTGAATTGAATGGATTAGTTCAGCCATAGGTTATATCCTAATGGGTTAGAGCTATATTATGTGGGAAAATGCTTCGATTGAATGAAACTTTGTCGACATAATGCAGAAATGAGGAAAGTAACACATTTAAAGAAGTCTTTGTCACGTATATATTACTTGACTTATTCCTTTGGACTCCTAAGTGGAGCATAGCGCTGCTACATATACATGTACACGCACAATAAAATTCTTTTCTTTGCACATCCCAGCTTATTAGGGAGCTGGAGTCCGAGCGTATGGTCAACCATGATGCGGCAGATTGGGTTAAGGGCCTTGCTCAGGGGCCCAATAGTAACCGCGTTGGCAGGGCTCGAACCCCTGATCATCCGATTGGTGATCTGTAGCCTTTAACCACTGAGTAAAGACTGAATGCATGGGGAAGAAATCTGTTAAACGTGTGTACTGTTTAATAAAGGCAAATGCAAATGTGAAAGCTTAAAAGGTCTATGGAATAAATTGATCTGAAGCCAGTTTAGGCTGCAGATGGAATGACATTGGAGAGATGGAACGATCTCCATCACGCAGTAGTGTGGGAGATGGGTGGAAGACGGCAGTCTCTGGATGGAAGTACCTCCTCACTGTATGTAAGGGAGGTATCTCTCTGACTTGAGAGTTGCAAGCTTTTTTTTTTTTTTAATCCGTGAGCATACTTTGAAGGTCATTTGTTGTCATTGACCAGGACAACAAAAAGGAACCAGGCATGTGCTGTTTTACAACAGATTTAGATTCAGTCATTCCATCTAAAGAAAGCGGGATTGGTGTGTATGGTTACGATGTCATGAACTTTTCATACTCTTGAGGCCTGTTGAGTAAAGCAAGCTAGAGCTCAAGTGTTATCCCAGATATCAGTCCCAGGGAGTGAATTCATAACGCGCGTGTCTTTATAAGGTACCGTTTTTTTCTTTCTTTAAACCATAATGTTATAATTAAGAAATGTAATTTATTTCTTTTTTTTTTTTGTTGAGTGATTTTCTTGTTTGATGCTTCAGGCACAGCAGAGCAGAAGAAGCTTGTGATTGGTGGGGAGGCATGTCTCTGGGGGGAGTATGTGGATGCCACCAACCTCACCCCACGTCTATGGTAAGGCCAGTTTGTATCAAACAAAATGTATGCAGGTTGCTTTTCCGACAGAAGCATTCGAATCGCTGTATAGATTTCGCCATTCCTGGGTTTTATTTAAATTTATTTAGGCTTCAGATTTATTAAGCCTAATGTTCTAGCCATGGATGTTCAACCCCACACACAACTTCTGGGTTTGGAGTCTAAAATGCGTTGGTAATTTAATAGTGTGCATGTTGGCTTCTCCCAGGCCACGGGCCAGTGCTGTAGCTGAAAGGTTATGGAGTGATGAAAACGTGAAAGACGTCGGAAGCGCCTACAGTCGACTGGTCAAACATCGCTGCCGCATGCTCAGGTGAGTCTCAAATTCAAGACATAAAGGAATTAAAGGTATTCCCTATGAACAGAATATTCCAGGTAAATTGAGCAGGCAAGATTATAGCGGGATAGACAAAGTATGGGAAACCTAATATATTAATATTGTTCTATTTCTTTCTTTTTTTTTTTAAGTAGGTGTCAAAGCATGTTGTAGGCAGAACAGTTTTATTTTGGTGATCTATCTAGCCACATCTGATGGGTTTTCCCAGGATGCCTCATGTCATGATTTGGTCTGTGCTTTACTGGGGGATTTCCCTGTACTTGGACCCAACGTGATGCATTTTTTGGTCAAGTGTGAATGCTGTTTTCAAGCCCAAACTGGTCCTCTTGAAAACGGGCCAAGAGAAAAAACATCCTTAAAATTCCCAAAAATTAAGCCCATAGTCCTGCACTGTACAAAGGTCATTTTTAATGCAGGTCATTGTTGTCTAAACTGTATTTTTGCCTCCCACAGGAGAGGCATCCCTGCAGAGCCTCTGTTCGTAGGCTATTGTCCACATGAATACAATGGCCTGTGAGCTGCCAAAGACGGAATTCCTACAATTCCACAAGAATATGCTGACCAGGAATGGCATTCCGATCTCTCTTTCTGCACTTCAACAATTTCACTGGTGACTTTAATATACCTGATGAATGTTTTAATTTAGGGGTTTATCTACAAATTTTATGACTAGATTTTTATGAAACTGAAGACTTGCCGTATTGATTTGTAATTGCTGTGAAGAATATTTGCATTGAGAATGTAAGTGTTAAATATTTTTATATCACTATTTTATATTTGACTCGGTCAGGGACATTCACATATTAAACAGGGAAACAAGTGTAATGAGTATCAGATCAGTAAAATGAATAAATAAAAGTGGAAATCAATCAGTTTATAAAGGAAATGTATTAATGAATGTTTAAAATGTGCAAGAGAGTGAAGGGGCATCATGCCAGGCCGGCCATCTTGTTGAGCAGCGTGGTCTGGTCCTGAGTGTGCATGGGTTCGTAGCTGGCCAGCTCAAGCGAGAAGGTGGCGTTTCCTGAGGTCAAAGTGCGCAGAACAGTGGAATAGCCCTGGAAACGCCACACACATGAAGCTCATTTAATATCGCCATTCATATTTACCCCTTTGAGGACTACTAAAGTAGTATATCTTTTAAAGTAAAAAGCACACTCGCCATCATTTCTGCCAGAGGTACAGTGGCCACAAGGACCTTGCTGTCATGGCGGCTCTGGATGTCTCGGACTGTTCCTCTGCGCTGAGCAAGATCACCAAGCACTGAGCTCAGATACTCCTCATCCACCGTCACCTCCAATGACATCACAGGCTCTAAGACTTGTCCCCCTGCCTGTTTTAGCCCCTACACACACACGTGGTTAATTTCAGTCCATAAAATTTAATATATGTAATCCCCATACAACTTCATTACCATGACAACGCCACAGACTGTAGGTGAAGTACCTTAAGCATGCAGCGTGACACACAGGCTGACACCATGGCCAGAGAGGTCCCAGGTTCCACACACACACTTCGGATCACGGTGAGAACCCCCTGCACAGGGTAACCCAGCACTGGACCTGTAGAGCAATGCCAGGTACAGTTATACTCAACGTTGTGCCAACACGGAGCGCATTGTCCTCTCAAAGCCAATTGTGGCCACTGTTTTCAAGCTAAAGTGAAAAGATTTCCCAGAACCTTACAGAGTTTACGAAATTGCTTCAGCTGCTGCTTTATTCAGAAAGAAGGCAGACAAACGTATAATCACGTGAAATGTACCCGTAATGAGTTCATGTGGAGACTGGAATGCAAAAAAAGGGATTGGGTAATATAATGAAAAACAAGGATACATCTTTTTCTTATTTATCTCCACTCCAATTCCCTCCCATAAACCATCGTTCCACTATCATACGAGTTTCCAACTCAGGACCGTGAAGGCGAACGGGCTTCCTCCAAGACACACGAAGCCAACCACTGACATCTCACTGCATCAACACTGCATCACAGAGCGACATAACACCCTCTGAGGAAAGAGCTGTCGACCCTCTAATACATACACTATATGGCCAAAAGTTTGTGGACACCTGATCATAACACTCATGTGCTTGTTGAACATCCCATTCCAGATTAAGTCCACTCTTTGGGAACGCTTTTGGAGCATGGGTATGGACATTTGCGTCCAAGAGCTTTAGTGAGTTAACTTTTTTAACCAGGCTTGTGTCTTGTTCTACCCAGTACTGCTAATCAGTATTTTATCTCAATTAAGCTTTCAAAACCATTTCTCAAAATGCATTTGGTTCTATTTTACATTTAAATAATGGTTAACTCCTGTAACTGTAAATACACTCAAGTTAGGCGGCTATATAATATGTTTACCCTGGAGGTAGGCGCTCTGAACTCCGCTGTCCACTGCCTCTTTAATGTTAGCAGAAATGTGGCCTTCTATTTCCTCCTCATAAGTCATGTGACAGGAAGACGTCCCTGGAGCAGCCGCTTCCCAGGGCCTCACGGTCAGCGCTACAGTCACAACGTGCCTCTTTTCACCCAGTGTGCGATCCAGAGTGTCTGAAACATAAAAGAGAGATTTAAGCTTTCGAAGTGTTTCATTGACTTGCAAGCACAAGACTTATCCAGCATTTATAATATCTGGTACATCGAGGCTACAATTGTAGCCAACACTGCTACATATTATTATATACACGTGTGTGGTAGATTGAAAGCTCTTATCAGTGTTCCTGACACGCCCAGGTGATCAAGTCCACGTAGAAACTGAAACTGCTGCTATCAAACCATAAACTAGGAAACACCTTTAGCCTTTAACCGTCCATTGTGTCGTATATGGGGGTTTTCAATACAAAAAAACAACAACTGAATTGTCACTATTTAACAAGGACAAGAACAAAAACTCTGTCCGGGTTTTAATGTTTAACTTTAATACCGTTTTAAAGAGTCACGTTTCAAAATGTTTTTTAATACAACGTGATGTACGGTTTAATGAAGTTAATGAGCTCCATCTTACCTTACACTTACCTTCTGCTTGCTCTATTTATTGCGAGACCATCGCTTTTCTTAAAAGCAATTCGGAACACCTCGAATCTCCCTCGTTCCACGGATAGTGCTGATTCTCGGAAAGGTTTAATGACGCTGAACTTCGTTAAGGCCAGAGCTGGAAGTGGGTCACTGAGGCGTTCGTCCTGACATTTATAACCTGTTCTGTACTTTAGATTGTGTTGCTGGCGAATCTTCTGCTCAAGAGCTTCCCATCTTCAACAGAGGTATTCAACTAAACTGTACACAGATCCAGTAACATGACATTTCATGTTTTTACGAAACCATTAGTGATATGTTAATGGTTACAAATAAGATCATCAACTTTTGACTCGTCTTATGGACACTGAAACGGAGGCTGTCTTAAAAAATTAGGCATATTCGCTTCGACATATGACTCGTGAACGAAGATGAAGTCCGAGATGGGATCACTAACTAAATGAGCAGAGGTTTTGCTGCACAGAGACCAAGCAGGCCGCCGTCACATGCTTTCTAAACAAAAACGAACTGGATTCTGGGAAGCGTGAGCCAGCCCCTTTAATCTATAGACGCACTGTTGCATTATACTCATGCTGGGATTTCTTAGACTGGACCCGTGTGATCAATTCTCATATTTATAACTCAGATTCCTGTGTGAATAAAATGTTTCGGAGCAAAAAGTGACATTTCGAGTCAGGAGTGTTGAGGCAAACCGAGCAGTGCTGGACGTCCGCGCTCAGCTTACTGGTCAGGAGTCTTACCAGTTGCGGTTGCTGACTGGATAACGGTCTCTCTGTAGGCAACCTGCAGAGGCCCCAAGTGCGTTTCAAGCTTGTGCTCTCTCCTAATGCGATCGTGCAGAATCTCAATGTGGAGCTCTCCCATTCCGCACAGGACCGTCTGTTCGGAAGAATTCAGAACATACGATTCAAAAAATACGGCTAGAGGAAGAGATCAGCAATATAACAATATCAACATGATATTTATATTTATTAAATAACGGACGTATGAAAATCGAGATAGCGAAAGATTACCAACCTGTCCAGAGTCGGGGTCCGTCCTGACTTTCAGGCTGGGGTCTTCCCTCTGGAGGCAGTCCAGAGCATGCTCAAGATCTGCAGTGGGAAAGTATGAGATTATAGAATAAATCATTGTATTCTTCACCTCAGGCATGTGATGGCCTTATCTTATACGTTCCATCACTCAACAACATTTTATGGCCGATCCATTAAAGAAGTGGTACTGATAGAAAAAAAAAAGATGATAAGGCATAACAACATCCATAACTAAACTGTTATGTTAATGATGATGCTAGAAATCCCTATCTGATCATGTGACCATTAAAGTCAGTAATCCGAGTAGGAGAATGACTTTTACTGCATACAAAATGTTCTTTCTACAGATATACCATATTAATCAGATAGAACTGCTTAAAACCTATGGTGCATATGTATCTTATGGTACAATTCACACACTTATCCCCATGTATTTGGATGACCTTCTTTAACATATACATACAGTATATTCGATAATGTATTATGTTTAGCTCCATGGTGAATCATTCATGACTGACTTCTTATCAAACCTCAGCAGACTATACGGATCCACAGTCCACTGTCCCGTCACAAGAAGTAAGAATTTTACTCCTCAATTAGGATTTCAACTGCAACTTCTAGTTCGTTGCACTTTTATATGTTTTGTCAGCATTATCCACAACAAAACCCTCCTCTGTGTACTGTTTTGGCCCATAAATGAGTTTTACACTCAAGGCTCATCATGTCTAGTTAGTATTTTACTTTAATGTCGTCATGACATACACGGCAGGCACGTGTCATATTTGTCTTGCGTCTTTAGCAGGACAGCTGGCAACTAAATAAGGTCCAAAATAAGCCATAATGCCTGAAAGATATGATGCTCACTATGAGCTGGATTCAGAACGGAGTTACGTGTGCATAGTGAGGGGTTAATACTCCACGCACACATCAGTATTCAGACTGCAGGAAGTACAGTTCAACGTAAGTGCTGATCAAACCTTTTGCGTGGAATTTGACAGGATTCTGACCTTTGAATTAGGTTTTTGCTTGTGTGATACTGGCTTAAACGAGGAGCAATGTGAAGTCGAGCACCACCGTGTGGCAGTTTGAAGTAACCACAATATGACACACCGATATTTATGTTTTGGGTTATAGAGTAAAAATAAGGCTGAGGATTATTGTTAATGTACTAGACTCCTATTAGCGTCTTAAAGAAATGCTTGCCATCTTTTTCTTCATGAATCACCATATTCTCCTTCTTTAAACAGTCTCTTGCTTGTTTGATACTTTTGATAGGTCAGGGGGGAAAAAATGCTATCTGCTTGTTCAGTGTGCATTTTCTATCCCATGATTTTTGGGGGGTTTAACAGCAAGTGCTTGTCTTAAAAAAAAAAACTCACTTTTGTGTTTTGATCATTTTTGTTTGTAAAACTCATGATGTATTATTCCCCTTTTCCACAAGTTGACACAGTTCCCTGAGGTCTTAATGAAATGTCTGCGAGTTTTTTTGGTCAAAATACCACACGGGTAAAGCACCACAGCCCTTTCTCACCCTGTCTAAACATTCAGAACAATCAGAACAGCTGCATCGAGTGTCTGTTCCTTTAAATGGTAATGAGCCACTGCTCACCCCACCCCCCCCTCTTCTGCTGGCCAATCAGGTAGCGCTTTCCTCATGAATATTCATAAATCCCCCCTGCTTCTCAAGCTGTGAGTGGAGATAGTGGCATAATTCTAATCAGCTCCCTTTGTGACATAGAAAGGGGAGCCCAATCAGAATGGCTAGTTGAAACACAGGTTTTCTGAAATAGACAGCCCAAAAGAAACTGGCTGGGTCATCTTATTTCAGAGTTTGTGGGTTGGTAGGCACTACGGATACCCAAGTGTACGTACACAAGCACTGAAAAAGGGATTATGTGTTGTATTGTATTGTATTAAAGATAATACATCTCTCTTTAAAGGCGGTCGTCTAAAAACGCTGGCTTGGACACATCTACAAAAAAAAAACAAAAAAAAAAACTGACAACTGGCCTTGATGTGCTCAAACGTGTGTAACCTGCTTCTGAATATAAGGAAGTTTTGGTCAAATCGCCAAGCATATTCAGCCCATTATTTTTTCCAAAACTCTTATATGGTGTACTGTATGGTGAATTATGGTGACATTAGACACTAAAACTCATCGTTCAAAACATTTAACATACTGTCTTTGTTTCCCTGCTTGTAAATTTGGAAGGTAAACATGTACCTGCTTGTTTGGCCATGGAAGGCGGCTCAATAGTGCAGAAGAAGACAGGCTCAGGCACCTCAACCCCGGCCAGTACCAGACTATTGATCTCTCGGTTAGACGCTCTCTTCTCCTCTGGCTTCACGTGTGCCCGCCGTGCTGCGGCTGCTGCTGAGGCTTTGGACGAGACGATGGTGTCCCCCGTCACCGTCTGAGTGAGCACAGGACCAGTTTATATTATATGGTGCATAAAACTGACTATTATTAAGACACTCAAAGTGATGCGTCACATTTAATGTCACATGGAGCCAATCCAAAAACTTTGTTTCTGGTACACAAATGCAAGACAAAAAAAAAAAGGGAGACAACGTTTTGGTCAGAAGGTGTCGCAAATAACATGCTTGTTCTTATACATTCCATAGCAACATTTTATACAGGTACTTCCCACATATGTTTACTTAGCAGTTTTGTAACACTCAGAGTTAAGCCTTGTAGCTTCACGTTTTCTGAAGAGGTTTGTGGAAAACGAATCAGTTTCAGAGTGATAATGGCCATCCTTACGTTTTATTCCTAATAAATTAAACAGCAATTTGGTTTCCAAAGCCTAAAGCTAAACCTAAAATGACACACACAACATAGTTTGTCATCATTTGAGAGTGCGAGCCCAAACTGCTCATGAATGAAAACCGTACCTGTTTGAGGCCCACAGTGAGGGCGATGTTCCCTGCAGACAGAGAGGGGATTTCAACGTGCTGATCTGCGAACGGCAGCAGTAGACGACTCATTCTCTCTCTGTTGCATGAATGAAACATTTAATTCAACAAGTGTTAATATGTTCTAATCAGACTTTTATATCGTCAGACTTTTTCCATATCGCTATGGGTTTTCTAAGATGGATTGCGTGGCCCAGAAGCAGGTTACTGAACATCGACGTTAACTGTGTGGATCAGTGCTCAGTATTTTTGTGATAGACCTACGTTCCGTTTCGGTTGATGTTGTACACTGCCGATTGTGGTTTCATAGAGCCCGAGTAGATCCTCAGGAAAACCAGAGGGCCTCTCTGCTTGTCATGGACCACTTTAAATGCCAGAGCACACAAGTCGTCCTTATACCAGCGCCTAAACACACAAAAGAAGAAAATCAAACACAGGAGATAAAACATATTCAGTGAGAAATGAGGCTACAACTCAATCTTCTGTTAATAAGAGCAACACTATATGATTGTGACTGTCTGTTAGCTCATGTATGAAAAACAGGATAGTTAGGATTCATGCACATGCACATGAAAAAACATGTCTGCAAAATCCAAGAGATTGATAGCTCCATATTGCAATGACCGGCCGATATGTTATACAGTTAAACAACCATGTCGTAATGGTCAAGAAGAGCTCCTCGGTAGCATTTAAAGGGCAGCAAAGGCCACGGAATGCAGCCATTTTAGCCAACTTTGGAGCTCTATTTTTATGTTTCAGTTCATTTTAAAAGTCAGGTCAGACACTTGTTTATTCAATCAAAGTCTTTGGGTGAATTTATTTATTATTTTTAAGACATGGTGAATCGATTTACATGGTGACTGGAGAGAATTGTTACATCCCAACTAAATTATAAAATTCTAAAAAAAAGCGGAATGAGTGGAATGAGTGTGGAGGAGCACAGCAGACTCACACCAGGTCGTGGTTCCTTTCATCGGGTGCAGGGAGGTATGCCGTGATGGCGTCTAGCAGAGGCTGAACTCCTTTATTCTTCAGCGAACTTCCGCACAGAACTGGCACTCCTTTACGAGACAGCGTCACTCTCCTCACCGCCTCCTGCAACTGAAAACATATTTCCATTGCTTTATTACATATATACATTTACCACCTCATTACATTCTTCGATTAATATAGACTGAGGCATGAGGCTACTGTGCTCTGAAACTTAATATTCCTGATTTCATTCACTGTAAATACTGCACTGTGTAGTGTCAGGGGTGGGAACATGAGCAGCTGGGGAACATGCAGATTTTGTTTTTTTTTTTTAAATAAATATCAGTGTTTTTATTCATAGTTGCTCTATAGACAATGTAGGTTCAACAGCCAGAAAAAAACCCTTAGTCCTTGATGATTTTCACAAAACAAGCATTTTCTAGGTGATTTTTATCCTGCACTGTGTGGCGAAGCACTTCAATGCTGTAACGATAGTCGTATCCGACTACCTGACTGCTGCTGAGCTACTCACACTGTGCAAAATCTTGTTGATGATAAAATACTGACCAAGCAAAAAGAAGTCCAGTACACAACTGTCATATAAATCTCCTGCTGCTACAAAAAGCCAAAATAAAGACGTTAGCCAGACTTGACTATCTATTACATGTGATTTGAGGACAGAAAGCCAAACTGCACATTAGCTTTAATTATTTCAGAAGTTTTAAGCCTGGGCTAAAGAACTACAAAAAATAAAACACACACAAGTACTCAAATACACATAACCAATTGTGTATATGATCACATACTTTTTCAGCAGGCACCGAGTCGAAGTTGTCACCATACTCTCCAAGAAGAAGCTCGGCAAATTCGTCATCCAGATCCGCAACCTGGATAAAATGTGAATAAACATATTTTTATTCTCTGTTATTGGTTTAAAATAGTTTCGTTTGCAAATACCTCCGGGGCGAAGCACGATGGTTATTCTAATACTCTAAAACTAAATGTATAACATACACACTCTTCTAAAAGTATTGGAACAGCAAGGCTTTAGTTTTTTGCTGTGCACTTAAGACTCCCTGTTCCGATACTTAAAGATTGGGTGGTCTGCCACCGAAGGTGCCATGTTGTTGAACACATCTAGATGTAAATATCTGGAAATGACAGCTGAGATTCTGATCGGTTGTCCGATGCTCATACTTCGATTACAAACCTAAATGTCTTCAGTGTAGAGCAAAAAAAAACAAAAAACGAAAGAAACGCCCTTGCTGTTCCAATACTTTCGGAAGGGACTGTATAACTGTTACACTGCTGTAATAAAAGGACGGTTCAGCTGACAGTTTACACAAAGACATGCTACTGAAATTGTCATTGTGGTTGCTTTCAGTGTTACGCTTTTTGCAAGAGAAAGAAAATAAAAGACACTAGTGACATTCCGCACCTTTAAATGTAGCTATAAATGAATAAAAAGTATGACTTTCTTTCATGAACACCAAATTGTCAGCATTGTGAAAGTACCGCGATGTAAGAGAAATAAAATACTTCAGGATGTCCTATTATTTGAAAATAAGCAGGAAGAAAAATCAGCTTAGCACAGCTGTACTGTTTATGTAAACGTTGTGTTTATCTGCACTGTACCTGTTCTATAAGGGTTGCTCTGGCCTGACTGACTTCTTCCAGGAATTCTGGGTCATCTGTTGGCTGGAGGGCTCTCGTCTCAAAAGCCCGCCCGTCCTCAGCCCAAGACTTTCCCTGCCACGTCATATGCTGCTTGGTGATCAAGTCCACCAGTCCGACAAATTCCTTTCCAGAGCCAATGGGAAACTTAAAAAAAATAAAAATAAAAAAAATTAAAAAAATTAATAAATAAAAAAAATGAAAGACATGGATCCATAAGTGGTTGATTATTGTTATGAACATGGATTAATGGTATTTTGAGAAGAACATGCTTACTTGAAGGAGTACAGGGTTGGCCTTAAGTTTTGTCTTGATGCTTTCTACAGAGTAACTCATGCTGGAACAAAGTATTATTTAAAAAAAAAAAAAAAAAACAATTAAAATGTGATTTGCTTCCTGGTAAAACTATTACATTTTAGAGTTATGTTACATACTTTGACTTGTACGAGTACTGTGTAGAGGCTGTACTGAGGTTTTGTGGATCTAACTGGCAATATCTAAGTGTATACGTGAAGTTTTGCTGAAGAAAAATTCTGTCCGTTTAAACAAATCACTTAGGTGAATGATTCAGTATCAGTCACAGCCACTCACCGAGTCACTACTTTCCATTGCAAAAGCACAAAATGAATCACTGAATCATTTCTGCCTTCTTGCTTTCTCCTTCTAGGTCAGTCCTTTTTATGTAATGTGTTTAACCTGCAGTGCTGTTAAACATCTGGGAATTGAATCAATCTAATAAAGTCAAATCCGAGATTCATTCCTCTCTCGTACAGAGGGTCAGTATTTGAATCAGTGAATCAATTGGCATGACTGAAACCCTGGAGAGTGAATCTCAATCAGTGAGTCGGCTGCGATGACTGAAGATTAGTTTCTTAACTTCTGAAAAGTTTATTTACTCCTGAAATCCTAAATTTCCATTTGGGGATCAGTAAAGAACATCCATCCATCCACTGTATCTGAACTAGAGAAGGCGTCAGGATTTGTAGTGAATGCAGTTATAGTCTGTGTAGGACTGGATGTAACAAATAATTCTTTTGCTGATAGAATTATTAATACTTACAATGATGCTGTATTAATGTTTAGATCAGGGTGCATGAGGCATTTAAATGAACAGATTTAACTGAACTAAAAAGTGTAAACTATTTCATGTGCAGGTTTGTGTGTTACCTGGCTCCAGGTTTGTCCATCTTGTTTAGGAAGCACACGCAGGGTATTTCGTGTTTCTCTGCCTGTCGCCACACTGTCATGGTTTGCGCCTGCAATTCGTTCAAGAACACAAACACGCAAGTTCAAGTTCACTGCATTTTTTTTTAAAAAGTGTGAGTAAAAAAAAAAAAAAGACATGTAGTCAATAGACCTGAAAATAGCTTTGCTGAGCAAATCCTATTTCTGCAGTAACAAATAAATATGGGCACGGTCAAAGGGTTTCGTGATATTTGATCAAATGTTAGAATGATCCAGAAATATCATGTACCCAGTTTAAAAATTTTTTTTTCTCTCCAAAATCCAATGTTTTATGTACAGCAGCATATTTTATTCCTAAAGTTCAAGCTAAATTATATTTGAGTATAGGACACTGGAGTGAACTGCAGAGCGTGAACTCACAAACGTTCTCTAACACAGAACAACACAGCTTAAAACACAGTGCTGTCTCTAGACTTTTGGTTCAATCCACTCAGGTAAGAGTTACTGGATGGGGTCTGACTCCACCCACTGGACCTTTGGTTCTACAGCACAAGGTAGCTATAGGGGGCCTTCACATATTTTGTGCAAGAAGTGAGAACTTTTAATCAGCTCGCATTTTTACCGTCTTCTGAAACATCAGGTACGACATAAACAATTTGAAAATATATAAAAGCCTGGAAATGGTTTAACGCCACACCTCCACTCCTGCTGAAGCGTCAAACACAGCCACGGCTCCGTCCAGCACGCGCAGAGCTCGCTCAACTTCCAGAGTAAAATCCACATGGCCTGAAACAAAACAAAATCTACCCTGAGTATGTGCATGAACCAGGGGAGTGTGTGTTTGTGTTTATATACACTTATGAGGACCAAGCGTTCTCACAAGATCTGACTACTTTACCCTTGCGAGGACATATGGATGGTACTCACAAGGGAAATGATTGTTTGTATTTTCAAACAAAAATATGAAAATCATGATGTCAGCAGGAGGTCCTCGCAAGGATAGTAAAAAAAATGTGTGTGTATATGTACACGTTTGTGTACCCTTGTGAGGACCAATTTGTCAGGTTTCACTATGCTTATGAGAACAATTTTGGATGGTCCTCACAAGTGGACGGTCCTTACAGCGGTTTTAAGGGTTTTCTTAACAAAACTAAGAAAAAAGTGAAAGAGCAAAAAGTTTCTTGTTCATTAGTGAAGTTAAGGTTAGGGTTAGGTTTAGGTGCAGGTGTAGAGTTAATTAGCTTAATTAATCATTATGTCAATGGAAGGTCCTCACAAGGATAATAAACTAAACGTGTGTGTGTTTGTATAAATATACCTGGTGTGTCAATGAGGTTAATCCTGTGCTCTTTCCAGTCGAAGGTGACTGCAGCTGATTGGATCGTAATTCCGCGCTCTCTCTCCTGGGCCATATAATCAGTCACAGTGTCTCCATCATCCACATCTATATAACAGAACAGACATCACTGTAATTACAACTTAATGTCTAAACCCTTGTTCCCTGTTTGAAACTTTCACGAAAAAGGAGTATAAACAGGCGGCACGGTGGTGCGGTGGTTAGTACTGTCGCCTTACAGCAAGAAAGTCCTGGGTTCGATCCCCGGGTCACCCAGGGTGCGGAGTTTGCATGTTCTCCCGGTGCGTGCGTGGGTTTCCTCCGGGTGCTCCGGTTTCCTCCCACAGTCCAAAAACATGCAGATTAGGTCAACCGGCTACTCTAAATTGCCCATAGGTGTGAATGCGAGCGTGTGTGGTTGTTTGTCTGTGTTGGCCCTGTGGTGGACTGGCGACCTGCCCAGGGTGTACCCCGCCTCTCACCAGAAGGTGCTGGGATTGCCTCCAGCTTCCCCGCGACCCAGATGGATAAAGTGGTATAGATAATGGATGGATGGATGGAGGTTAAACAATACTTGTCTTTCAATTGTCTCAAACACAGTAATGCAGGAGCGGTTAAAAACAAGTACAGATCTGAATCCCATTGAACAACTGTGGCACTGTTTGAAATCTGCAGTCAACAAACAACATCCAACCATCCTGAAGAATCTGTGGGACTTACCCCAACACACAACAGTGTAAATGCAGCAAAACCTGATTCAACCAAGTACTCGTTTAAAGAGTCTGAATACTTACGCAAGCAGCTTTTTTTCAGTTTATCATTAAGATCTACTGATACATAATGAATTTTCAATTTGAATAAAAAGTGCACATCGGTTTGCAATAAAAATACTGTCAGCAAGTCATTTGTAATCCGGACGAATCCAATGACCTTTAAGGGGGTTGTAGTGCTTCTGTAATGCACTGTATGTACAGCTGTAATCCTGATCAGCTCAAGTAACTGCACTAAGGTAATCATGTAACAACCATACCTGCCTGTCAATGGTTTACGTGTGTACGGAGTTACTGGTTCTGGTTGCATGTCTTTAGATGGTTTTGGATGCGGGTTGAGTAGAGCGTGTGGGACTGGCAGGAAGAGTCAGTGCTTTAGTAGCTTAGATTGGAAAAGGTTATTGCTTACAGCAGCTTGAAGCTTCTGATGTTAACACTTAGAGCTTACCCCCAAGAGCACGTGTGTAGCCAGAATAATAGAGCATCCTCTCGGTGGTGGTGGTCTTCCCCGCGTCTATGTGGGCCATGATGCCAATGTTACGGATTCTGAACATAAACACATGAGCACAGTTCCGTTAAAATACTGAAGTGAACAGACAGATTTTTCAAATAAATCATGGATGTCCTGCTGCACTTTTGAAACTGTGATCTGTAAAGACTGCAGAAGCAAATTAAAAGCAAAGAAATGCACATTGTATGTGGCACCGAGTCAGTCAATGGGAGACCTCAATGAAATGGAAGCCCTTCAAAAGCTGGTGACTAATATGAGTAAAGATACTGTTCACCAACAGCAACAATAAGCGTAACGTTGCCATCAACAGACTCCTCAAACGATCAGGGTCTTACTTTGAGATGTCCGGGTTGATCACGGCTCGGGGCGACTTTACGTCATCTGCAAAATAGTGTGAACAGCAAGTGTCGTTTACAGTTATGACAGACATTAGGTAAAGAATAAAACTGACCAGGCATGCTGGTACAGCAAAATAATCAACGACAGGGTGCTGCGATGCCATTACCACCCTGAAAGTCGATTCTTTTTTTTATTACAGCACGTCCCATAGTGGTTTATTCCTCTTAAACCACAGCAACCTTATATTAGTCTAATGTGTTATCGTTTCTATAGCAACAGCTCATTCCCAGAGACTAAAGCAAAGCAGCCGATATGCATTAATTTAGGATAATAATGGAGTTTTAAAATGGAGGAATCAGGAAAAGGAGTTGATATGAATATTATGGTGTTTAAGCGTGAATCTGATTTTCCTTGTAGAGTGGATTAGCGTCAACGCCTCCCGACCAATCAGAATGAAGCATTCAAAAGCGTCGGCGTATAAGGAAAGAGAACCATCACCTTTAAGGAAACTGTAGTTTCTTTTCCATTGTCCACTTCGTGCTTGAGATGATGAGCACCAACAGTGTCTCACACACTAGAAATGGACATACATGGTTACTAACTTGCCAGCTGATAGATTGCTAGTTGTTAAAGTTAGCAATAATAATAATAATAATAATAATAATAGTAGTAGTAGTAGTAGAAGAAATAAAGGCGAGTCTTACCCCACGAAGGATGCTGAACCTCACTCCAAGCAGCATCGTTTAACCTGACACCAATATAACCTGGGATTACAATATCATGTCCATTTCACTAGTGTCAAATCAACTCATCTGTGTCCCCTTGTTAATAAAGACTACAGCAGGGAATAATCGGTATTGTCTACCCTGTAGGAATGTTTGTAAACAATAACATAAGCATCTCGTTTATTCAGAATGGCGCATTTAACTTTCTATGCCATTTCTTTACTAACCCATGCCATTCTATTAGCTCTATGGAGCATGTGATGGTGCATCAGCTAAATAAGACCGTGAGAAACAAGGCTAAGCGTGATACTATCCTATGTATTTGCTAATGTATTAGAACTCGGGGAACACACACACACACTGGATGTGCCAAAAATAATCCAGTCAACAAAAAAAATCAGACACTGCTTCATTATTTGACTGAAACAGTCATTTGTTTCGTTTTTCTTTCCCCTGGATTTTTTAGGAGCAGCTTGAAAACTTGCATTCCCTACATTCACCTGCAGGGGGCAGGACTTTACTGCTAGTAATATCCAGTACGTGTCTGATGCAGAGTATATTGTGTCCTGGCTTCTGATATTGTTCAGATATGTTCGAGGATTCAGCAACAGGTTTACGGGTTTCAGTAAAAATTTCCAGCCAAACTTCACCACACACAAAAAAAAAAAAACACAAAAGGGAAATCTTTCTTCTTTTTTTCAGCTTTGGCATGAGAAACATTACTAGTCCTTGACATTCAAACACATTAAAACACAATTAACACACATAAAATCCACCAGTGCATCATTTATGTCTCAATTAACCTTAATTATAACACCATGTTTAGTCATTTGGAGATGTTCTGAAAATTGATTAACTAAATTTATTGCTTATTATATTGTGGTATATCTTGTGGGGTAATTTGATAACCTTCAATTCAAATCAATTTTATTTGTATAATCCCTTTAACAGTGGACATTGTCACAAAGCAGCTTTACAGAAATCCATATATAACATTTTTTATTTAAAACTTTCATTGTTTTGTATTAAGTTTGATAATATAACCTTATGGGAAACTTGTCATTCTTTCTACCGCAGGTGTTTTGGAGGCAGCTTCCTGTTTGATGCTGACCACACCCCCACATATGATGTTACATGAATTATGCCATGTTATTTCTATCAAGCAATGTCTCGGTTTAACTGATGTCCCAATATCCCTGAATTCAACCAATGGTGTAACGGACGTTATATGCAAAAGTTCCTCCTGGACATACAGTTGAGGTCAGAAGTTTACTTATCATGGACTGTGATGTCTGCATTTTCTGCAGTGATTGCACATGTTGCATACGTGCACTTTATGTCGTCTATGTTGCACTTTTGTAATTCTGTGTTGTCCTGTATGTAACACCTCGGTCCTGGAGAAACATTGTCTTGCTTCACTATGCACTGTATCATCTGTGTATATGGTTGAAATGACAATAAAAACCACTTGACTTGACTTGACATCATGTCATGGCAATATTGTGATTTCTTTAAACTGTTCTTTTCCAGGGGTAGAGTGATTGTACAACATAAATCTTTAATAGAAAAAAAAAAAACAAGAATTTGGTGCACAAATAAACTTATTTGGGATTTTGGGAAATCAACAAAGGTTTATACATGCAAAGTCAAAATTATAGACACCCACTTTTTAATTCATTAAAAAGATTAAAGATAACTTCCTTTTATTGATCAAGATGGACTACAGCTGATCTGTGCTAACAAAAAAACCATTTGTTTGACAATACTCAATCGACTGACCAACACACAGAACTATGTGAAAGTCCAAGGAGCTCAGTGCAGATCTCAGACAGAGCATCGTAAATATACACAACTCAGGAATGTCTCCTGGAACTATTTCTAACCAACGGCAGATTCCAATCTCAAGTACAATCTACAAGTACAATGTACAATGGTACAAGTTATTGGGACATATAGCCTAGGTTTGGAAGAAGACCCAAACTGTTTCAGCTGAGTGGAAATTGGTTGGATGTTTGGATAATCAGAAACACCCGAGGAACCACCAAGGCACAGAGGCCTAGCATGAACTGGAAGCTGCTGAAACACCAGTGTCTCTGTCTACAATCAAGTGAGTTTTACATCCCCATGGACACCTTTAACGGGAATATACAAATCAATGTGAGCTAGCTAGCCAGCTAGCCGACTTGCTATAAAGTGAGTGTAGCTCCTTCGGGATCTATTTCTGTTTGTGGAGCAAAAATAAACAGAACATTTCACCATATTGTCTGTCAAAATGTCACACATTTTTTGTCTTTTGAGAATTGTTATATAAGAGCAGTATCTCACACGAGGTCATGCTGTTGTACCGAATATCAACACGGGTGTGATTACTTTCAACTGGATCTACATCTTATGACACAAACCTTGGACGATTGGAAAACCTTCAAGACAGTGTTTTTGACACACTGATGATAATTTAGCACTGAGCCCAGGTATATTGACTATTAACTTCTCAAGTGTTTTTTTTTTTTGTCTCCTTAAAACACATCTTGTTAGCCCTGATTTCTTACAGCAAAACACGCTTGTATATTTTAAATTCACCTGGACTGTATCATGGATGGGAGATGGAAAGTCTGTAATATTTCTGCTTGCACTCATAGTCTGAGCTGTGAGTTCTGCAAGTGAGAGAGCTGAGATTATGACAGATGAGAGACGAGTGAGAGACGAGAGAAGAGGGAGAGTGGTAGGAAGCAGACCCCATTGCAGACGAGGTGATGCAGGAAATGAGAGGAAGAGTACACTTAGTCTCGGTTATTTCTGATATCCGTCATATCAATTTGTTCCATTCATCGGTCCATCCAATATCTTATCCGTTAAGGCAGGGTTGCGAATCTATCACAGGGCTAACACAGAGACAAACAGCCACAGATGCTCACATTCACATCTATGGGCAATTTAGAGGAGCTAGTTGACATAGTTAATCTGCATGTCTTTGGACTGTGGGAGGAAACCAGAGCATCCTGCGGAAACCCATGCGGGCACGGTGAGAACTCCGGATGAAAAGAGTTAGGGTTTGCTTCTTGCTGCGAGTGACAGTGTTAGCTCATATCTGTTGGTCAAGTGTAAAATTATGTATTAAACTTAGTGAGATTTGACTTTCTTCAGCTCTGTGGGAAAACACGGTAGTCAACCCGGACACAAGAGTTCAGAGTTCCACTTCCTGCAGATATGGGAAGTTGGGTTGTGGACCAGGCCCATATAACTGCTCTGGTCTGAGAAATGGTTTGTATATTTGTATTTGTATTTATGGCAAACTGCATATCAAAATGAAACCTTTTTTGTTTTTTAACACTTTTTATGAGTTAGCGGAAATATTTGCCTTATGACTGTTCGGCAAACTAGCTTATCATGCAGGGTCAGGATCGATGAACTCGTGGTCAGCTCTTTTCATTTCTTTTACTCCTGAGTATGCTGAATATGTTTATCTGTAGATACTTTTTGACTTTCACACAAGTAGATGTATTAAGCCACACTTTTATTTGTCTAAAGTCCAGCTAAAAGTAGAGTGATACAAGATGTCAGAAATTTCTACTCAACAGGTTTCCATTATTAAACGTATTCGCTTGATTTGGTTTTGCGTTTATATCATGTAAAACAAAGATGACGGATGTTCAGCTCATTTGCTCGAGAGTAACAAGGCAAAATAATAGTCACAATGAGTCGAATATTTTCTAAAGGGAAAAAAAGTGCCAAGGTGAGGATGATCTCCTGGTCCGTGTTTCCATGACTACTATTTATATAATGGTGATAATATCAAATTGATATTTTTCTGCATTTGCATAGCTGTCACACCAGAATCTATTCTGGAAACTATTTTGGTTTGACAGCAATGCAATTGATTTTAAATATGGGCCAATTGGACAAGTACAATCTTACAAAACACCTTTAAGGTTGCTTTGGTTGGGCGTCGGCTGTCTTTGGTTGTCCTTCTATGTAGAAATATACAACAGTGTTTTTGCTCTTTAAGCGAACAATTCTGTAAATAGTGTGAATGTTCCAGTTTAGTTAAAAACAGACATGGAAGATCAAAAGCTTAATATTCGCGACTTCCTATGCATGTGCTGTGCACACGCACACGCATACACACTCACACACACATGCTCATTATTATACCAGTGAGCATCCCAATGCCTGAAGGCTCAATTGCATGAACAATCCCGATAAGTAACGCACTGTTTATTGTGCTTCCATTCACATTGTTCTTGTGAATCGTCACTGACACCTGTATTACACGTAGGCAAAGTTAATTGAGGAAGGAAAACTCCAAACTTTCAAAACAGGACAAAGGCGTTCGAGAGCAGATCCTCTTTTTCAAAGTGCAACAGGGATGTTTAAAGAAGAAGCTAGGAATTAACAGCAGAAGTCACTTCGGGGGAACTTTTTGCAAGGTCAGAGGTTCAAAAGGTCAGAGTTCTACAATCAATACAAAAACAAATACTCTGCATTAATATCCAACAAATATACATACAGCTTGACGAAGTCACTTAATTGACATCTTAGAGATGATTTAGATATTTAGTGATGTCAACGTAATGCAAATGCGAATGAACAAATACGGGACATAGGCAGGTCAAAGACAAATGTTCACGTCACGTTTTTGTAACACACATGCAGGTGTAATGCAACACCGCTTATCTGTATCTGCAGTTGCGTTTAAGGTTCTATTTTTGGAAAAAAAAACAAAAACAAACAAAAAAAACACCACCACCCTACCTACCATCACGCGCCCAGAAACACTGGAAAAGCCCAGATGTAGAAATGCCTGCAGCGTCAGATTATCTGGGAGTTCAGGCTCTGACTCAGCTATATCACAAACTCATGCTTGCTCTCAAAAAGAGATGTACTCAGGACTTCATTAATCCTGTTCACACAGTTATTATTCAGGTTTGTATCTATTTCCCAAAATATATACTATATACAGTTGAGGTCATGGACATGAATGTCACAGCAATATTGGGCTTTCAATGATTTCTTTATGGTTCTTTATCTGGGGAAGAATGATTGTACAGCAAACATCTTTAAGAGACAAAAACATGAATTTGGTACAAAAGTTCTAATTTATATAATTTTTTCAAGGTCAAAAATATACATCCACCCAGTTGGATTAATTCAGTGGTGCTGAAACATTCAAAATGTCTTTTAAGTCGTTAGTGTTAAGTCTTCCTGTTAGTGATCATGACTGACTACAGCAGGTAGCTTCTCTGTGTACAATATGAAAAGAGTTTATTTGACAAGTACAAGTTACTGGGAGGTATAATATCTTAGCCATGGTCAGGAAGAAGACCCAAACTGACACCCTCAGCTGACAGGAAATTGTTTGACTGCCAGTTGAACTGGTGCACTGCACAAAATGGATGGAATAACGAACCTTCAGCAGAATCTCAAACCATCAGCTAGGCAACCGAAACTTGGACACAGTTGGGTGTCCAACAGGAAAATCAAAGCTGGTTGTGGAATGGATAAATCAGACTAATATTAAGCTTAAAACAAGTCCTGACCTCATCCCTATCGACCAAATGTGCTTAAAGGTTTATATTTTTGACCCTGTATGTGTAATTTTGACCCTGTGTTCTTTTGACCCAAATAAATTAAAACCTGTCCACCAAATTCTTGTTTTTTCTTCTATTAAAGGTCTGTTATCATTCTTCCCCAGTAAAAGAACAGTTTAAAGAAATCACTGAAAGCCCAATATTGCCATAACATTCATGTCCGTAAATTTATGTAAACTTCCGACTGCACCTGCATAAAAAACCCTCTAATAATGTGACCCTGATTAGGCAGTTACAATGGATGAATGAATGAGTGCTGTAAATGCAGCATGGAGTGCTACACATTTATGGTCTTTGTTCCATTGGACTCCTTGTTTAGGTGCCCCGTGAATGTTTCTGGCAAGCAGGCAAACAGGGTTTAGAAAATAAAGCCTGAACTCTTAAAAAAAACCAAAAAAAACCATCGTGGTATCTAGTGACCACTCCTACCAGAAACTGCATTATTACTAGGAAACTATTCTGGTTGAGTCTTACAACATAGGGTTTCATAAAATGTGTGTACACAGAGGAACCAGGCATGGTAGTAATGAATTACATGTACTCTCAGTACAGTGCTTGAGTACATGGTTCTCTTTAATGAATCAGATTCTGGTGGTTAATAAAATACAGGAGGCACAAGTGGCTGTTATTGAAGTATATACTGTGTATGTTTTACCCGTTTCATGTTCATGCAGTTCTGGCCTCCTGTTTAATCCCCAGGCTTTCCTCATACTTAATAGCATCGAAAGGCTCTTCTAAAATCAGGTTAACAAAATTAAAATGTTTACCAGCTAAGCTGTTAACTAGCAAGCACAGATAGAACTACAGACCTATTTATACCTAGGAATAAAAAAAACAAAAAAACAAAAACAACCAAAAACCCCTAAATGCAAATGATCAGTCTGTGCATGACAAGTGAATAATGCAGTGTCCAGTAAACATTGAGATATGTTTTTGTTTTCTATAAAAAGCCCGTGTGTGTCAGGGAAGCAGCAGGCAGCAGATGTAAAAGCAAAAGGGAGCTGTTATTTCCAGCAGACAAACTAAGAACAAAATGTGAATCCAAAGTCAGAAAACAGGCAATGGTCAAAATACATAGGCAAATATGAGCAAAATCCTAAACAGCAATCCAAAAACAAGTTAGACAAAGAGCACGAAACTAAGGCTTGACCTAACTGTGGAAACATGTTAACACTTCTCACAGAAACTGACCAAACTCAAGTCCTCAACTAGTGTGAGCAGTGATTAAGTCAACTCAAAACAGGTGAAACCAATCAATACTCAGGAGTCTGTGAAGGGATTGGTGAGTGCTGGGAATTGCAGTCCTCAGCAGCCATGTTTGAAGCACAGAGGCGGAGAATCAGGTGGCAGACATGTAACACTGCTAAAATGGTACTTATTTAGTATAATGAAATCATAATGCATTTTCTTGAATTTTCTTAAAAATAAAATATGATTTCAATTTTTTATGATCACTGATGGAGTAAAGAAAAAAAAAAGTAAGAACACATATAACCTTGAAAGCCTGCACGCCAACTAAAAGATAACGTGCAAATTTTTAATAGCCCAATTAAGCCTTTAATTTTTCAGCCCGATTTATGAAATATATTCAGTTTTATAAATGCAAAGGAATCAACTTGACAACGGGCTGCAAATTACAAAAGCCAAGCCCCGTGGCAATGTGGCAAGCATTTCATAGCTCGATATCCAACAAGCCGTTAGGTAGCTCGACTAGACTAGCTAGTCAGATCTTTTGTTTTACTTTATGAAAGTTCTGTATTAAAATAAAGATGTTACTTTGATAACTAATAACGGTCACCTGTTGTGCTAAATGTGCTGAAGTGCTGCTACAGCCTATAGCGAACCCTCAGAAACATTTATGAAAGTGGACAAAACTTAAATACTACCAAGTTTCTCCTCCAAAGGTATTTTGAAAAATTGATTGAGAAGGCAATCTACCCACTTCATATTTAATACACTTATTGTATTTCACTATATACACCTTCTCAAACACTACTACTGGCATGTCAGTAAACAACAACAGGCAACAATAGGCTTCGTCGAGTCCACAGTCTGGGATAGGAAGAAAGCAGCCTAATTAAATATACAATTCTGTGTAGTTACTTATGTTGGTGGTGCTGTTGTTTATGGTTCCACAAATAAACAATTACATTATTTTTACATTATTGAAACCAGCTATATGTTACTGTTAATATCATTCAAGAGCAGGTGCTAGTGAAGAGTATATGAAAAAGAATGGCTGTACTGTTGGCCGTTATAATACAATAATAGTAAATTTATACCTTTTCCTCACACACTCACACACTCACACACTCACACACTCACACACTCACACACTCACACACTCACACACTCACACACTCAC
>JAQQZR010000017.1:9966153-9977008 GCA_030068235.1 Notoglanidium macrostoma
AAAACTATATTTGTGCATAACCAGTAGGTACCTGTCACAATCAGCAAAAACTTTTCAGGAAGCAAGACTTTTCAAAACAATTGTTGTGCAGTGTAATTAGTCATGGCTGTGTTTCTGTTCTTCTGCAGAAAGCAACTAAACCGCTACAAAAATAGGACTCGATACGCATCTTGAACGTGTAATGTACCGGTGGCCAGTTTTGAGCGAGACGGCACACGCGGCCATGACTCACTCGACTCATTCTTTTATTTCATGTCACTGTTCCTTTATAAATATATACATTCAGTACATATTAATCACTACAAATGTTATTTTAAAGTTCACTCATAACATTGTTTCTCCCCCCCCCCTTTTTTTTTTTTTTTAACAGTGCTTCATAATTTCTGTGGTCACAGCAAGTAAATCGGAAAAGATGTTTTTGTATTTTATGCTCTGCTTTATGCAACTGTTTGATCGCCCGAGTACAAACGTTGCACAATTTAACCTCGTTGCAAAAATAAATCAAGATTGCGATTTTAATAAGATTTTTGTGCAGCCCTTCATAAAAGCACCGCAAAAATATACGTAAATAGATCTATATATGGCGGAGCACAATCGGATAAATGCATATTGTAGTGTGGTGTGTAAAAATACACTATTGTAAGCACAGAGTAAGCAAAAACACGTCACCTCAGGGAGTTAAACCAAGCCCTCTGTTAATCAGCAGAAACACTAATTTCTGTTTCTAATAAAGGACATTTGCTGCTTCAGGTAAGAAAGTGGCCTGCTTTAATTCAGAGGCGTTTCTTATCTACGGCGTTTCACGTGGACGTGTATTACGTGCTAGAAATGAGCGCGTAAGTGCAGAGATTCGAAAGCATGCAAGTGTATGACAATTTCTACTCACACGACATGGGTAAAAGTTTGTGCTCGCCGGAAGATCGCCGCCATGGGTGCTTTTTGAAAGTTTAAAACACTGAACGTGTATTCCAAGCATTAAAATTTAATGTGGATTTGCAGATATGTGACCGCTCTAGTTTTTTCTAAAGGGTTTTCTAAACCTTGTTGTCATTACAGTTGAAGCACCTGACGACAACGGCGGTGGCGTTTGCAGCTGTTTTCTAAGGGACAGGTGGCGCGTACACGCGTTCACGTGCGACATGACCGACATCTGCCAGATGGTTTTGTTTTTCATGCAGTGATGAAACTGATACACAATAAAGCTCTCTTTCTAATACCGGGAAAGTTTCTTCCTGTTAAGAAAACTAAACTATGTAATGAAACACATGCATCACAGACATCCAAAATAAGCAACCAGCATCTAATCACTGTTAATGAATTATACATCATCATAAATTACACTGAGAAGATGATCTTGTATTATAGCAGTTCGTTCCCATTCCATCGAGAGGGATGAATGCAGTTTTGTGGCATCTGGTCTCAATGGAAATGTGTTCCGGGAAAACCAACTGATTCGGCTAAAACTACTGTAATCACATTCCGGCCAATCAGAATCAAGAATTGGATGGCACTTTCAAGCACATTAATAAAAGTTGAACCATAGCCGCTTGGCTGCAACAATGCAGCTATTGCAGAAATGCGATCACGTGCGTCGTAGAAATGTGCGATTCACATTGTGGATACCGGAACTACATCAATTATGCATCTAATCCAGTCGCACCATTTGAACGCCGGAGCTCAACTACTAAGACAACACACTGGACACATGCTCTCGTTTTTCCCTGGAGGCAAGCCGACTTTGGAGTTCTATTTTTCGTTCACAAAATAATTGACTAGGCTAAAACTATTGTAATAACGTCAATTCCATGTAGTTAGCTAGTTACGCTGTGTTAAAAGAAACTAAGAGACACAAATGAGTATATGATTATGATGGTGAACATCATCTTTTCGACACGTTTAACCGTGATGTGACTGCTTGTAGTACGCAGGAGAGTGACGTGCAGCGGGACCGCTTTATTTACGCTCGGGTTCGTCAGTGCTAACGTACGGAGAGGTTTCTGAATGCGCGCTGATTGATCCGCTTCAAATCGTTCTACTTGAAATGAAAACTTTTGGGGAAGTCGGGAACGAGTAGGCTTTCCTGTAGGCTTTTCCTGGTTGTTAAACCTACTTTTCTGTAGGACGAGTGCGAATTAAAAAATAAATCAATAAATAAAAAAGCCTGGACATAAAACCTGCCCCGGCTACTGATTGTGTAATCGTAGTATAGCCTCGACATGAACAACTTTGTTTACTCCACTCGATCAACGCATGCTCATGTTTCACAGCAGTTCACAATGAACATGAAAGCTAGACTCTCATTCAGCCTTAATCACACACACACACTTACCGATATCTCCCTCGTCGTTCAGGTCAAATTCTGCATATTTGTCTGCAAAATAAATGCAAAGATGTCAGATTAAATAATTCTGAATATGGCCAAATTCACTCTGCTTGTAACTATACTCCTGTCACACACACACACACACACACACACACACACACACACAGCTGCCAGTAACAGGTGAGTGTAGCAGGCCAGGTCGTTATTAGGACAGCTGGAGCTGGGACAGAGAAACGGATCACAGCAGGTGGAACTCAGCACTGAGGCAGGAATAAAACGGTCAACCTTTCATTTAACTTTTAAATCGTTTCTAGGATTCGGTTTCGCTGCACTCGCTGCGTCTGTCCATCTGTCTCCATCCCTGTTTGTCTCTGCATCACAAAGGCAGCTCTGTTGGAGTGGGGATTGTAACAGTGTCTCTGGGAGAGGAGGAGACGACGGTTACAATGGCCCCTCTTGTGAAAGCCTTCCCCTGAAACTCATGACTATTCACAACAAAACTGTGGGGAGGAAGAGGAAAAAAAAAAAGGGGGGGGGGGGATAGAGACTAGGGGAGAAAGAACTAGACAGACATGGAGGCTTGATTTGAGGCCCTAACCACAGTGCACTCTTAAAAAAAAATACAAACAAAAAAAAAAACCATAAGCTCGGGGTGACCCGCTACAGAGTGACCAACACGCATAACAAGATAATTCTATTAATACCAAAAATAAATAAAAAAAATAAAAAGAATTGGAGCTCCGGTTCGAATCCTGCCAATGGTTGCGTGTCCGTCTTTTCCGTTTTTTAATTTGGGCACAAATTTGAGAAATCTTAAAATGATTTCTTTTGGAAAGGAATATTAAAAAAAAATAATAATAAATAAATAAAAATAAAAAAAAGAACGGCTTTTGTGTTTTTAGATTTTTGGTTTCGTATTAAAAAACCAAGGACGCATGGATTTTCTTGATTCGCCACTATTCACCACAGACAACACGGACCCAGACTCTTTTTGCTAGCGCATGGACTAAACGAGTATCTCATGGTACCACTGATTAACATGCAGTAACGTGATATTAATGCCGACAGGCGTTTAACAGATCTGCAGCATGCCGATTTCCTTCCCGGCAATTCAAAACCAGGACATTACATGCAGTCCTGAAGATACGTCACTTTTCAAAAGAATGTCAGGGTTACTATAGCGAGCTAGTTCTTTCCCTCAGATGCAACAACCCTGTTGGGTGGCTGCTATTAGTAACAAGCAGCACCTGCAATGATGTTTACCACAGCACTGCATTCTTATTTCCAACTGGCTTTTCCACTATATCAGGTTTAAGGGCGTAAGAGGAATGAAGAATAATCAGAATACCGACTGTGCAGTCGGGAACTGCTTGCTGGCAGTGGCAACTGCACACTCTCGGCTGGATATAGCGTTATCAACTAGCGAGGCTGACTCTCAGACATGTGCTTCCTCTGAGAAACCTGGATCCAGCCAACCAATTCTTTTCGAACGGGTGCTCGTGATGCGTCACTGGGGAAACTGCTATCCACCCCCTTTTGCGTGCCTAAGCTCACAGACACCCGTGATTGGCTAGTGGCGCTGTGATTGACGGGGAAGACGGAGTACGCAGTCCCTCCCATCCAGACAGCATGGCCGATTTTGCTTTCTTAGACTCGTGACCACGAATCGCTGAGGCATCAACTAAAGGAACAAACCCAGGTTCTCCACATGCTATAGCAAAAGCATTTTATGTCGAACAATTCAGCTTAAAGCGTTCGAAGACACTTCAATCTGCTTGGGCCAAACTTTTCATCCTTCTTTTCTCTTTCAGTACATTTCTGGCATCATAACAAATGTAATTAACTGACATCAAGTATATACACGTTTAATGTTAGATAAACTGAACATTTACTGATAATTTTATATTAATAAACTCCTCCATTTAACTTTGAATGAGAGAGATGGAGGAAGGGGCGGGGCAGTCAGCATGTCTGTATCTTTACTGGGCAGATAAACATCCATAAACAGCCACAGACCGACTTTCGATCTATTTTTAAGAGATACGATCATACTCCTACACACATCACGTAAAGGTTGACAGCTCGCTGGATTTTGTGTAGAGAGAATTACAATTGTAAAGCTTACTCTGAGGTTTTAAAGGCCATGACCATGTTTGGTTATCACAGTGGCCGTCTTTCTATTTTTGTGCGAGACGTTGGAAATCAGCGGCTCTCTATCTCGCTTACAGTTCTCAGGGTTACGCTTCCTTATTCTCTCCCTGAGTGCAGTACGAGATGAAAACACACACACACACACACACACACACACTTGTGGCTTTAGCACTGCGGTCGGCCCAGGGCCTTAAGGCAGGGCGAGTGTACACTTCTGCAAACCGTCGCTGAAACAAAACAAGAACTTGATCCTGTACCTGTTTCTCTCTTCCAGTTTGATTCGTCCTCAGCTTTTGTGTCATGGTTTTGTTTTCTTAAGGACCTGTAAACTTTATTCTGCTTAATGTGTAGACAAGCATGCAAAAAGGAATGCGCATAAACGCACACGACACAGTCGACGGTAAACAGCTTGAGGAATTCAAGGCCCTTGAGTATAGAGTTCAAGTGTCAAGCATGGAAAGTGGGGGATGAGAGAGAGAGAGAGAGAGAGAGAGAGAGACTGGATTTGGGCCACATGACTGTGAATTTAGTTCACATTACAGCTATAATCTCTCCCTCATCCGTGATAAGATAACACGCTCGATTACGGTATTTATCTCTCCCAAAAGAATTCTCTCTCTCTCAAAAACAACAACAAGTACGCGTTCCTGCAGAACCATGGTGCAGAAAGCTGCTCCACACACACGCTCTTCTACAAGTTCTTCTCGTCACATATACAGTACACGCACAGAACACGCGTGTGCAGTAACCTCGCAGGACGCTCCCAAGTGAAAGACATTCCTGACGAGTGGTTAGTGCTTACTTTTGAAAGAATCCAGCTTCTCTGCCAAATCCTCCTCGTCGCTGTACTTCTGATCCTCCATGAATTCCTGCAGAGGGGAAAGGAAAAAAACAAAAAACAAAACGCACCACCCATAATGATGTGATGTAGCTCAACTGTCTCCCATTACTTAATCTAAGGTTACGTCCAAGCACAGCACTTTACAGCCGTGTAAAACGGACACAATCTGTGTACGGGAGTATGAATTAGCGCATTGCCAACCGTTGGCTGTATATGTACAGTGCGAGAGCGTGAAAAGGCACGTTTAGTCAATTTTCATGTAAATGAAGAGACGAGTCCACGCGACCGGCTCAAATGATTCCTTCGTACCGATCCGGAGCCACACGAGTCCTACATCACTTTAGTTCCCCACTTACAGCTTTATTAGTTCATAGTACACGGGCAACACAGAGCAGTGAGTCTTGAGCCCTGTCACAAAAACAAAAAAGCCTATTGCACCTGTAATATGTGACTTGATGAACTTGTTTCATGAACTAATAGCTAATGGTTAGACACTAAAAAGGGAACCGTTTCTACCACTCCGTCATGTCTTTTGCTTAATTGTTAAATACCTCAGCTTCATTTGCTTAAACTAGAGGAGCCAAGAACACCAGCAGAGCCGGATAGAGTTTCAACTACAGTCTGCTCTCGTTTGTTTACGTTTCAAAGGCAAATTTGCCCGAAGCCAATCTCGCTGCTCAACTAATTGCGCTGATCAGGCAAAACAACACTGGATGTTTCTCAATATGTAGGTATTTCTCAACATTTCCCGCTACTCGGACACGACGGACAGTATAGCCTTCGTCTGACCGGCCGAGATGGAGACACGGGGCTCTTGGCAAGTTGCTGAAAAAGTCCTCCAGCTGAAGTTAGTGTGCGAGTGAGAGTTTAACGGATGCTAGCTACATTTCTTCTTTAATTAGCTGTTTAAACTTTCACTTTCTTGGAGAGTTAACAGGATTATGAGACGGCCTTTACAAATACAAACGATGGAACCTACTGAGAAGAGTTTCCATGGGAACGCTGGTGTGGCTGAAGGGAACGGTTTCAGACTTTTTGAGAGTTATGTGCACACGCACGCTCGCTCGGTCACCAAGTCCATTCTGTACGGCGGTGCAAAACAAGCACAGGACAAGGAAGCAACATGATGGGGAAGAGTGATAACGTGGAGCTGAAGGAATGGAGACTAAAAATAATTCAAATTAAGCTCAGAGGAAGTGGGCAATAATGTGAATGGGCTAAACCAGACCTGACTACAGAGCACTAGGCAAGAGCTCGCATGTCCTAGCAGGCGAAACGTTTAGCGAGCAAACCTCCTTCTCATCACCCGCTACACCGAACAGTTTCCTTCATCACGTGCAGTCCGACTGCCTGCTGATAAAGTCACGTCTCATCTCGTCTCCACGCAGAGTGTCTAATGCGGCAGCGCTTTATTCTTCCGTCTGTTCAGCTCTACACCTTGTACACACTCCGCTCAAACAGATGTTGGTCATGTGTTGTAGCTCGGAGTCGATTTAGCTACAAGACCATAAACGTATCACTAGTGCATGCGTACACACCGAACTACACTTCGACAATGAAAATGCACCCGCATTTAACTTCGTGTAGGTCACAGGTGCCCCTTTGCACCAACAGGAAGCAGGACGCAGGATTGGGATTCCACGTCATGCCTACGCAGCGTGATCCGAAACTCCATACGAAATAACGTTCTTTATAATCAGTGCTACGCTATAGGAAGAAAAAAAAAACCCTTTCTTTGTGCAGCACGTTTTCATATGCAAATGAACACGACGACCGCATGAATATGCAAATGAGCCTGTGACGTCGTGCGACGACATCTACCTCACGCCTACTTTCCCCTGAAAAGAGTTCCAGCGCTGGCAACAACGGTGTCATTCATTCAGCCAGACACACCTGATCTAAACACGGCTAGAACCAAACGAGCTTTCAGTAGTCCGGCTTTTAAAATGACTCTGTTTGCATAAAGAGCTCGTGTTTGCCTTTTCTCGCCTCAGGAAAGTTTTAATCGTTGGCGACCCTGAGATTTGTGTTTGACACAATAACAGCTCACTGAAGGCGTTCACAGCTACAGAGACACATCATACACCTTCTTTTTTCCCCCCAACATGAAAAGTAAAGGTTGTGTAACATTAGCAGTTTGATAAACGAAGGTCACAGCCAAGTCCAGTTAGCTGAGCTGGCTAACATTCCTCAGCGTCAACAAACAGCACCTGCAAAATGTCTTAAACAACAACAAAAAATCCGTCTTTTTTTCTTTTCTTTTTTTTTTTTTTACCCTGTTCACTTCTTCTAGCTTGTCCCTCTGCTGAGCTTTCAATAATCCAAACGCCTTCCCACCTGGAAAATAAACACACATTTAAAATAAATAAATCCGTTAAACGCGTTTTCATTGCTGTGCACTTGCTGTGCGGTTATAAAGAGCAGCGGGCTAACGGCAGAATGCAGCGTTGCACAGGAACCAGGTGCGAAATATACAGAGAATTAGCGTGAAAAATTACACCAAAATGGCTTAAATGTATAATTATAATCAGGATTTACCTTGAAGATTCTGATTAGACGGCATGATGGGACAGTTCCGTTGAGAATCGGTGTAACTCCTGGTCTCTCGTGACGAGGCGGAGGAGAATAAACGCAAGTCGCAGGAGTTCAGTGAGGGGCGTCCGCCAGTGAATCGGTCTTTGTTTTTGAACGACTCCGTGTGTCGACTCAGGAGAGTCGATTCTCAAACACAAGTCAATCAAGTGGTTTGGCAAGGTTTGTTTTGACGTATTAAAAAATTTTTTTTTTTACTTCTAGAACGCTGTTTGCTAAAACAAACAAAATGTTTCAAAAGAAAATTGCCTCATGTTACAATGTAAATGCGTCTGCTGCTTAATTATCACATAAAAAGACATGACTGTTACCGGGAAAACCATTATCCCACCAGTCAAAACTATTTAAAACAACAACCGTGACTGTCAAATCCATACAGAGTCGACTTTTACCCCACATGGTATTTCTAGGTGCGAAATCAAATCAAAATTGTCCTGTTCGATTCATTTAAACAAGAATCGAATCCGTAAAGTAACTCGTGATGCTGTTCGGCAGGAATGGGACTTGAAGAAATCAAACCAACACTCAGAAGCTCGATTCATTTAAACAAGAATCGATTCTATTAAGTGATTCTTAATGCCCGTTCAGAAGGAATTGGACATCTGGCGCCATCGTGCGGCCAAAAGAGGAATTGCAAGACAATACTGGCTGAAAATCAAAAACAAATTCCTAATTTGGGGGAAAATCCGGATCGATAGACATGAAGTATTCAGCATCATACAAATTAAAGTCTGATGTCGAGCAGATATCAATCCTGCATATGGATTTGCTGTGCAAGGATGCCTGATATGTAAGCTGCAATTCTTCTATTTATGTTTATCTGTAGGAAAAGGTGGGAATGCATTTAAGGAAGCATAAAATGTTGTCAAACTCATTTTTATCTGTGGAGAGAGACATTGTCATCATGAAAGCCAATCCTTCCATCAGGACAGAACAATTTTATCACAGAATAAAGATGATCAAAACTTTGACTTGCAGTGAGTTCATATTATTGTACTTTGTCAAAAATTGTTTTAAGGGTATGTGTATCCAGGTCTCAAATCTAGGAAGAGGGCAAAGAAAAGACAGAAAAAAAACATTTAATATAAATAAGAACTACTTTCCTTTTATTCACTGCAAGCACAGCGGTTAATTACCTCCATAAATAATTTATTACTGAATGAATTATGAACTTATACATTATTTAATACTAACATTAATTTCTCCTTATTATTACTTTTAATGAAAAAGAATTACACCCAATTAGTGAGTCATGGCAGAAGATAAAGACACCTTGATTTAAAAAAAAATCATCAAAAAAAATTTTTTTTTATCAATACTCAGACTAGATTTGAAGGGGAGGCTCACAAAGACAAAACAAACAAAAAAAGGAAATAAATGTTATGTCACGAGTAGTGTAAAAAAAATAGGAACAAGAAAAATAAGATATTAATAAAAAAAATATGATGAAATAAAAAATTTCAGATATTATGCTTGCCAAGTGTAATATATGACTCTCAAAACTGAATTTTGAGATCTAAAGACCCATAGATTTTGTGAAAATGTTATGAGTAGTGATCAAAATTTGCAAAATTGAATATATAATAAACACAACAAATAATTCAACTCTTTTATTGGACCTCATCAGGGTTCATAATACACAGGCAGCAATGGAAAAGTGTATGGTAGTACTGCATACGTGATGTGAGAAACCAAACTTCTATTAGAACTTGTAAATGTGGCGACACCATGTGGTTAAACGTGGAACTGCATGAAGAATTCTCATTGAGCACACCTCACTTCCACTTCCTCTCCCTCTCGATCCAGCTAATATACTTAAATCAAATATTTAAAAAGGAGTATGCCAAATATATTGTTTATATTCCCTATTCTCTTCTAGTCCTCTTTAGCTCCTCTCTGGACATGTTTGAGGCAGATTCTGGGCAATATCAATCAGGCTTTCCCGCTCTTCTTGGATGTCCTGCAGATTCTTTTCGAGCTCCATCAACTCTTTTTTTTGGGCCTCAGCATCTCCGAGAAGTATCTGGAACTTCCTGCTCAGCGCCGGGCTCTCCACACTGCCCCTGAGAACCCGGAGACGGGCGGCTGTCTCGTTCAGCACGCGCTCGTAGTTCTCCACGTCCGTGTTCCTTTCTGCTCGGGTGCAAGACATGATTCGGAGGCAGGTTTTACATTACAAAACACACGCTGAGTAGGATTTAAATAATCATAATAATAAAAAAAGAAGCACAAGGAAAATGAATTCAGCACAGAAAGATACAGCAAAGGAAGTGTCAGGAAAAGGCAAAGCCATAGAAAGGATAAGGACGGAAATGTTCAAGAGAAGAAAAGAAAAGAAGGAGCGTGAAATGAAATGTACCTATCTGACCAAGCAGCTCGGCTAGCATGTGTGTGAAACCCTCCAGCTGGCTCCTGGCTGACTCCATGCTGCCCATCACTGCCTTTAAAGAAACAGCCTGTGGAGCAGAAATGAGGAGCGAATTCATAAACGAGGGGAAAGAGTGAAAGGTCACACAGTAAAGTTGTGCTTTTAACTGCTATTTCAATTTCGATTTAATGCCTTTTTTTTTTACACCAGAACTACTTTACAGTCTATGTAAGCTTTCAGTGGTTACAATGGTTCATGAATCCCAGACCTGAGAATCTCATGCTTTGAACACTTTTATTTTCTCCAGTCTAACACACCTGATTCAGCTCATCTCTAAATGGCGTAGCTGGGGGGCTGTTTGTATTTCAAGTTGGAATACTTTATTACATTTCCGAATGCTTACTAACGAGTGCTCAACGTAAACACAGATCTCATACACGTCAGCCATCTAAAGTGAAACTCTTACTCACTGTCCAAGCCGGTTTAAAATCAAATATTAGACATGTTCATCCATCCATCCATCCATTATCTATAGCGCTTTATCCGTCTGGGTCGCGGGGAAGCTGGAGCCAATCCCAGC
>JAQQZR010000017.1:9977108-9992634 GCA_030068235.1 Notoglanidium macrostoma
ACACACACACACACACACACACACACACACACACACACACACACACACACACACACACACACACACATATATTTATAGTATGCAATATTTAACAATGTGTCAAATATAAGGGCAATTAAAGGCAGTGAGACAGACATAAACACTGTTTTAATTAGTTAAATTAAAACCTTTTCACAGCCTCAATTTAAATATTGTTGGCATCAGAGGTATAATGTGATGAATATTGAAACATGAACCCAGACTAACAGGAGTTTGAAGTGATTTTTTCCTGTTGTTAAATGGCAGAAACAGAGTTCCGCAAATTTATTACTCATTATAGGAATTAATTTACACACACTGCCACTCAGGAAGTAGATTTCAGCATTAGGAAATCATACTGCACTTAAGGAATCTATTTGCATAGATAGTGTCTTGGTTTTTTTTTTTTACCCAAATCGTATGTTCAGTAAGGCAAATCTGTAAACCAGACAAGATATTTTGCTCATTTGAACAACTCAATATGTTTGCTTTCCATTTTTTTTACACATGCAAACCTTTAGTAACTCAAGGCCTGTGTGGTGTGTTAGGAGCATTACCAGTGACTGAACAATATGGCATCCCAAGGATTTTACCAAGTGAAAGGTGTAGAAACAGGAGAGTTCAAATTAATCCAATTAATTCTTGTACATTGTACATTTCTTGAGTATTAAGCATCAACAGAAATGTTAGCTTATTATAACTGAAAAACAATAAGCTTGCTAGCAGACTCGCTATTTCTCAGATCTACCTGCAAAATATTCCCACGGTGCTTCAGCTTTTATACAACATACACGTATCATTACTTACCGCTCAGTAAGCTCTTGTAAATGGTGCTCTGTTGAGTTATTCTCCAGTAGATCCAGCAGTATGAAGTAAGTTTTGTTGGACACTTTTAAAGCCTCTCCTGCAAGCCCTTCAATATGAGCAACCATTTCTTTCTGACTGGAAAAGAAAACAACATAAGAGATGGGTTTTAACATCAGGTAAGTACTTCTGATGGTCAAATCTTAAATCTTAAATCGATATTAGCACTGGATGGCACTGAAACATCTACATGAGCCATTCTATGACTGATGGATGCGAAATGAACTGATATTATTGGAAGATAATTGCATTTTTCCGTCCCGTGCATGCACTGATGCTTGTTATTTATTTACTAAAGATGCATACAGATTATGGGCGCAACACAAAGGCGCCTTTTGTATCTGTGTCCATTTAGGGCTTGAGATATCCGCATCTGTATCTGGCAATAAACCTAATTTTTAATGAACCCTACCACTATGCCCCAGAAACACTGAAGTAAAAACCCAGATGTAGAAACTGCTAGAAGCGTCAGCATGGTGTGAGAATTCTAGTTCATTACAAGATGAATGTGGTTTTTCTTTCCTTCATATGTTGCCGATCACATTGAAATGTATTTGCAGCATCTATATGTTGAATATCAAATTGTTGGTACATGCATATGTTGTGTAGCAACTTCTCAAACTCAAACGCTCTGTATCCAAGCTAACCTCTATCTCTACGATATTTCATAAATACTAATTATTTCCCTCATTCACACCTAGGGACAATTTAGTATATCGATATGTCCAATCAGCCTATCTGCACGTTTTTTGGATAGTTTCAGAAGGTAAACCACAGGAACATGACGTGAAACTCCCCACAGTCAGTCACCTGAGCTCAGGATCGTACCCAGGACCCTGCAGCTGTGCGGCATCAACGCTACCCAACGTGCCAAAGCTAAATAAATGACACTTATAAAACGATCATTACTGTCAATTATCCTTCAGACGACTCTGAAGAATCTTTTATTAGAAACGGGTTTAACTTAATCAGCTAAGAACCCGTCACCCTAATCACTCCGGAGCGTTTGATTCAAGTTGATTGCATAGCATTTAATTCAAACTGCTGTCTAAAAAATATGTAATGTTAAGATTCTCAAACTGCTATTTAGCACTTCATGGCCCTTTGTAAGGCCACCAGTTTTAAACGCCTTTATCTGCTTCATTACTCCAAGGCACACTATTCATTTTTCTACATTAGGCACTTGTATGACTGGAAGACACATAATGAGTTGACATGACTGCAGTTTAATTGCACTTTAATTTCTCAACCCACCTCTTCACCAAAGCTTCTGATTCATTCACAAGGGCGTTCCACTCCGTCGGTCTTTTCGGGATAATGAATGGGATTATCTGAGACAGGAGGACAGAAGTCAACACGGATATTACGCTTCACGTTCAAACCGCAAACGATCATTAAGAGCTGTATTCAGAGTTACGTGTAGTTGGGAATTTAGCTCGAAATTGAATGCAGGCTTAAATATTAGTGCTCGAGTTATAAACGTGTAGCAGAGGTGCTCAGAAGCAGAGGAATATCTCAGAGTTTATGAATTTATATCTGTCATTGAGTGATGTCAGGTACGGACAAACAATGTTCAATCCAATACGAAGCCTTGGGGAGGCCACAGAAAGACTGCACAGAGGAGCTCGAAAAAGACATCTTAATCAGAGGTAATACTAATATGACTGAATTGTATGACACATTAATTATTGCCATGACATCATGAAATATCTAGTTAAAGCGAGTTATGATTTATCCTTAAAAACACTAGCACATTTTCTTTGGAGGTCACATGTCCACACAAAATGACTACATCATATCCAAAGAAATGTATCTCATGAGTCATGACCACATCTATCTACAGTAATAGTCAGATTTCTTTATTTTTATTACTTCATGCCTTAAAGTAATGATGGACTGTCATTTCTCTTTACTTTCCTCTATACCAACACTACCTCGACACAGCCCAGCTGATGATCTCAAGCATATTAACAAGTCAAAAACTTCTGACAAGTCACAGCTGTTAATTGAAAAGCGTTCCAGGTGACAACCTCATGAAGCTGGTTAAGATAATGCCAATAGCGTGCAAAGCCGTCATCACGATAAACGCTGGCTATTTTGAAGAATCTAAAATAAGAACTTGTTTTGTTTTCTTATCACACACTGTCAGCTAGTAAGAAGTTATGCTTTGTGATTTTTTTAATAACATGAAATGTAAGAGAGTCAGTAAGATGTTCAAAATGCTGAAGCCGGATTTCTTGTACACTCATGAGAAAGAGGCAGCATCATCAATTTTAGCAATATCCTTTTATAGGAAATGGCTAACAAGATCATTTTTACTAATGGTTCAAAAAAGTCCAAAAATAATCGGACAGACTAACAATCACAAATTACACTTTTGTCATTTTGAATATTGGTTGCAAATTCACTGCACCGGTGTGCCGTGAATATTAAATAAATACATTTCATATAAATTTTGTGACACCAGATGCTTTGGGAAGGCACTGGAACACCTCATAAATGTATCCACATGTATAATGTGTAAGCCTGACGCATTGTGCACGCTTACTAGACTGCTAAGGTCCGAGATCATCTTCTGAAGTTGTGCCTGCGTTTCTGTGACAGCAGCGAACGTGTCCACAAGGGCTCGGCACTCGTTCGTTGCCTTCGGCGTCCTGTTCTCTTCCTCACTGCTTGAGCTTCCTCCTTCCTTCAGGAGGCTGCAGTTCATTATGCCGGCAAAGTCGTGCAGCTGCAGCTGTAGGGCTTGTGCAGATGTTTCCAGCTGTGTGAACTGGCTGATGAAAGCTTCCCGTGCCTCTGTACAAAAAAAAAATCATAATTGCATAATTAATATTACTTCACTGAGGTCATTAAAGCTCAGAAACTTTTTCCCCCCAATGAGCAAATCTGACATTTAAGTTTTAATCTTTCTTTGATGAGTCTTTCTTTAATTAATCAACCTTTCATCTTTACAGCTTACAATCCCTTTGAGATAAGTAGTGAAGTATCTCTAATCGCCTAGATTTCCTCCTTGGATGATTAAAAACCCTCCTAGATACATTGGCACACATTTTTGGGGTTGGGGAAAAAACACACTGAGAAAATGAAAGCAATTTCTCCATTAACTTATTTTACCTTGGATAGCCAGAAAATCCTCCAGCGCATTGGGTAAGTAATCCTCGCTTTGATGCTCATACAAGTGATTTTCCAGCCTGTGATGCTGATGCACGTGATTTGGACGCACGTAGATTCGATGCCTGAAATTCCTACAGTCATAGTTGGAAAGCAGTCTCTCTAAACTGTACAGATGGCTTTTGAGTTTCGTCGCCTGGGGAGCAAAAAAGGAAAAAAAATATAGTAGGGTGCAAGAGTCTGACTACACTGTTCTTATGAAATGTCCATATTTCCTATTTCATTTAGCCTACATTTATTCATTAAGCCGTCACGTGCAAGCCATTAATGAAAAGCAAACTTTTAAAAATAATATTATAACAATGTACTGTAATTATGATCATCCTTTAGTAATAACAGTAGAGGCAATAATGCAGGTTACATACGAATATGCAATAAAGATCTAGAAAGTAGTTTTTTTTTTTTTGGAAGCTTGACCAGCTTTAGGGACTTGAAATAGTTGTGTTAGTGCGGGATTTGCTAGGTTTCTGCAATATTCCCTTTCTAATTACAAATCAAAAACTTCACAAAAAAGATTTGAAACTATCCCAAAATAGCCATAAGAAAGAAACAATATATGTGTTCCTTTTTCTTTTTCTCAGTCTTTTCAGTGGAAATCAAGTTAACAATATTGCATATTTCATATTATAGCAACCCTGCTGAATTCACTTACAAAGTTGCTCAGTGCACAGCGCTGCATATCTCCACAAAAATAAGAACGAAATGCCTCGTAAAGGTCCACTATGCAGGATTCTGACGACATCTATTAGTAGAAATGAAGTATTCCATAAAATACTTATGGAATTCATAAGTGTGTTTTCATTAGTGTACCTGTAGCTATGAATCATTGTAAGCTTAGAATGATTCCTTTATTATCTACACAGAGAGCGGGGTCATTTCTACAGAGCCGCCATGTTGCGCCACTACAGTAGCCTAGAATGGACAAACCTCTAGGAGTACCTTCCACGTTTCGCATTTTTACAAGTGCCAGCATGAATCTCGAAGGAATTCTCAACCATGTTAACAATTACACACATTTTTAATCTGTTCATGTGAAGCATCTGCTGTAGTGTAATGAAAGTTCATAACCAAGATTGCTACCTCAGACATTTATCATTAGAAATCATTCCCCAATGATATAAATGGGGTTGATGCAGTTTATCACTGGAGTTTATGGTTTATCACCACACTTTGCTCATATATACTGTACGTAAAATGTGTGAATTAATGATAGCTCAGCACAAGATTGTCCCTCTACCTGAGACCTGATTCCTTCTCCTGTCACTGACGTTTCTCTACTTATTCTCAGTAAACCGATCTGTCAAAGGTGAATACTCGCTTCTGCCTGATTTTAATAGCAAGGCATGTTTCCTGTTGTAGGGGATAATTAGGTCCAAAGGGAAAGTTAGGGAGGTGCTGTTATTCAGACATGCGTTGACAGATTTATTTTAGTTCACCTCGCCACAATGCCAGCTGCCTGTGAAATACATTATTGCATTATAAATGGAAATTGAGATGTCAGAGGTATGATTAATCTTTCATTAATGTGACTTACCACATAGCTGAAGAAACAGGATCAATATTTTAGTCCTAAGAGGAAATAGCTTTCACAGTCCAATATTAATTAGCCATTTTTTTTTTTAGCGTCAATAATATCTGTACAGGAAATCAAATGACATATTATGGGATGTATTAGGAGGTATAGGGAGGGAATGTGACCTCAGTCACTTTGTGGCATGGTTGTTTCATGGCAGTCTCTGGAGATTACAGAGAATGGTGCGAAAACCAACAAAACATCCAGTTCTACAGGCAGAAACGCCTCTTTGATGAAAAAGGTCAGAGCAGAATGGTCAGAGCCAACAGGAAGTCAACAGCAATTCAAATAACCACTCTTTAACAACCGTGGCGAGGAGAAAAGCATTTCAGAATGCACAACATGTCTTGAGGCGATGGGAAACAACAGCAGAAAACCACATCTGGTTCTACTCCTGTCAGCCAAGAACAAGAACCTGAGTTTACAGGCTCACCGAAACTATACAGTTTAAAGACTAGGCAATGTTTTTCCAATCCTTTTCTCTCCCAAGTGAACATTACTGTCATGAATGACATTGTCAAGTAAATCACACAAAAGCAATGGCCTTAAGTTAACAAATTATTTTTCTGTATTTCTATAGGCCCAATATTTACTCTCACTTAACGACCCTAAAAACGACCTGCTACTGTAGACATAATAAACTCCAGGAAATGATTTTAATATTTCTATTAGTTAATGGAGCTGCATTAAACTATTTATTTGTTGGAATTCTATTTTCTAAAATAATTCAATGTTTAACCTTTGTTCTGGACTGACTGCTCTTCAGCACCTCATTTTTCGTGCCTCCATTATGATCACATTTATTACTTTTCAGTGTTTCGGGTAGGTAAAGTGTGGGCCTGTTTCTCTAGCTTTACATTCCTGTTTTCTGTTTGGCAAACACAAACCACCTTGGTATGCTTATTGTCTCTGAATGGAGAAATGATGCTACATGCTTCAGTAATTTTCTACTGTTAGAAGTAAAATGAGCTTCATTGGAAAGCACTCTTGGCAATGTGTGATAGCGGGACATCAGAACGGCACGGTGGTAAGCTAGAATACACAGGCAGGGGACAGAGATATAAGGATAATGGATGGCTGAGTGTCTTTCAAATGAAAGTGTAGAAGAAATTGCTGAAGCATCAGGTGCGAGTCTGGTTCGTATACAGTATGTTTGACTCTAATTGCATTAAAAAATCAATTTCAGAATATCCTCTTTCAAAATGATTTGAATATGAATTTTGTATATTTGAATTATATACATATCACAAAAAACAATCCTTTTTTATGATACGGATTTTCTTTTTTTTTTTTTGACCTTGCCAGTGCCAAAACGTCCCTTTAAAACAAATAATTCAAAATTTTTGCTACAGTTTGGTTTTGAAATGGAAAAAAAACTGATTTGCCAATGATTACAATGTATAATTTTTTAATGAATGTCACATCAACGTCCACGAGACAAGTTCCTGTTCCACCAGCATCGAACCTGTTTACCAGTTGTTCCTTCACCAGCTTCACCAGCACCAGCTTTTTTATTATTATTATTATTATTTTTTATTTTTTTTTTAAAAACCCAAGTTTGTGATATATTTCTGCTAGTAGAGCAGAAAATATGGCCACATTGCATCTGAAATGTCACTAATTTCTAGTGAAATTAATACGTCATAAGAATAATATTGTGAGTACAAAAGGATCAGGAAGTTTTTTAAACCAAGACTTCATATTCCTGTAGCTTTGAACATTCAATACCAACAGCATTTAAACTGATCCTGTGAGAAAGTTGGCATTCCCATTCAGCTAATGAATTGAACAGAACAGTTTCTTTTATTTAACTTTTATATTTAAGCAATATTGCATGAGCACGAGTGAGGTTATTCTGAATATCTGCACAGATTAAACCCCTGCCAGTATTTACTATAACCACACTCTTGCTCATTAGATATTGCATAAAGGTGAGAGTGAAATAGAAGAAAGCTCTCGGTTTGATTCATTAGTTGCTTGTGCATAACAACTTTTTCACAAGCTTTGTTTGAATGGTGTTGGTGAATAGTGTCATGATTTTAAGAAACTTCCTGATCCTTTTGAAATACTGAAGCATGATCCTGATAAACATTCTCATTATTAAAACCTAGTGAATGGTGTAATTTTATCCTCAACTGGTGTGTTTCTGCAAATTTAGTACCTGCCTTTCAGTGTTACTAGTGTACATGCAATCAATACTCTCAAAGTGACTTTCAGGCCTAATTAAATATCGTTAAATTGATCTTGTTGCATAAACACTGCACGGTATTTTGCGTATTTAGGTAGCAATGCCCCAAATTTCATTTTCCTTAATGCATATTCACAGCATGGACAAGACAGAGATATTCTACACATAATTGCATGTACTCCCTGTTAGTAAAACAACTTGCATTTTTCATGTTACACATGTATGAGTAAACAGAACAGTTAGATAATTCAATTTAGCGTTGAGTAAGTTCTGAGATTTATTATTCCTGACTGCCTTGATGTTTCTATTATACTTTCTCTATTATATATTCTATTACACAATGCGTGTACCTTGATATCTTTAGTTGTCTTCCTGTGTATTATCCAGTGCTTGTATCTTGTATCTTGAGTCATTTGAAAATCCTGTTACTATGGATGTGAGTTCTCTTTGATTGTACCTTGTTACAAGATTCTTATCTTATTTTAGCCAAAATTGTATCCATTTTTTCACAAACGTTAGTTCTTGAAAAATCAGAAATGCCCACACACACCTGGTCTCTGATGAGACTGTAGCACACAGGGCACTCCTCACACTGGTGGGTCAAGGGGTTTTGGTAGTGGTTCAGCTCACACTTGTCACACTTGTATCCCACAAAACCTTGGCGACACGGACATGTCCCATTGGCGTGGCACTGCATCGACACCGATCCCATTGGGTCACAGTTACAGGCTGCGGTTTTTAAAGACAAGGAAAAACTCACATTGAATGTTGAGATGTTTTTGCATTGTAAGACATTTGTGTCTCGCATGCTTTCCATATTTACACACTTTATTTTATATGTTGCAGCTCAATGAAGCCAAAATATTATATCAGAATATTTTGTATCAAAGATTTCAATCTCCATCCATGAAAAAAACTACAAGCCAACTACTGAAAAGCTGGATTTGGTTAATGGTGGGGTAAAAGTGCAGGGACGGAGGTGAGTCTTGAGTCTTTATTTGTATATGCGTTAATTATTTTACACATCATCATGATGCTCCAAGTCATGGATTAGGTATCTGTGTACAACAATAAACAAGGGTCGATTTCCATTCTCAAGATATCACAGCTCTGAAAAAGTGATTCTTAACACAGCATCAAATAAATGATTACTGATAGAAGTAACAAAATTAGGTCAATTCTGATTATATTAAACATTAGTTGAAGAATGTGTACCTCTGCAGCCTCTGGAGGAAAAGCCAAAAAATCCCATTTGACAGACGTCGCACATTTTGCCCTCGATACCTGTCTGACACGTACACTGGCCAGTGATTGGATGACACATTGGGGATGAGGAGCCAGTTGGATTGCAGTTACAGCTGTAGAGGAGAAAAAAGAAGCCAATCAAGAGCTCCACATTTCCCATGGAGACTGTTAGAACTGTCTGATGCCTTTGTTAACATTTATATTACTTAGAGTACAATATTAAATACATGAAAAAATACAGGGTATTGTACATATCAGTTTCTTTGCAGAAGATAGGTAACAAATATCTAGGGACCGAGGGATTATATGTTGATTTACTTCACTGTTGATTATATCACTTGATTTACAAATGGGATCGTGACAGAAATTCAAATAAATCTTCCTTTTTGTTTCATTAATTTATTTATTATTTAGGACTGATTGTGGGCTGAGATTTTAAATGTTACTGAGAGTCACATTCAGACAAGCCATGTTTAATTAATATGGAATGCGGGATTTTAGTCTTTTCACTCTAGCACTAGCATAGTCCAGCAATAAAAATGGACATATCTGCTGTTATCTTAAATCGCATATTATGCACTATTCTAGACTGAGAACTAATACTAATCTGTTTTATTATTATGGTTAGTGTTTGAATTATAAAAACAGTCATGACCAAAGTAGGAAGTATTTTTTAATGAGAGACTGAGCTCCTTAGTTTAACAACACTGTGAAACCTCAAAACATTTAAAATTCCAATAGTACTGAATTCTCTGGCTCTGATATGCCAACTAGTTGATGGCTAAAAAGTATGGGAACCCCTGTGCTATATGGATGGATCGCTGGATGAATAAGGGCATGTCTGTATCCACAACCCACCTTTCACATCCCAGCCCTGGCCGCAGGTTGAAGTAGCCAAACTTGCACTGCCCACAATCTCTTCCTGTAACATGCCTCAGGCACAAACATCTTCCCGTGTGAGGATCACACTCATTCACTGACCCCATTGTGCCAGCGGGGTTACAGATGCAGGCTGAAAATTACAGATCACACATGTCTAGTCCAGTATGGTCCAAAAATCTAAAACTTTCTATTAAAAAATAATAGTTTTTTCACATGATGTGACCTGAAGTGCAGGGGAGTTGTCATCCTGAAGTTTATTATTTCCAATAATAGTATATGTGTTTTATCCTTCTTATATCACAGCAGCTTGCCATAATAAAGAATATATTCATGCATGCAGACACACTCACGCAGACACTTTTGGGAAGGCCTCAGGCTTTTATCCAGAGCATTTCCATAGTAACCGCTTCGGCATTTTTCACACTGGTCCCCATCTGTGTATTCTAAACATTTGATGCAGCGTCCAGTCACGTGATCACACACACCTACAGCGTTGGGATCGGTGTTCTCGTTACACTCACACCTTACACACGGTCGCAGCTCGCCATTCCAGCCAAGTGGGTCTCCGTAGAAACCGTCCTCGCATAACTCGCATCTGATTCCTTTAAATACATTAAACATACACCAGTCACATGACAATAACTTGTTCTGTTCTCCACTCAACCGTCAATGCACTGTTGAGTCAGGCCATTTAAAAAAAAAGTATTGTTAGAATTATTGGTGTCTTATTAATAACGTAATAGATATTTATACAAGGAGACTCAAAACCCTATGGCTTTGGATGGCATGCATGATGTCATGTGACAGACAAAAAAAATTATTTTCATTTTCAAACTGAGTCAAGTCAAATAAAGTGGTGAAATTCAATTCAATATTGTGGCTATTTTAGAAGCGTTTTTAAAAAAGGGTTATTTTTGCCTGTTTGTTAGAAACTAAATGCATTTTATTTTTGCTTCACCTCTGGAAATAATGAAATAACAGGACAACATTCTTTGCGGTGAAGATTGTAAAAATAGAATAAACCATGACTCACCCCTCTGTCCTGCTGGGCAATTGGTACATACCACCTCTCCTGTCTCTGGCACCTGGGCACAAGTGGTATGGCCAGGGCAGGGGCAGCTCACACAGTCTCCCAGGCTGCCAGTCAGTGCGTTCCCATAGTAACCGTCCTCGCAACGCTCACAAGAAGGACCAATTGTGAAGTCTGTGCACTCACAGACACCTGGATCAGCATACATGTACACAAACATTTTAATGTATTAATACAAGCATGCACACAAGAGGACCAAAAGATTGTATACACTGTATACACACTTGATCAGTACATCCACCTTTTTATGCGCAGGGTAACACTGACTTCTCAAACACACACACACACACATTTTGCAGGAGTGCACAAGCCTTATGAATTCAATATGAGTTTCTCTGAAAACGGACAAATTGGAGTGTGTCAGGGCAGCCGAGAAATGTGCCACTGGACGAGCATGTAGCATCCATTTGGGTTCTGATCGCATCCTGGCACACTGTCAGATATATTTACAAGAAAACACACACACCCCATCACAGAACACATCAGTGACAAGGGAACACTTTACTGACGTTCTATGTTGACAGATTCAGGGCAGAACATGTATCACCTTTTTTCAACAGTAGAGGGCAATGTAACCATAACGTCCAAAAAAGAAGTGACAGGGGAGGGGTGGGGGAGAGGGAGACAGAGAGAGATGCAAGCCCATGTGTGGCCAATTCAGAATCTAAATCCAGCCCGACTGTAATTGCTTTAGAGACACATTTGAATAAAAGACAAGTCTAAGGGTAAAAATGCAAAAGTAAAAAAAAAAACAGACAAACAAGCTATCACACAAACCCCTGGGGCCAACCATGTCCCATGCCTGATTCCTAAATCAAAAAGCGCTTTAGTAAAAGACATCCCAAATATCATTTCCTTTATAACCTTGTTTGCCGCGCTCCTTACGGACAGGACACCAAACGTGATTTGAAGTCACGTGTGTTGGAATCAAATCCTACGCCCTGATAGTATTGCGTAAAGCACTGAACTGCAGATGTTTGAATGACTCTCTAGTGACTTTGTTAAGCAGCTAAAGTGAGACAAGATGCTTTGATGGTAGTCCAGTGGTTGTGTGTTTAAATCCCAAGACTGACATAGAGCTGCTGTTTGGTCTTTGAGCAAGAGTCTTAACTCCAACTACTCAGCTGTATGCTTGGAATGCATTCAACCTAATTTGTGAATCCATCTGGGCATGGAAAAGCGTTATCCAAATGAACAAATAAAAAAGGCAGAAGAGAGACAGAAACTGACCCAGGAAACCGTATGTGGCCTGTCAACATTGACAGTACATATATCATGGATGACTGCTGTTATTGATTTCCTGTATATAGAGGTCCATAAAGATGGAAACATCAGGAGAAATCTTGTCCACCATGAAATCAGTATATTGATTTAAAATATGACATGAACATCATCATGGACATGAAGGTTATGGCAATATAGGGCTTCTTTTTCGGTGGCAGAATGATTGTACAGCATACATCTTTAAATAAAAAAACAAACAAACAAGAATTTGGTGCACAATTTTTAATTTAGGCTTTTCTGATATCAACACAGGGTTAAATATATATATACACTTGTAATATTTGGTTAAATGTCCCTTTCAAGTAAGTTTCACTTTGACCAGGTGCTTTTGGTAGCCATCAAGCTTCTAGCAGAATTCTGGTTGGAGATTTGCCCACTCTTCCTGGCAGAATTTATAGAGTTCAATTAAATTTGTATGTTTCCTGACACGGACCTGACTTTTAGGAACAGTCCACAAATTTTCGGTAGGGTTGAGGTCAGGACTTGTTTTAAACTTAATTCTTCGCCTGCTTTTATTCATTCCACAACAAGCTTTGTGTGTTTGGGGTCACTGTTCTGTTGTGTCCAGGTTTCAACCATCTAGCTGATGGTTTTCAGGTTATGCTGAAGAATTCTTCATTATTCCGATCACTTTGTGCAATGCACAAGTTTTATTGGCAGCAAAACAGCCCTAGAGCATGATGCTACCACCACCATGCTTAAAGACTGATTCCTCTGTACCTCTGAGCCAAACAACTCAATCTTTGTCTCATCTGACCATAAAAGTTTCCTAAGGAAGGCTTTGTTGTCCATGTGATCAGCTGCAAACGTTAAGCTTGAAGGTGTTGATTTTGGAGCAGGGATTTGACGGCAACCTATTATTCCAATGGTGATGTAAAACTCATTTGAATGTAGACAGTGTTCCAACAGCTTCCAGTTCATGGCAGCCTTGTTGGTTCCTGGCTTGTTACTGACCATCCAAACCAATTTCCTCTCAGTTGACAGGGACGGTTTGTGTCTTCTTCCAGCAAGGCTTGGCAAAATGTCTACACCTACCAATAACTTGTACCTATGTATAATTGTTTCAACCGATGATTTTGGAATATGCAGTTGTTTATAAATGGCTCCAAGAGACATTTCTTAGTTGTGTAAATCAATGATCCTCTTTCTTAGATCTGCACTGAGCTCCTTGGACTTTCCCATTGTGCTGTGTGTTGGTCGATCCAGTGAGTACTGTCCCTTTATATGTTGTTCACAGAGAAGCTACCAGCTGTAGTCATGATTAATAACAGGACGTTAAGAAGCCTTGGTAAGTTAAAAGACATTTTAACTTCCAGCGCCACTGAATTAATAATCTAAGTCAGTATATTTTTGACTCTGTGTTGATTTAAGAAACCCCAAAAGAAATTAAAACCTGTGCTCCAAGTTCTTTTTTTTTATTTAAAGAAGTATGTTGTACAATCATTCTGCCACAGAAAAAGATCAGTTCTATGGAGTCAGTGAAAACCCTATATTACTATGACATTCATGTCCATAATGACATTCAGGTCCATGTATCTGCAACTATATATTTCCTGTGCTCATATTCACAATAGGCTCATGCCAGAAAATTCTTTTAACATGTTTAGCACAGATTGATTTCCATTGTAAAAAAAGTAGTGAACTATAATTCCTCTGTTTGGTGTCACTCACAAGAGGATGGGTTCTCCTAAGGTTTCACATTCATGTTGTCTCATGGAGCTTTTCATCGCCTCTTTTGCTTCTGGCTTGCTCATTGGCAAGCTAAATCTACCTCTGGCTTTCTGTAGAGATGTTATACAAATAATATTTCTTAAAAATAAAGGATATTCAGATATATATACACTTATCCAAAATATTATGATCACCCATACACCTACTCATTCATGCAACTACCCAGCTTTTTGTAGAAATAATGTCTGGTCTTTTCCCAGTCTTCAGCTGCCCAGTTCCATTGAGTCTGTGCCCAGTGTAGCCTCAGATTCCTGTTCTTGGCTGACAGGAGTGAAACCTCATGTGGTCTTCAGTTGTAGCCCATCTGTCTCAAGATTTGACGTTTTGTGTGTTCTGGTGTGTCTATGCTGGAAAAGCTGGTTACTTGAGGTGCCAAACCTTTCCTGTCAGTTAGAACCAGTCTGGCCATTCTCATCTGACCTGTCTGATCAGCAAAGTGGTTCTGCCGACAAAACTGTTGTGCATGATAATCCCAGGAGATAAGCAGTTTCTGATATACTCCAACCGCTCCGTCCAGCAGCAACAACCACGCCAAGGTCAGAGTCACTGAGATCTAGATTTCTCACAAGAATTTCTTAAGCAGATTAAAAATGCTTGCCTCAGATGCACATTAATGTGTTAGTGAACAGAAAATAGAAATGTGTACTTCATGTAGGCAAATATACCAGATCCCAAAAGGAATTAAATAATAACAAAGGGGACATTTCTGATGTAGCCCTGAGTCCTTTACAAATATATATAGCTTACAAAGCAAACAAGCAGGCAATCCAACAAATAAATCAGTAAAAGAAGAGCTTTATGAAATATTAGGCTATAGCAATAAGAATGCCAAAGGTGACTATTATTTTATTCTCTGACTGTGGCTGTGAATGTTACTTATATGTTAATATTGTTTTGGGTATAATGATGCATAGCAAATGGCCTTAAGACTGTTATTAACTGCACTTCTCCCTTTTTTATCCAGATATCAATCCAGACCCTGCAATTACAGTAAAAAAGAAAGTGTGAAAAAGATTAAACATGATCGTTTTTTTTCCAGATTTTTTTTTACCACCCCAAATTTGATTTATTTTTAAGTAGCCACATATCCTGAAGTGTTTTCTTTTACACCACAGCAAATTTTCTTCTTTTAACTCACAATGTTTAAACTGTAGTTTTTAACTGGTTATAATTACATTTAACATTTGCCTGCGTAACATCTATCTATTTATCTCGTGTACATGTATGTATGTCTTTATGTTTGGGCTTGTATATTATATATAAAACTAAAAAATATGGACAAATCTGACAAATCGTTTAACTTTTTTTAAGAAAAACTTTCCTAAAACTATCTGTCTCTTGAGGTGGCACTTTGAAGGTTTTAGTACTGCGAGTGGCACTCTTAATGCACTTTCTCATCTTCTTAACCACACACACACACACACACACACACACACACACACACACACACACACACACACACACACACACACACACA
>JAQQZR010000017.1:9996210-10014748 GCA_030068235.1 Notoglanidium macrostoma
ATCTAAAGATTAGAGGATCTGCAGGGCTCTGTTCTTAATAATTAATGACCCTTTAAGAATTTTTTTACATACTCTAGCACTTCAAATCTCTGTCAAATTAGTTTAAAAGGTTAAATATTTGATTAAATTCTAAAGATATATCATTTAATATGCATTGAACTGAGGTTGGACTCAAGAAATGTATGTCTTTAACTGTAAGCAATGCCACAGTAGTATAGAAGCAGTATTTATTTTACACATACCTTAGAGTGAAGATGTTACGTGGAGTGTGGCTAGGCTCACTATCGACATACTGCTTCGAAAACACGTTGACACTGACTGACTGTCCAGATCCTTTGAGAACCACAGCCACAGTTCGGGGCAATAGTTCGCTTGATTCAGCCGTAAATGACAAGGTAAGCTGCTGTCCATAACTTAGCAGTTGTTTCCCCAGAAACTTTGCTGTTAGACAAAACAAAGCAAACAATATTCTTCATTATCTCCTTTTAGAGCCTGTTATTTTCAACTCTGTGAATCAGTGAATGTTATGAGCACAGTCTGGCTGTACGTAGGGACCTGAGGAAAGCCGGAAGGTGTGTTGATGTGTGTGAAAAAGAAATCACCCAAGGATATCTAAATCCCATAACTGACAGAAAGAGGAGGAATAAGGGCAACATCCTTGTTTTGCAGACGAGTGGGAGGGCTCTTTGATGTCCTAGCTGTGTGTGCCAAAGCATTGGTGTATGAATGTCTAAGAGGATGGTCTTGTAATTGGCTTTCATCTCCTCTGCCCTCATTAAAGACTTCAAAAAGCCCTAACAGAGTGCTCTTCCCCACACAGGCACATGCAAGCATTTGTCTTATTATCCTTGTTAGAACCATTCATTCATACGTATGTCTGACAATATCAAAACTGTTAGATATCCTTATTCTTCTGGGAACATCTGGGGTCCACACGAAGACATTAAAACATGGGCAAACACATACTGATATAACTAATTTTATGAAATATTGTTCATTCATTAGCACGTCTTGTACAAATCTTTGAGGTAACAATACAGCTTCTGACTTTATTTAGCTGTTTGATGAGATGGAGGCTTTTCATTAGTTCTAATGCTCGGCCTTTATGGTGGCATTAAAAGTAATGACTAGAATCGAAAACGCAGTTGTCTGTGTTATTGTCTTTGATTTTCAGACTCTTGTTAACGTTCACTTTAGTCAGCAACTGGGCCACATTTACAGCTGGGTGGTCCTAAACAACACACAGAGAGCTGTTAGATATCTCATTGTTTGTAACCTGTCATGTACATAACAGATGAATTATTTGCATGAAAGAAAAGTGGTGTTTGTGGGAATAGATGTTGACGTACAGGAATCTCATACAGGATCGTAAATAAAAAGATACTACCATATGTAACAGAATGTGATTACATAAGATGGCAATTGATGTGGCAGCTCTCTATAGCTGCTATAAAGTGAAAACAGACAGTTTTTCTTATAGATGGTGAATAACATTAAATGTAACTTTAAACAGTAAAAAAGCATGATGTGCTTCAGGGTGGTTACATTAACTCCGCTTTACATAGGACAGAATATTCCTTGCATATTATATATGCTAAGTGTTCACTTTAGATGTTAGAAGAATCTCGTAAGAATCCCATTTTTATTCTAAAGAACTAGTCTTGAATTCATTGCTTCAGCCAACTGGAATTATTCTATTTATTCATGCAAAGTACTGAATTCAAGTGTTTTTTAGCTAACCCAAAAATTCTAGAAGTGTGATTTAAATATCGTCAATCATTTTTCATTAGAAAGTCCATCAATCAGATCCATGCTAACCAACCATTTAGTAAAAACTGCACCAGATCATCCTGTCCTGTAAACTGGCTGGAAACCAAATGGACAATCAGAAATGTCAAATCAGGTCATTATATACATCTGAGAGTGTTTGTTTGTGATATCTGTGACATGTGACTTGCCAGAGACAAAACATTCTCATTCCAGACAAAACAATGTCTTGTTAAACACATTTCATGTGTGTTTTTCTGTCCTATCCCCTGCAGCTCTACCCAAGGAACTGAGGATCATGACTCATATGGGAAATAAAAGAGGACAGGGCTGAGCACCTCGTACCTTCAGACCGCACAGTGTGTTTAGGTCAGATACCATGTTCCAGTCTCCTAAATAGAAACCATTTTTCTACTTAAAAAGCAGTATCTGGCATGAAATGTTCTCCTCTGCTATTTGAGTAGTTTCCAGAAATGAATGGCAATGCTAGAAATGCTATAAAAAGCCAAAATATTTTTATTCAAGAATTAGGTAGAAACAGGAACTCACACATAAATGCATAAATTGTGGAGCGTACAAAGCACATTAACCTGAGAAAAATTACTGCTGCTTGAGCAAAGGAAAAATACAATTTCCCAAGTCAGGGTTAGAGTAAATGAATAATCTGATGAAAAACTATGTGAGTAGTTACTTTAGAAATTACTTGTCTATATGTCTACAGTTGACACATCTAATCGCAATGTTCTATTTTCTACGCTGTTCTTATGACTACTAACCAAGGCGTTAGATGGCTAGCTAACTAGCTAACTTTGGTTTAAGTAGCATTCTTTGTTTGTTAGTTAGCTAGCTAGCTCGTTTTAATTCATGCATGTGCCTAGCTACATAGTTACTGATCCAGCAAAGATGCCCCTTTGAAATCCTGATCATTACCTATAGGCTGTAACAGCAAGAACGCTAGTTAATGCCAAGGTTCCAGTGCTCAAAGGCTATGAAATTAAGTACTGTAATACACTATTTGGTCCATAGTTTGTGGACACCAGACTATCACACTCTTATGTGGGCCTTCCCCAAATGTTTGCTGAAAGCAAACAATTGTATAGGTTGTCTTTGTATGCAGTAGAATTACAATTTCCCTTCATTGGGACTGACGGCTGAAACATTTTCCAGCAAGACAATACCCGTGTGCACAAAGTGAAGTCCATAAGGACAGGGTTTGCCAAGGTTGAAGTGGAAAAATTTGACTTCTGCCCTCAATCACACTGAACATCTTTGGGACAAATGGGATAGAGTGCTGACTGCACCCCAGGCCTCCTCACCCAACATCAGTGCCTGACCTCATCAATGGTCTTGTGGCTGAATAGGGAAACTCCTCAGCCATGCTCCATAATATAGTGCAAGACCTTCTAATAAGAGAGGAGGCTGTTATAGGCAGCAAAGTGGGACTAAATCTGGAATGGGATGTTAATGCGTGTGATGGTCTGGTGTCCACAAACTGTTGGCCATAATAGTGTATATGATGATAAGTAAAGGGTTTTTTTTTTTTTCATTGTAGCAAATGTTTCCCACATTTAACTAACCTTTATTAACCAATGTCTGGTCATGTTATCAAATGTTGACTCCAATTTCCTGGGAAACAGCTCCATACATTAATTTAATTTAAACTATATCTATTTGTATTTGTTATTTATATCTATAAATATATTATGTGAAAACTGAATATTAACGTCTTCATATCATACCAATACTGAATACATAACTCAATTTAAATATACAATAAACAGTCATTTTGCTTAAATGGCTACAGCAGTGGCATTTCTGATTAGGTAAAGTTGTAAAACCCACAGCATGTAGATTGAAACATACCTTCATATCTAGAAACAGGCTATGCTTGCACAGTTTTGTTGCTAGGCCATTAGCATAGAGGACATTCATTTGGTTTTGCATGGCATGTAGGGAGCGATGGGGAGTGGGTAGAGTAGGAGAAATAAATAGCAGCTATTGGATTTGGGGAAAAACTGTGTCTGAAAGATAAGTGAGCGAAACAGAACCAAAGAGGCCCTTGACTTCTCGCACTTTCTGTTCTCTCTGCTGTTCAAGATCAAACCTGATGAAACACAGGTGCTGACCTTCTCCTCATCACACAAATTAACCATCACGAAAGTGATGAAACCTGATGACATTTACTGAACTTTGTCGGAGCTTACCCTGCAATCACACTAGCAACTGAAAAGTCATTGCTGTCGTTCTCACAGTGTCGCTTGGGGGTGCACATTGTCCAGCTTTTTTTTTTTTTTTTTAAATTAGAAACCTTTGGTAAATGGTAATAACTAAAATGTATGGCCTGTAGCAGGGTTGTTTAAATGGTGGTCTACAAGCATATTTACCCTGCCCCCAGCCCATCCTTCAACACATTTTACAATCACAGTATAATGGATTTGAACCTGAAAAAACTGAATAATTTCTTACCAAGACCTACTGAAATGTAACTATATGAAACTACATATAAGCTGTACCCTTGGTATGTAGATTGTTGAGTGTGCTGTTGCAGGTAATAAAACCAGAGTATGACCACTGAGTGAAAACATACACATGTTGACAGCTAGATACACTGCTATTCTGAGCAAATAGACCCAAAGGGATGTTAGACCAAGCTGAAAAGCAGAGATATTTCTCACTCAGCACCAGATCACAATGATTATCAGTCTGAAGTTTTGTAGAAAATGTGTCAAGCATCAGTGGCTCTATAATTAACTGTACTTATAAGGCTAGTTTTTAATCTTGTTCAGGGAAATATGTAATGATAATTTTCAGCCCCTTCCCCCCCAAATGAAGACTCAGAAACAATGACGCTACCACGTAGGCCCTTTTCCCCCAGGGCAATCTTTAGCCACAAACCCAGAAGCCCTCTTTAAAATCTGCATATCTGTATCATCCTCATAATAATGTACATATTAGTGTACTATTGCACACTAATATCAGTGTATGGTATGATGTATATAATAATGTACAGATGTCTTACAATCATTCACATCTGGCACTTATGTACATATTTAATATTTTTTCATATGTTTCATACAGTACACTTATCATATGCTATCTATTCTATTTATTCTAAGGGTAGTTTACTCACTTATCTATTTCTTGTACTTCTGGTTTTCTTCCACAATTGACCAAGCGTTATTTATTTTGTTTGTTACATGCCCTCTCACAAAGCTTAATTCCTCATCTGTTAACCACATTACTGGTTCCAATAATAGCTTACTCAGAAGTACATTTTTTGTTTGTTTAATAATCTACTCATGTTTTCTTTCTTGTGCTGCTTTTCTTTCTTTTTTATACTTTAAATAGCTTGACTGGTAACTCTTTTCACTCCATTACCTTCAGGCTAGAGTTTGCAATGTGGCTGGCATTGTCTCTCAGGTAACAAGCATCATCTGGGATTTTCTAGTGACAGAGTTCATGTCTATGTGCACCAAATATGACTGGAAATCCATCATTACAGGATTCCACGAATGATGAAACTTTTCAATTGCTTGGGAATTTCTACATGGGAAGCATATGGTCATCTAGGCTTGAGAAAACTGAATCCCTGTTTTACAACCACAAGAGAGGATTTTCTATTGTTCTCTTGGCATATTTTGGAAATTGGTGGACATAGAAGTTGTGAATATTGGTCGCTCTGACCTTGCCAATGAAATGCTAATCCCAGGAGCGAAGCACCCCAACACCATGTGTTTGTGCCATTTCACTTTTAAGTCCATCTTCTGCAAACTAACAGTGGTTGAGAGGAACACATTCAACATTGCCTCTGTACAGTCCATGTACTAAACTGTTATGAGTTATCTGTAGAATACAGCAAATGATCCAGCTACTGCAGTTATATTAGAAGGAGAGGAAGCAAAATGCAGATGGTTAGCTGGAAATGTAGCAACTAAGTAGCCCAGGAAGCAATCCTACTAAGTGAGTGCTTTGCTATACTTTTCTGCTGAAAGTGCTGTTTGAGAATGTTATATTAGGCAAGACAAGATGATATGAAAAAAAAAATCAGTCTCTTTAAAAGCTAGCAAAAAATCAAAGCAATTTCTGACAAAAAGGAACCCTTTAATTTGAAGTGCGCCAGCAGAAAATTTCAGTTCCTCTGGTCGAGGTATTGAAAATCCCATCTATTCATCTGAAGTCATATTACAATTTTGAAAGTACACTGCTAAGACATCCTAACATCACTAAGTGTTATTTCAATTATTATAACTACTCACCTGTTGACAAGATTTGGATATAGTAACATATCTAATTAATGCATGCACAGCTAATAAATGCCATTTAAATGTTTTCATTTTAGCAGTTCATCATTAATGTGCAGGCAAGAAAAAAAATTGTGTCGAATGTAGCTCTACTGAAGGCCTAACATATGGCACTGATTGACAATGATAAATCTAGAATGACTTGCGTTTGGAATACACAGTAGACCACATAAAACATAAAATCCGAACAATCTAGAAAATGAAACCTATAATACTTAAGATTTTTATATTAGGGTTCTCTTAATTGACATTTTTTAACACATTTAAAAACATTTAAAATGAACAAACCACGTACTTCACTAAATTATATTATAAATAACATTAACAAATTATTGATTAAAAACAAATAAACTAATTAATCAACATTTGTATTAAACAAAATTCATACAGTTAATGAGTGAGCAAACACCTTAATTAACATGGTTACTGTTATCAACTGGCAAAATTCAAAACTGTGGCTGAATAGTTCCAAATTGTAATTTTTTTTTTTTTGTCTAATTTATATGGGCTTGGTTCATGGTTTAAATAAACATAAGTCAATACAGCTATATTTTAGTAACATAAACAAATGTTAATATTTGTGTTAATGCTGAAGTACATGGTCTCAGGCTACATCTCTCGCTCTCTCTCTCTCTCTCTCTCTCTCTCTCTCGCTCTCTCTCTCTCTTTCTCTCTCTCTCTCTCTATCTATCTATCTATCTATCTATCTATCTATCTATCTATCTATCTATCTATGTTGGTTGGCTGTTGCTCCTCCCAGACACCATGAAGATATACAACTTCTTTGCTTGAAGTTTGGGCATGACAGTTTGACATATCTGAGCTGGTGTATGACCTACATGTATATTTTCTGCCAATCCCAACCTGACAGCCCTGACACAGCACTGACTGAGAGTCAGGATGACTCATAGCAATGCAGGAACATCATATTATAAAGACTGTTTTTTTTTTCCACCTTGACTCCATACTCATTTTGTCTCAATTAAAAATAGAAAAATCCAATATACCCATAAATTTTAAATCATGGTGTACCAACTATGCAAACTGTAAAAGGAAAAAAAAGAAAAAGAAAAAATGTATTAAATCATACAAATCCTTCTTTTGCTGGAAAGATATTACTAATAATGTTATACGAGGTAATGAGCCTGCTAAAACAAGCACATTGCCTGCTATAGTCCTCCCTACACCCAAGGGTCAAATTGTAACTAATGGATTTTTACCTTGGATTTGGCTTTTCTTTTTTTTTGGCTAGAAAGATGTTTCAGAACTGGGAACAGACTCTTGAGAAATATCATGAGAAAATGATGCATTAGGGATTCTCTGCCGTGCACCAGCTGCCATCTCCAATGCCTGAATCAGCCTTTTCTCAAAAGGTCCTAACTGTGATCCCAAAGACTTTTCTGCTTTGGTATCATTCTTTCTGGCTCGAGCTGCTCATCCGTAACTGCTGCCTCTGCTGCACTGCTTGAAGCAAGCACACACTCTGGACACAGCTCTGTCAATCCACATTTCACAGACCTCTCGCTAATTGGTGACTGTCTCAACGAGAACACTGGTATATTGTTTACTGGTGGCCCTGTACTGCATAAAATGATTAGGAATAATGCTCTAACTCTAAAACTATTCTAATATTCTACAATTTCATAACTTGGCTTAACACAACAGTTTACTCACTTTCAGGTCTTTTATTTTTGAAAAAAAAAGTTTTTTTTTCTCCCATTTTGATCCACACTGTCTCTAAGAGACATTAATGACATCATTGACATTGCTAGTTTTTTCTCTTACTTTTTTCAAACCATACCCAACCCTAGATTATTGCATGCATGCACTGGCATGTTTTCAGGTAAATAAGGTTTCTTTTTTGAATATCATTACAAAACTTCAGATTACTATTTACAGTACATTTCAACGAGTTATGAACCAATTCATGTGAGAAATGTTTTGACTACTTTTTGACTACTTTTCACACTCTTCTTGTTTTTACCTTCCTGTTTTTACCATCTGCTATAGTTTTTAAAAGAAGTTTAAAAAAAAAAAAAAGAGGCTTCTCTTGAATCTGCCATAATCCTCCAGTAGAAAGTAACGTTTAAACATAAGCGACATTCTCAGACTTTCAGCATGTGCAAAATAATAAGGTGACAGTATAGATTTGGTAAAGGAAACTCTGGGTCCCTTAGGTGAAGACAGTGATCCCCAACTCCAGCATTAGAGGCTTCAGCAGGGGGAACGAGTAATGATTAGGTGACATAATTGCAAAGCCAAGACTAACACTAAGGCTTGGTCACCAGAGCACTAATCCTCTTTGATTTACATTTCTAACTGATTTGTCCCACTCAATGAAGCATTCACAGCGAAGCCTATTTTAAATTAAATGTGAAATAAGATAGCCCTTGAGGGACACCAGCAGCTGTAGTTACCTAAATAATATTAAGATATTTGCCAAGCATATGGTACGATGGTTATCCATGCAGACTTCCTCTCAAATCTTTTTGTTTTAGCAGAAAAATGTTAGCTGAAATATGTGCGATGTTCATCTTAGTTTTTTTGTGCCTTTCTGAATGGGTTGTCTGTGCACTTTATGACTTCTCGTAGGATGACAACCTCTGGAAAGATTCACCATTGTTCCAAGTTTCTCCATTTGGAGATAATAGCTCTCAATGTGGTTCGCTTGAGTCCCAGAGTCTTAGAAATGACTTTGTAACCCTTTCCAGACTGAAATATTTCAATAGCTTTTTCTCATCTCTTCCAGAATTTCTTCTTCATCAGAACATAGTGTGCTGTTTGTAGAGACCTTTTAGTCCACTCAACATTGCTGGAAAGGTTCTATTTAAGCGATGTTCAGATTCAATAGTGCTGCACTGCATAAAGGGCATAAAACTGCAAAAACTATAACAGCAGAAAAGAAAGCAGCCACTATTAATAGCTTCATTTGTCTCAGCTCTCATGCATTTATAAGTTTTGTTTTAACCACATAGTTGAAAAACAGACCATACAGGTACAAGAGTGATGATTTGCAGGTCATTACTGCTTGAAAATAAATGCAGCGGAAGACCACATGATTAACATTTTTGAAACAGCCTGTAAAGGTGACATTTCAGCTTGACAATAAAAGTACCACAAAACTGATGAAATAAATGTGCATGACAGCCTTTTTTCGCTGGTAACAATGTATGAAATCTGATCACAAATGGTCACTGGAGATGAATTCATAATGTCACGTGTAAACGGCTATGCGTCTTGGCTGTCCGCTCATGATCCTGTAACCCGGGACGCATGTTAATGCCTTGTGTTGTAGCAGAGCAGCTAAACTCCTACTTGCATAGGAATCAAATGCATGAAATCTTTCAGGCTTTTGGCCTCATCAGAGTTGTCTCTCCTTTCATTACTGCTGTCTGTGCAGCTTTTTATAGCATAGTGAAGGACTTTTCACATGATGCAGAAAAACAAATTCGTACTTTGTTCATTCATGCTTTATGTTGGACTATTGTAATGCTGTGCTTTTGGGATGTACTGGGAGGTGCATAATCTTCCATTTATTCTAATCAACCCCATGAAATAATCTTATAATATTAAGGTTGTGAAATACTAATAACATCCAGAAAACCTAAGTGACTGAGTGGCTATTTGTCTATTATGTTCCACCACTTCTGTTTTAATTAAAACATGCAGGCTCTTTATCAGTACCTAGAATAATGAAAACTACAGCAGGGGCAGAACCTGCTTTTCTTACAAAGTCCCCCCATCTTTAAAAACCAAGAATAAAATCTAGAATAGCCTTCCAGGTGTTGGGGACTTGGACACAATTGCTCAATGTTTAATTATTTGATTAGTCAGGCATTTTGTTAAATAGCTAGGTAAAGATGTAGATCTGTGAGGCTCTAGGACATCATCACTCAGCTGTTTTGCTGGTGGTGTGGTGTGAAGCTTTTATGTCCCAGGGTGCCCTCAAGCCTCCGTCACCTTCTGGAACTCTCTTTAAGAGTCCCTTTTAGAGTCCTTGCTTGCAATCTGATTACAATTCCCAACCTTTTAATCCACTGTAAGATAGGAATATATCAATTAATCTGTTCTCGCCTGCTTTTGTGAGCTCCATATGCACAGCTGCTACTTGATAGGATGCTGGCGTCTGACATACTTCTACTGTTGTGGCTCGCTCTGGACCATTTTGTCCTGTTTCATCCCAATGCTATACTTTGGTTTGAAGCTTTCTGCACTTGGGCCTCAGCATCTGCTATCTGTGGGGACTCCCACATTGATACAGTGTCACTCATAGATACACTGTCAGAGTCTGGGATCAAAATTTCTTCCTCATGTCATCTCAGGGAGAGTTTCCATGCAACTTTCACCTCTGGCTTGCTAATTAAGGCTCTAAATTTATATCTTTGTGACACTGTGTATTGTTAAATGCACTTTACAAACAAAATAATATTCAATTCAATTTGGACTTGTTTTACGGGGTTATGAGTTTTACACAAAATATACACATTTCCTGAATCCACTGTTGGCAATTTATTATCAGAGGTCTCCGTTCAAGCATTTCTTCTGTGTCCAACCCAACCTGCTTGTCCAACTTGGTCATCACTCACTTTCACGGTGCTGATGTGATTACAATTTATTCAACATTGACAGGTTTGCTTTCTTTCTGCTACTTATAGTTTTTGCATTTATGTTCCTCATTTTGCTTTGTATGACTGCCATGACATTTGTGAACTTGAACATGAACGCTTTCCATTCCCAGTAAGGTACAAAAGCATTGTCACCACAGCATATAGACAAAATAGGAATTAAATAACAATTTATATGAATTATATGACAAAAGCTTACTGAAATGTATTCCAAACAAAAATAACAAAACAAGATACAAAATATATTTTAAAGTGTGCCAGATTTTGTAATAATGTTCCTTATACAGCACTCTGCAAAAGTCTTGAGCCCCCCTCACTCCTCATTTTTTATATTTTGCTAGGAAAATGGATGACAGGTACAGTGATTTATTGCAACATGTGCACACATACATGTAAATACAGTATATAGAACAAAGAGAATTTGTATAATTATAATGACCTTTAAAGTCAATATTTGGTATGACCACCATTATTCTTCACAGCCTGAACTCTCTTAGGCAAGCTTTCCGGAAATTTTTAAATAGTCTTCAGGAATATTTCTCCAGACTTCTTGAATTGTTCCATTGTGTTTCTTTCTATCATCATATGCAGGGAGCCTGGAGAAGACTCAATACTATATTAAAAAAAAAAAAAAAAGTCTGGCTCTTTGGAAGCAAAATATGAAGATATGAGGGGTAGCTCAAGACCTTTGCACAGTACTGCTTATTGAATCAGTATGGGGTCATCTTGCCAGAGAACAGAATAAAAGGCAGCCAATGTTCAAAGATGTGTGTTGAAAAATCCTTCAAGAAGTCATCCAATATCCCCTCCAAAATGCTGCTGCTATGCTTTTAACAGGATCTAACAGACGGTCACACGTTACACCTATTTTAACCTCATTGTATTGGTTTCCCATTAATTTTAGAATCCATTTCAGTGCTCACTTTTAGAGTTTACATGACCAAGCTCCTTTGAATGTCACTGACTCTCTGCATCCCCATATCACAAGCCAAGCCCTCCACCCTGGGTCTACTTACTGTACCTCGAACACGTTTTAAACCTTGGGGAGATCATGCTTTCCAGTTAGCAGACCCTAAGCTTTGGAATAGTTTTCTTTTAAGCTTGAGGTCTTTAGATTCTGTGGACTCTTTTAAAGAAACAGCTAAAAACTCATTTGTTCATACTGGCTTTTTAATAAGTTTGTGTCCTATATTTGTTCCTCCTTATATTTTTAACTGGTGTCTTAACTTTGTTTTATTAATTGATTGAAATGATTGTTTTATTGATTTTATTTCCCCTTGTATATTTATTTGATGTCTTATTTTTGTTTTTATTTCTGTTTTTATGGATTGATTTAATTTCCTTGATTTTTTTTGTATATCTTATTTTGCATTTTTCTTTTAATTGATCTATTGTTTTTGTATATCTTAGCTGGTGTCTTATCATTATTTTCAACTGATGTACTGATTTAAATTTATTGATTGTGAAGCACTTTGTGACAGGTGTCCATGAAAAATGCTATATAAATAAACTTTGCTGTGCTTTGCTTACTGTATGTACTGTAAAAGTAACGGCAGTTTTGTAAGTAAATATCTCTGCTGACAAAAAAAAAATCTATTTCCAGCTTGAAATGTATGGGTATATCTGAAAGCATGGCCAATGTTAAGAGGATCGAGAATCCTAACCTTAGGGTCTCAATGAAAGCTCTCTGTTCAACCTTTCATCCCTCTCTTCTATCCTGCCCCTAGAACATTCCATCTCCTGCCTCTCTCTCTAGGTGTGCCAGATTGTGACTAGATTCAGTGTGTGTGCATGTTTTTTATGACTTGTGATAAATGTTCTACTCTGTTCTCTCACTATGGGGCACATGGGTACACTGACCTGCAGCAAAACACAAATACATTCACAAATTGATTTGGCCAGCAGATGCTGAACTCTTGGCTGAGATGCTGTGGTGTCTCTCTGCCTGTTGCCTCACTTGACAACATCCAAGCTTAAGGGCTTAGCAAGTGTCGAAACATGCTGCTCCATTCAAAACACCTCACCCTCACACAACCTCACCATATTCCCTGGTATTTTATGCAATCACTATTCCAAACTAGTAAACTTATTGTGTATTATGTACTAACTAACATCAGGAACAAAGTTCCAGTGCTGCATACACACATACTTTTTGATAAAACCCACCTCAAAAATAAGTGATATTCAGATTAGCAAATATCAAAGAAAATTCTCTTGTCTTGCTTGCTTATTCCACATGGGGAGGATTACCAATGGGAGCGCAGCAGGCAAATTAGAATTTGGTTGAAAAAGGGATGATGAAAGGGCTACTGTAGTCTAATCTTTGAAGGAAACCAATCCAAGGGAGGAGAAGTGGGCATAGGGAGTTATAAGAGGGAGGAGATGAGAGAAAATGTGATTGTTAAAGGAGGTGTGGGAGCAATTGATCTTTGCCATTTTTTTGGCGGCCAGAGAAACACAAGTGAGTCCTGTGGCTTGGTGATAAGGAAAAGTGCTGCAAAGTGCTGCAAAGTGCTGTGAATCAGGCTGGTGGCTTGGGGAAACAGAGTTGGATCAGTTTGCTGCAAATATACACACTGACCATGTGAAGAAAGAGATCTCTTTATCATTTGTCCTTAAAGTTGTGCATTAAAGCAGATGCCAAAAGCTTTATTTTGATGTTCACATTTGGAATGCATTTAGCCTGGAGTGGTGTCTATGAGTAGGCTCTGCTTTGATCATACTTTGGACTGGAAGCTTTCAAGACATGCTGTAACAGGATTGCTCCTACAGTGATCAGCCTGAGATGATTGGGCTAAGTGTTTCACAGTAACGCTAAATTACACTATTAAAGGAGCAGATTCAGGGTAGCCAAGTTTCTCTTCCTGTTTAGTAGCTGCCAATGTTTACATTTTTAACGCTGATTTTTGTTTCTAAAACTAGGGCCTGCTTGTTGAGACTTGCTCACTATCCTGTTTATTAGAATAGAAATGGAATAATGTTCAAGAGAAACAAACAAACATCAAAAACAATAAAAACACATGGAGAAAGGGTCAGAAGGAATTCATTCTTATAACTACTACCTGTTAGGGGTATGACACAAATCAACTTTATCTGCTTAGTACAAATATTCATATCTGTATCTGTTTTTGGATTAAAACCAGTAGTCAACTTAGCTAAAACTGGAAGTAGGTGAAGCAGCCTCATTTGAGCTTATAACTGGTCTCAACTAGAGATGTATACGGGATATGCATGTAATGATATATCATGCGACAATAAATCATTTTACAAATTTATGATGATTCAAATGGAGAAAACCCCAATTGTTATCAGGCTGTGTAGTCTCTTTGTTTTGCCTAGCTGTAATTTCATTATTTGGACAGCAGAGGGCACAGTAATATACAATATAGGGAATGCTTACGACATCACCATAGGTGAAGTAGAAGTAACACAGAAGTAACACAGCTTGAATGCTAAGAACGCACAAAATGCATAGCTAAAATGGGAAAGAGCTTTTGTGCGATTGGCTGTACAAATAGATTCAACAAGAAATCAGAGCTATCTTTTTACAGACTGCCAAAAGCAAAAGAAAAGAGAAGAAAATAGAGATAGTTGATTTAAGCTGATGACAGCCTTCACAAATGTTCATAAATGTTTATTAAGAAAAGGCCTATTTATTATTAACTTTTTTTATTTTTAATAAAAGGGATATTTTAGTTAATAGCTTAGTATTTTTTTATATTTTAGTAAATATTTTTTATTCTAAGGTTTATGAGTGTTTGTAAAAAAAATTATTGATTAAGAAAATTAAATAAAGTTTTTTTATTCAACAAAAAGGAGTATGTAAGTCAATGAATAGGAAATTAAAAATTCCATTTTATTTCATTTTTTTTTCTCAGAAATATCATTGGAAAATCGAATTGTTAACCCAATATTGTAAATCGACCTGAATCATGAATTGGTTTTATTTGCTTTAATTAATGCCAAAATATAAACTAGTATCCTAATTTAAAACACTGCAACCCTGATCACGCAACTGCTAAGTATCAGTGAATGGAATTCTATAAATTTACATGAACATGGTCTTTGTTTGTCCTATTAGCGTCATATCTGATCATTTACTTGTGCCTGCATGAAAGTAAAAAGTTCACAGTCCCATTATTTTTTTTGGTGCATGCTGGAATTCCAGTACTAATGCACACCTCCGCATTCAGATTCTCAACTCTGTGAAACTTTCTGGTTAAAAAAAATAAAAACAAAAAACAAATAGTGACCTTCCTAGTTGTGTGTATATACTGTAATGTGTGTGTGTCTCTGTTTAGAACACATTATCTGTTCATTCAGAATAATGAATTTGTATATGCATAATATAAATTATTAACTCTCATACGACAATTTATTACTACTTGACAATTTGGTTTTGGCTTTGCCTGTTATTTTTTTCTCCCAGTTTGTATGTACAAGGTATAACCACCTTGTCTGTCTTTTTATTTTAATACCAATGTTCATACTAATGCCAAATAATAGATTAACCCACAGAAAGTTCATGTGAACTTACATGAAATTACATATACTGTAATTGGCATTGTTTTCAAATTCTACAGTATATTTTTTTATATACTAAATCATGTCATGTGTACACCACAGCAAGAGTCCCTAAAGGTGTCAGTCATGGCTGTGGTTAATTATACTGTGAACTGGATCTTCTACCTGGTGCTTTGTAGTAGCCAACATCCTCCTCACTGTAAGGTAGCAGGTAGACTTCTCCCTCTTTCCATAGCAAGGAGGCTTCATGATGTCCTGAGAACTCACCAAGCCAGCCATCAGTGTCTTAGAAACATACACATACATGAATGTTTAAGGCTATTTCCACAGCTAGTTTGTTTGCTGTACCACAGTCCTTCTTTTGAGATATTGCATCTTTTTCACTAGGTTCAGTTTATTTCACATTGCAGCGATTTGCACACCTGGGCGAGTTGCAAAATTGTTTGCACACTTGGCTGCTCCTTGATTGGGTAGAAATTTTATAGATTGTGCTTTGATGGACATGTATCATTGGTTCTCATAAAGTTTGTTTTTATCTCTACAGGTCATGCAAGTGCATTTTATTAAGGAAAAGTTATAAATGCTATAGTTGTTTACTACCAATATTACCTATAGTTTACGGTTGATAATAATTTATGAGATTTATTGAGCTATTTTAGACCCATTTCTATTGTCCTTTGAGATAATTAAATATTCTTTAAAATGTGTTTAAACTACTTAAAGAAAACAAATGTGTGTGCATTGACAAACAAAAAAAACACTATTTGTCAATGGGGAGAGGTGGTCTTTGTTTGCATGGGCTACCACAGTCCGTTCACAGGTTATTATAGACCATAACCCTAACCATAAAGGTAAAAAATGAAACAGCACAGCAATGATTTTCAAGAGCATGATTGATTGGTGAGGAGTTTGTATGTTTTGATTGCCACTTCTTACTGAGGTAGTTTCACCTGGATAGGTCATGCAAGCACAGCTGAGTTCAGGTGGAGCGTTTACGTGTCAAAATGGGCCAAAATAAAGCATTTCAACAGGACTGCACCAAGATAGGCAGGAAAGTGACCTGATTTTATTGCACTATGTGCTCAGTACTCTTCATGTCATTTTGGTGTCTTCTTACCAGTAACAAGCAGAACCATGGTTCCCTTGGGTCAGTCCCAAGATCTCAAACTTTTAAGGACTAGGGTTCTGTAGTTTGGTGCAGGTAAAAGTCTTAAAAAAAATTAACATAGCTAGGTGTGAAAACAGTCCCATAATTGTATTATGATAATGTATATGTTGGTACTTGGTACTTGTCAATCTTTTCATGCTCCTTCTTCCTGATGTCACTGTCACCTGGGATTGCCACATCTATCACTACTGCTGTTTACTGCTCCTTATCCATCACCACTATGTCTGGTTGGTTGGGCAGCAGCTGCTTATCTGTCTGGCCCACAGGATCTTACCTCTGTTGTTCTCAACCACTTTCATTGGTGTCTCCCATCGGGACTTGGGAACTTCTAGCCCATGCTTGGCACACATGTTTCTGTATACTATATCTGCCACTTGGTTATGCCTTTCAGTATATCCTGTCAAAACTTACATCCTGCACCCAGGTACTATATGCAGGACAGTCTCAGGGGCATCTTTGCACAGCCTGTACCTTGGGACATGTCTGCTCTGGTAGACCTTTGCCTCTACAGATCTGGTGCTTAGGGTCTGTTCTTGTGCTGCCATGATCAGAGCCTCTGTGAGCCTCCAACTGCTTCCTTTATCTGCTGGTGGTATATTCCAGGGAGCTGCTTGGTCTTCCATGATGCTTTCTCTTCCTCCTCTTCTGCTGCCTGAGTCACTCTTTCATCAGTTCATCCTGGGGGGCCATATTCTTGATGTTTTCATGGATATTCCTTGTTTCATTCTGGATGGTGGCTCTGACACTCACTAATCCTTGCCCCCCTTCTATCCATTGTTCGTAGAGTCTCGGGGAGCTGGACTTTGGGTGGACCCCTCCATGCATCCTAAGGAGTTTTTGTGTCCTGACATCAGTGGCATCTATTTCCTCCTGTGGCCAGCTCAGTATTCCAGCTGGGAATCTGTTGGTTGGTAGGGCATACATGTTGATGGATTGGATCTTATTCCTACATTTGAGCTGGCTTCTGAGCACCTGTCCGAGATATTGGGCTGTGGCTGGTCTCTCGTAACCTCATCCTGATTCCCATTGCCTGTAGGATACCAAGGTACTTGTAGCTGTCCTGTATATCTGCTGTTTTGCCCTCTGGTACCTCCCCTCATTCAGTCCTGATCATCTTTCCTCTCTTAGCCATCATGCGTCCACATTTGTCCAGTCCGAATGATATCCTGATGTTGTTGCTGTAGATTCTGGTGAAGTGGATCAGTCAGTCAATGTTTCGTTCACTCTTAGCATACAGCTTGATGTCATCCATGTACAGGAGGCGGCTGATGGTTACTCCACTTCTGAACTTGTATCCATATCCACTCTTTATGATGATGTGGCTGAGGGGGTTCAGGTCTATGAAGAACAGCAGTGGGGACAGTGGATCACATAGGCATATACTGCACTTTATGGTGACTTGTGCGATGGCCTTGGAGTTGGCTTCAAGTGTTGTCTTCCACAGCCGTATTGAGTTCTTGATGAAGCTTATCATGCCTCTTAGTTCCAGTGAAGGGAAATTGTAATGTTACTGCACACAATGACATTTTGTACAATTTCAAATTGTACAATTTTACAAAAAAGTTTGTAAAATTTGTGGCAACAGCCTGTGGCAACAGCCAACACACATATGGGTGTGATGATCTGCCTATATGGTCACAAACCTATGGTCATACATAGTGTACATCGTCTTTTAAAACATTTAGCCATGCATGATGGCTAGTCACTATTCATCATACTGGTTGGTTATCAAGATATATATTCTGTTTTATCTCTATATAAATAGTGGAATGCATTTACAAATACAGGATAGGAGTCCATTAGACTACATACGAATACATTATTAAGATGATTAATTATGCAATAAGATTAAGGTTTGACTTAATTATTCATCATTATATATCATTACATAATATAATAGCCTAACTTCTCAAAGTGGATTTGGCTTAATTGATTACCCTCAAGGAAGTTGGAGGTAATGTTGAAGGCCACATGCTGATTGGAGGATGAACATGCTAGTGAGTGACCAAAGCAGAAGCACATCTGACAGCCATGTGGATTGTCTGGTTGCAGGTTGAAAGAGCCAGGTTTGCACCTAAATGCGCACACACACACACACACACACACACACACACACACACACACACACACACACACACACACACACACACACA
>JAQQZR010000017.1:10019857-10043236 GCA_030068235.1 Notoglanidium macrostoma
ACCCTGGGTGACCCGGGGATCGAACCCAGGACCTTCTTTCTGTGAGGCGACAGTGCTAACCACCACACCACCGTGCCACCTTACTACTATTCTTCTTCTTCTTCTTATTATTATTATTATTATTGTTGTTGTTGTTGTTGTTGTTGTTGTTGTTGTTGTTGTTGTTGAATGTGTCAATCACTTGATAGTGATAAAACAATAAACTAGTTTCACTGACTTTAAATTTATTTCTGATTCATATTTAGTGTCTTATTCTTCTTCTGTACAGCAATAATCTGATAAGATTATAATGTCTTGTGACCTTTCATCCTGCTCACGACTCATTGCACCAAGATTACCACAGAATAAGCCTAAAACCAATGAGGTACATGAGTCTGGAATGACATTGCGACCAATAGTTTTGTAATACTTAAAGCATTTGGTCAACCAGCTGGATGTAGTTTAGTGCGCTATAGTTCCCAAGAACATTTTCAAAAAACATTCTTGAATGCATTCCATGCAATTTTCAAATCTTCCAACTGCCTGTCATTGATGATCTGTTTCTGGACAAAATAATAATAATAATCCTTTATCTTGCCTTCAGTTGGAAAACATTTGAATAAAGTACTGAAATTCTTTAGTTTTCTCGTTTATTGCTTTTTCTTTAAAAAAAAAAAACCATCAAGTTTTATGTGAAGAGGAGGCAAAAATATTTTTGTTGAGTTCACATTTGATTTACGCTTCCACACTTTTCTGTCCTAGAAATAAATGTAGAGACCCTTTAGCACAGCTAATCAAAAATAAAACAGGAGTACTGTTGTTTTTAAACTTGTTGTAGCCAAGCTGTATTTTCTAGCATATGTCATTTAATATACGTGCCCAGTCAACATCTCATAACGAAATTAAGGTTTTGTTTTTTACATTGACTTATATAAAATAACATACTCAATAAGCAGGTTATTGTAAAATCCATAGACCCTTTCAATAAGGAATTTTTTTTTTTATTAGGAAATACAAAAATCATTGTCATGTCTTATGCTGTCAAACAACTCCTACACTCTCAAAAAGCAGCAGGAGATGTGAAAACCATGTGAAATGTTTGTCAGTGATTTTTTTTTGTTATTTGGGGAAATTTTAAAAGACTGAAATACTGAAATATTGCACAGTCGATCAACCTCATCACTGCACCTTACTGCCATTGAGAAGAACAGGTCACAGGTCATTATGATCATAATATTAAACACCCCTTTGCCTCCTTTCATTCAAATTAGATAATATCTTATTGTCTTGACCAATTGCTCTTTGAAAGATTATTTACTATGCAGGATGAAAGCAATCTTTGAAAGGTTAATCATTACTAGCCTTATTGGCTTTTTGTGCAAACGGCAGCAAAAGCTTAATTAATGCTTGTTCTTGCTCACTCATTTTCCTAATGGGTTCATTAAATTCACTGGGAGAAACAGGGTTTGATGGGAAATGCTTCAGTTTTCTTTAGAGCACAAAGACTTAGGAGGAATAGTAAAGAAATATAGTGCATGTTTAAACACATACAAACATTAATGGGTGGAATATAATAAAAAAAAATCATGTTATGAAAGATGTGCAATCCATTATCATGAATTCTGGCATCTGCTTACAAATTTGCTCTTCCAAATGACATGCCATTGAGATATGAATCATTCAACATCTGTCGGAATATTCAATTATTTGGCAAAAAAATTTCTTGCGATTTAGATAATCAAGAGAATAATTACTTTCAGCCTTCAATGTTGAAATACCATCCCTGATCTGTTTGTTCTTTAAGATGTAGACAATCCTGTAGCCTATTTTTTAAAATGTCCTCATTATCTATACAGTTTGTTTGCAAATAATTGTACTATACAAAATAATATTTAATATTCTATAATAAAACTGCATAGAGGCATCAACATACACTATTTGAATAGGTACATGGATCCGAGCAAATCATTCTTCTGTATGATTTACCCATATTATTTAATTATAATATTATAAAATATAAATATTTATACACCTGTCTCTGTTGCTTTCTGTTTAAATGTTTCCCTCTGTGTGCCTGTGTGTATTTACTCTTTTTCTTCTGTTTTTTTCCCCTCCGTTTTTCTCTCTGCCTCCATTCTAATCTATTTCATTCACTCTGTTGCTTTATGTGTCTCCTAAGAGACTGAGTATATGCAGGACAAGCGGAAACAATATGACTGGGTTTGTGCTTCTTTGGAGTCAAACAACAATTCTGTGAAGTTGGTAGAAAAGACTTTAGTATATCACAGAGGTGGATTCAGAATTCTATCCAAATGAAAAGTGCATGTAGTTTAATGTCTACTTGGTCCACTTTTGCTGAGTTTATTGCATCTATATCTCCAAAATCTAGTTATTTCAGTTCTGACTACAGAAACTTATATTGACCAAGAGCAGTGAAATCTGGCAAAAAAGGACTACTGGGGCTAAGTATCCCCTGTCTTTTAATGATAAAAAGACATTTTCATTGTTGGCATTCACATTAGACTGCTCACTCTTAACACACCCATTACGTAAGGTATAAGGCAGTCAAAAAAGATCCACCAGCAACGCCAGTAGTACAATGTGAAAAGGTTGTATGCCTGAACAAATATAACTGATATAACAATAAGATCGTCAGGCATTCTCCAGATCCTAGGGTTGCATTTTATGCTTCTTGTCCAACCACAAGATCGCTCCTACATTCCAGGATGGATATGACCAAATATACCAATGACCTGACAAGCATGATGGAACTCTGGGACACAGTGACTGGCCTATAATATAACCATAACTCAATCCAATGGAAAACTTGAGGGATTATTTTGCAGAAACCCAAAATAGGCACTCATAACCTCTATCTGAATTGTGCATGCATATAGTGCAAGAATGGGCGAAAATTTACAGCAAGAGAAGACTGAAAGGATTGGAGCTGTTATTAAGGTGAGGGGAAGTGTAAGCAAGTTTTAGGAACTAAATGACACATCGGATTAATTTTTCCTTCCTTGGATCTTAGGACAAACATTTCAGCAAAAATGTGGCAGACGGTCGATCCTAGCACAATTATGAAAAAATAAATATCATGTAATTATCTTACAGTTAAACGTTTACTTCGACATCTTGGAAACATGTACCTGCACTCTGCGCAAAATGACACCTCTGTTTATGCTAATTCTCCTTCCAATTAGTGTTTTCGTAATGAGTGGGTGTCACCAAGAGTGAATTTCTCTTCCGCATAGTCTGCTCCCGAGTAGACTTCAAGCAAACCCTGGATTTTGGAGAACTTCCATGGCGTATGGGAGCGAGAAAGGGAGCGTGCAAAAATAAGGAAAATGGGGCACAGCCAATGTAATCTAGACACTCTGAAGATGAGAAAGTGTATTAAACAAGCTAGAGAGATACTCACATTATCCTATAGGTGGCTCTATTAGCTTGCCCGACACAGAATAGATAGGAACATTGATTTTAATGAGGACGAGAGCCACTTTACGATCAAGGTTAAGAAATGGTATGGTCCACTTTAGGGGTGTCTGAAACTGTAAGATTCTTCCAGGCAAGAATATTTTTACCCTCGCAATCAACATGCAATATATATTACCCTCCCAATCAACATGTACGTGTCCTATTCTTAAATATCTAAAAGACTGAGCTGTTCAGTATTTTCAAGATAATCTTTCTGCATCCAATACAGACTAGGATGACTGCACAAGGAGCATATTTTTTCAAGAGTCAGACAGTAACATGGTCAAATCCAGCTTTGTTCATAAACATAGACAGGGCTTAATGGTTCTCACTGTGCAATAAACAAGACTTTGCAAAAGCAAACACAAAGGCTAAATTCTGTATGCACAGGCTGATTGACAAGCAAGCATCCAGTGTTTAGCATAGCGCCATCCAATTCGAAAGGAGGAGCATTTGTATGCTGTTGTAATTCTTCTCTCTTTCCCTTCAAATCATACGGTCACATTTATGCTTTTTTTTTTTTAATTATTTTAAAAAGAGAAGCCTTTTTTGAGAACAAAACAACACAAGGTTATCAAGTACTGAAGGCTAACAAAAATCCTCTATTGAATACTTTACACCTTTATGCTCCTCTAATATCCCTTCCAGGCTTTTACCTAATAGCCTGCCATCTTTAGATTTCTCCTCAGCAAGGTTCTCATCGACACACTGATTGCAGTGCATCCTCCGATCAATGAGCCAGCCACTTTACACGAACACATGTGAATGTGTCCACTAATAGGACTCCATTCTGATTTTTTTTTTCACTTTTGCACCGTTTTGTTTTTCTAATTGCCTTGTCAAACAAGACAAACAAAGAAAGAAGCCTTAAGATCAGCCATCTAAGCTACTTTCCATTCTGAATAACTGTTTTAAATGCACACCCCTCTTCATTCCTTTTAGGCTATATAGAAAATTGCACTACTACCATAAGGGGACACTCAAACTATAATTGCAGGATGATCACAGACCTTTCTGTTTGCTCAGCCTGGATTTGACATACAGATGTAATTGTGAGCAACAGGGCAGCAGGGTGGAATAGGTTGTACATTTGGAGTATGGCCTGAATTATTTATAATGTAATAGAAAAACATTGCTGTTTTTGGAGCAAGCAGGTTACTATTTAAATGACATAAGAACAGGAATTATTTTAAAAGTAAATGATGTATGTAACTGAAGCCATGTGAATATAAGATTTGGATACATAACAGTTCCATGAGGATCTCGCAGTTTTTTTTATTAAATTTTTTATTTATAATAGGGTACTCACCACAGTAGATGGAACATGTTGTAAGTTGTTCCAACATGTTCCAAGAGCAACAAAATTGTGCGAGGACTCTGGGAAAATGCTCATCCTATCCTTAGGGTAACTCTCTGCCCTTTAAATCAGAGTGACACTAACCAATCAAGGGTGTCGTTGAGATTGTGTATGTGGAATAGGGCTATCTGTGTGTTCAGCTGCTTTGTGATGCAGCATGAGCAGCAGTTTGAAAAGATGAGGAGGCTAGCTTTGCGTGTCTCACAGGAAGCATGTGCTGGCCCTAACCGTCAGTTGGCTTGCGGTCATGTGATAGCAGAGAGCGAGCTAATGGGTGGCTCTAGGTTATCACACTCTCCTATATCTAGGGCTTGTTTTTTGGAAACAAGTGCAAACCTAAAGTATTCATTTGGTATCCTATTTTAAACCATTTACATAATTTATTTTAGTTTCCACACATTCATAATGTATTAAACAATGTCATTGTTTTCTCACTGCATCAATAGTGTTTAATCTATTTTGCCTGTGCCTCTCTAGGCTTGTTTTATCTGTCAAACAAGCATCAGTGAAAGTGTGCAAATCTGTTGCTGACTAATATCATACAGCTACATGCATTATAAGTCTTCATTAAAGCTTTCATATTTCCTCATCTCTAAAACCCTTAAGCATTCTAGGTAGTAATGGTGTAACATGTACTGTCATCGGGATTATACGAAAATAAGAAATTATAATCATAATAGGAAAGAAGTACGTTTCTAATGAGAATCAGATTGCATTACACTTTTTAGTGTATATTTCTATTTTGTCTTTAATATCGTATTTTACTAAACTTCCACCAAAAGCCTGGAGAGTGGAAAGAGGATACAAGAGACAATGCTTGAATTTAGAATAAGAGAACGTACAAGGGCCCCTGGGTCGAGCTTCATTAACAAGAGGAACCCTGAAATGTAAAAGCAACTTGTTGAGAATAAGAGTTTTCTTAGTTTTATACTATACTAATCCCCCTTATGAACTTTCTATTTGTTCCCATCTTCACCAGTTCTTCCTTATTATTCTTAGTCCATTTTTCAGGTTTGACTTGATTGAGTTCCTGCAGTCTCTACTGTTTTTATTCATCTTTTCTCAGCCGGTATTATTTATCTTGATAACAAAGTAGATGCTGTACGTATGCTAATGTATGTGCTTTTTTCTTCCTCGCTTCATTATAGCAAAATAAATTGGTTGGAAGTACAAACAGTCACCTTATAACCTGGTGCTTATATATTTCCGCTGAAGTAACAGATTACCTCAAAGGGGACCTGTTTTCCAGTTTGTATGACATTATTATAGGGTTCTTTTTTCTCTCCATAAAAAAAATCCACGCCAAAGAGGAAAGCTGCTCCATGAATTCAAATTTAATTTGTTCAGTCATTTATTAAAATGCTGGGTACGTTCTCCTCCTCTCTCTCGCTCTCACTCTCTTCCTGAGTGAGCATGAAGAGCTGGGTGTTAAATTGGAAGACCAGTATTGGAGGAGAATAAAAATGAAAGTGTACAAAAGACGCAAAGGCAATGTGAACTGAAGCAATAAAAAACAAAACAAAAAAAAGAACCAGTGTAACTCAGTTACTTTACCAAAAATCTGAGCTGGAATAATGGAGTGAGAAATTTGTATTAAGTATTAGGTAAATGCAGAATAAACGCATAACAAGGCAAAAATTAAATAAAGTTGGTTTGACATTTATTATACCCATGTGTGTTTGAACTTCAGTATTACCTGCTCAAAAGGTTACATGTCCATAACATGTCCATTATGGATGCTATACCTGTGCATGGAATTCATATAACTTGTACCTAAAATCCCCAGAAGTGACCTTTGTCTGACATTTAAAAAAAAACTTTCATGTTTTTATTATCATGGGTTTTAAACGTAATCATTGCAGACTGATGCACGGTCAATTGCAATTACAGATGGTTTTGGATGGGACCTAAAACCTTTCCAGATTTTAGCAAGCCTGTGCCTACTGTAGCCTCAGATCCCTGTTTGTGTTTGACCGGAGTGGAACCTGATGAGCTGTTGTAGCCTTTCTGCCTCAAAGTTTATCAGGTTTTGCATTCTGATATGCTTTTCTGCTCCCCATGGTTGTAAAGAGTGATTATTTGAGTTACTGTACACTTGCTGTTAGCTCAAACCTGTCTGTCCATTTTCCTGTGACCTCTTTCACAAACAAGGCATTTCACCCAGAGTATTGCTGCTCACTGGATGTCTTCTTTTGCACCAGTTTTTGTGACTACTGTGTACGAAAATCCCATCAGATCAGCAGTTTCTGAAATACACAAAGCAGCCTGTCTGGCAGTGTTGTAGTCAAGACCACCTAAATTGAGACCAATTCATGACCAAGACCAGGCGATTGGCTAACTGGATAATTGTATGAATTGCATGAGTGGCCAGTGAATCTCTGTGAAAATAAACTGCAGTAGTTTAAATAGTTGGTAGTTAGAACTTTATTTTCTTGCTACAAAGAAGATTAGAACTTTTGGAAGTCTACCCAGGAATGACTCTAGGAATCAGCTATCAGTCCTCTAGTTCGCTAAGGACGTTAGTAGTTCCTGGACACTCTGAGCAATCCTGGACGGCACATCTGATGCTTCCACTGTAACTCCGGAGGGTTCCACTGTATTTGAAATTGAACCATTTGAAATGATGTCCAAACATATGTTTCCTGTTCTGATGTATTTTACACACACATTCACAATGTGTGCCGATGGATCCAGCAAGAACACACTGTCTAGGTCGCAGTTCAGCAAATTTTGAGAATTTGATTTTGAGCTGCGGGTGCTTCTCTTTGAAGTGTTTGAAATCCTCACAAAGATTGCAAAGCACATGTCTCTTATGAATCAGCTTCTTCTCACAATCAACTTTCACTGGCACACAATCTTTCGTTCCAGGCTTCTCCCAACTGGCAGAATCTGACAAGTAGAAGTCCTTTACCACGCCCTCTATACTTCTGGAAAGTGTTTTTCCAGACATTGGATTAGGCATTGACAAAATCCCATTTTCTTTCACCAACATCATGGATTTCCATGCCATGTAGTAGGAAGCACCAAATTCCTCCTCAATTTTCCCTCACACTCCAACCTTTTTGTAACATGGTTAAGACTTGTACCTTTTCACTTTTTGAGGTTGAAGACTTGAACTTTTCTTTTAGCTGGTCTATAATTTCCTTTCTGTCATCTTTATATGAACTCAAAGGTTGTCCAGTGGCAACATCTAACTTCTTCCTGATGTTACTGTCAATCCTCTGTGCTGAGTTCCACATATGAGTTCTGACCCACTCTCTTTTTACTGGAGATTCACCAGTCAATGACAAAGACTGGTTTAGAAGTGCCAATTCAACATTGGCAAATGTACCTTCATCTTCAGATATTGAGGGACCAGCCATAGGTTCGGGATTGGGATGGTCTTCTAAGTCACTACTGGAAGAGTCAGACTGACAGATCTGTTTGTTCTCGGGTGTTTGTTTTGATAGTCTCACACAGCAATTTCTGCTCTGACCTGACCTGAAATTGAGACTTAGATGATCCTGTATTGCTTTCTCAGGCACATGTCTTAAAGCACAGGTTATCTTCTTGGGATGACATTTGAAAGGGTCAAAACAAGATTTGTGATTGAGTCTAAACAACTTCTCTACCGAAGACATTGTGAAAATGTATACTGCTACAGCAAAGACAATGCTTTTATCTCCACCTGGTAATCGGAAGCATCTGCTATTGATTGATTACACCTGAACGATTTGCACACCTCACTCCACTCTGACTGATGTAGTGCAGAGCATTGGCATTTATTAGTCACATTGGAATGTGCACTTTTCACAGCAGCCATTTTGACATCACATGGTTTCATATCACTAATGGGCCTTTTTCATAGCAGCCAGACTGGGTATGATAAATTGCTCCTAGGTGTGAATGAGTGTGTGGATCATTGTGTGCAATCATTGGGCCTTGTGAAAGACTGTTGTCCTATCCGAGAGTATTCCCACCTTACAGCCAGTGTTCCTGGGATAGGCTCTGTATTCAACAGGACCCCAACCAGTATAATGCAAATACTGAAGATGAATAAATGAATGATTTGTACCATTCAATGGTCATCTGATTTTTATCTGCAAAGGCAGTACCCTCTTTAACATAAAACACTAAATCAACACAATACAACACCTAGTCAATTAAACTTCTAGGATATAAATATGTCCAGTTAGGAAGCATAAATGATTGTGAAACAATTTCACCTGCTTAGGTGCAAATGAAAGCAGGTGGACAGGATGGGCAACAGCAAGGCAACCCCCAAAAAGGGAATGGTTTTGCAGATGGTGACCACAGACCATTTCTCTCTCCTCATCCTTCCTGACTTTTAGTCCTTGTCACTACTCGTAGCATGAAACGGTTCGTGCGGCTCAGGTTGCACAAGTATGTTCCAGGATGGCACATCCATACGTGCCATCTCAAGAATGTTTGCTGTGTCCCCCAGCACAGTCTCAAGAGCATGAAAGAGACACCAGTAGATAGGCCTTTACACAAGGAGAGCTAGACAGGGCCATAGAAGGGCAACAACCCAGCAGCAGGACCAGTATCAGGTTGTTTTTGCAAAGAGGAACATGAGGAGTACTGCCAGAGCGCTACAAAATGACCTCCAGCAGGCCACTTGTGTGATGTTTCTGACCAAAGTGTCAGAAACCGATCCCATGAAGGTGGCATGAGTGCCCAATGTCCTCTAATGGGACCTGTGCTCATAGTACAGAACTGTGCAGCCCGATAGGCATTCGCCAGAGAACACCGGGATTGGCAGGTTCGCCATTGGTGCGCCGTTTTCTTCACAAATAAGTTCACACTGGGGACATGTGACAGATATGAAAGAGTCTGAAAATGCCATGGCGTTTCAGAGGGCTAATGATTCCGGTTTCCATTGACCATTCTTATGTTATTTTGTTCTCAATTAATTACATAATGTATATCAATAAATATTCTTAACTTATAACTTATATGTTCATCCATCAAGCTCTGATTTAATTGTGCCCTTAATGTTTTTGAGCAGTGTGTGTATGTAAAAGTTATATAAGTTAAAACATGATAACACTGAAACCCAGGGATTATAGCAACAAAAAAATGGTGGATCTGATATCAGAGGGAAAATGAACAATGATTGTTGATTATATATATTTTTTTATATTTTATTTATATTTGCATAAATTTATGTCTGTAATTTTCTGTGTGTAAGAGTTTATCTGCAACTGTTTTTAGCCATGTGTCTTTAAAGAAAAGTAACTGATACTCAATTAGCAGTATTGAAAAAGAAAAGTCATATTGGGGCAACTCTAGTCAGAACATGAACACTGAGGTTAACTTAGCCCTCTGATATGCAAAGATTTTAATTAACCATTGTCTAGTTAAAATGTAATTATAGAATAAAGATACCGGTTCATACAGGGCATAGAGAAGTAAGTGGATAAAGAGGAATGAAAGAATGAAATATCAGGAAGGACCAACTGTTTATCTCTGTCTGCATACTTCAGTTGCCTCCACACTTCATTATCATGATTTTTTTTCAGTAGAGCAAGAATTTGTAATGCATTTAAATATATATATATATATACAATGTGGTTTGTAATCGCCTACAAAAAAAACAAGTGATGGAAAAGAAAAAAGGTTTAAATGCCTAATAGAATGACAAAAATCTGACACATTTTGAATGTGAAATATCTGTAGTCTACCACCATTTTCCCCATATGAGCCTGAAGCAATTTCCACTGTTGAAAGAAAATATTAATGGACCATTGCAGATGATGGTATCATATGAAACACATCTTTCCGGATGGAGAGCTGTCCATTTAATAAATCCTGTTATAGGTATAAGTATTTTATTTTTAAATGACAAACAAGTGATTTTTTTTCCTTGCAGAATTTTGCATGCATGTTGGCAATACATTTTAGGAAGGTGTGATGGCGGATTCTCGTGTGAATAAAGAGGAAAAGCTCTTTTTGCATGCTAGAGGCATCCTTTAAGACTCACTGCCTTCTTCTAGATTGGTTTCTTCCATTTAAGGCAAAGGTTAGCTATGTCTATCTTTAAGACTAACTCTAACTTTGATGTGCATGAAAGATTTTCAGGTCATTAAGTCAAGAGTGGTGAAATGCCTTTAGGATTAATGGCAGGATAACTCTATCTTTGATGTTTTGGCTTTGCTTTTTTTGCACGCTACATTTTTTGCATACAAATTTGAATTATCAGCGTACATTTCTTCCCTCTGTTCCATTTTTGAAATATCAATATGTTGATGTTAATTCAAATATCATACACATTATAATGTAATTCTGTCCATATTTTTTGATAAACTGGTATTCCATCCACTAATCATCTTTCTTATTAAGCTGCATTCAGAGTTGAGCTAAGCATGTGCAGTAGGGATGTAATACCCAAACTGTGCACATCAGACCTCAAACATCATTTTGGACTTAAGCGCTATTCAAAAGTTATTTTTTGATTTCATGACCCCAGTGTAGTATCTAAATGGTTTCGTTCAATTGTATGCACAAATAACTTTCAGAGCATAATTCATGTATGTGACCAAAGTCTACATAAGCATAAATGTACCAAATTAACAATTAAAGTAACTTTTGGACTTAGGTTTCCAAGTCTGAATTTAAATGTCCAAAAAAATTGAAGACCAATAGGAAAGGGGGAAATGTCAAAAGACAAACTAAATAATTAAATTGTTGTTGCATACTACAGTCAGCTCCATGGACTTCATTACATGGAGCTAAAATCATATACTTGTAAGTGGCAGTAAACCTTCAGTCATGGTTCAGCCAATGACACAAAATGTCCTCACACGTACGCTGTAGAGCTCAAAAACTGGTTACTGTCTCACAAAATTTTTCCATGCTGTTTCTTATAAACCCAACATTCTATTTAGTCATGTCCTCTCACGTCTATTGTTGTTTGATCACTTCTTTTAAAGTACCATTAGAATAAGGTGAGTGATTCATACAGATAAAATTTTTGGTAAATCTTGCAACTGGAGTACAGACATTGAAGCGCACACACAGCCAGAGAATCCACAGCCACGTTCAAGACAGTGGCGACATGCAGCGCATGTGGCAAGGCATGCAAGCCATCACTGACTACAGGACAACTACACCTGCTTGTGACAGTGATGCATCCTTACCAGATGCACCTAACAACTTCTTTGCACGGTTTGATGCACAGAACGATGTAACAGTGAGGAAGACCACCCCTTGCTGCATCTGACCACTGCTGATGTGAGGAAAACTCTTTCCAGAGTTAACCCACGAGAGGTGGCTGGACCAGATAACATCTCTGGGAGAGTGCTCAGAGAATGAGCAGACCAACTGGCAGATGTTCTTACTGACATCAACATCTCCCTGAGCTGTTCCGAAGTGCTTCAAAGCCAGCACCATTGTTCCGTGCCAAAGAAGTCTTCAGTGTCCTGCCTCAATGAATATCGTTCCGTTGCACTCACACTCATCACGATGAAGTGCTTCAAGAGGCTTGTCATGAGGCACATCAAGACCCTGCTGCCGCCCTCACTGGACCCCCTGCAGTTCGCCTATCGCCCCAACCGATCTATGGATGATGCTATTGCCACCACCCTACATCTGGCCCTCACACACCTGGACAACAAGGCCACTTATGTACGAATGCTGTTCATAGACTTCAGTTCAGCATTCAACACAATCATTCCTAAGCACTTGATTGGGAAGCCGAGCCTGCTGGGCCTAAACAACTTTCTTTGCAACTGGATCCTGGACTTTCTGACTGAGAGACCTCAGTCAATTTGGATTTGGAAAAGTATCTCCAGCACCACCACACTGAGCACTGGGGCCCCCCAGGGCTGTGTGCTTAGTCCAATACTGTTCACTCTGTTGACTCACAACTGTGCAGCAATGCACAGCTCGAATCACATCATCAAGTTCGCCGATGACACGATCGTGGTGGGTCTCAGCAGCAAGAACAATGAGTCAGCATACAGAGAGGAGGTGCAGCATCTAACGGACTGGTGCAAAGTCAACAACCTGTCTCTGAACAAGGACAAAACCAAAGAGATTGTTGACTTCAGAAGAGCACGGAGCGACCTCTCTCCACTCAACATTGAAGTCTCTGTGGAGATTGTCAAGAGCACCAAATTCCTTGGTGTTCACCTGGCGGAGAACCTTTCCTGGTCCCTCAACACCAGCTCCATAGGCAAGAAAGTCCAGCAGCGTCTCTACTTCCTGCGAAGGCTGAGGAAAGCCCCTCTCCCACCACCCATTCTCACCACCTTCTACTGGGGGACTATTGAGAGCGTTCTGAGCAGCTGCATCAATGTCTGGTATGGAAACTACACCGTATCGGACCGCAAGACCTTACAGTGGATAGTGAGAACAGTTAAGAAGATCATGAAAGTCTCTCTCTCCTCCATCACAGACATTCAACACACACGTTGAATCCGCAAAGCCACCAGCATTGTGGAAGATCACACACACCTCACACAAACTCTTCACCCTTCTGCCATCTGGCAAGAGGTACTAAAGCATTCAGGCCCTCACTGGTGTAGAAAATATGGCACAAAAAAGACGACTAAGAAAAGAATGTCCCTCTAAATTTGATGAGAAGACCTGGAGAAAATTGGTCATGGAAGCTGCCAAGTTGCAGCAATTTCTGTCAAGTACTACCCTATATGTGACAAAAACTGCCTGTATTCTTCATATGTCTGGGCTGTGGGGTAGGTAAAAAACACCCCAGCCAATCTCCTAAACCAAGTGGAATAATGTGTTATGGTCTGATACCAAATAGCCAAAAGATATGTTGGCTACAAAATAAAAAAAAATAATAATAATAAAAAAAAAGAATACCACTCACACAATGAAGCATGGTGATGTCAGCATCATGCTTTAGGGCTGCATTTCTTCAGCTGGAACTGAAGTTTTAATCATGGTTGAGTGAATAATAAACAGCTCTAAATACCAGTTAATTCTTGCACAAAACATTAAGGCTTCTGAAAAAACAGTAAAGAAGGAGAAAAATTTCACCTTTTAGCATGATGCTGACCCACAGCACACCTCCAAATCAACAAAGGCATGGCTAAGATCAAGGATTTGGAATAGCCCAACTAGAGACCAGATAAAATCCAGTTGAAAATATGCAGGGTAACCTGAAGAGGGCTGTATACAGGAGATGCCCAGCCAGTTTCACAGTTAGCAAGGAAGAAAATTGCAAAATATGGTTAAGTTAAACCAACTGACTCTTACCCCCCCAAAAAAAAAAGACTGAATGCCATGATAAAATGTAAAGGTGCTTCAACTAATTATTAGATTAGAGGTATGTGCACTTAGGCAAACCAGGTTACCATATATTTTTAAAATTATTTATTTATTTATATATTTGTTTATAAATTGATTCTTATCATTTTTCACTATAATTTATAGGCTACAATTTCACAATAAAGGTAGAAAAATGTTTCCGACATGATTTAACCTGGTTAAATTTTTTACATCACAAAAACCTGCCATATCTAAAAGGGGTGTGTAGACATTTAACAGAGGGGTGGTGTGATATGACTCGATGCAAAGCGGATATTTGTATACCATTACAGTCTGGAGTGAGTTATTCCACATGTTCTAAGGTGATTTGCCAGCAATGATCTTTTTTTTTATTTAGTAACGAATTACACATCACACTTTTTAGTTAGATACAATTTGGAACATCCATGAGGGAAGTTTCTAGAACAAGTGCATTAATATAAACTGATCAGTCATTTTGAACAGAACCAGAGCCACTGTTCAAGCTGTGCAGTTATACAAAAATAATGCATCATCTGACCAATCAGATTCAACAATTCAACTGTGCTGTGATATGACTCTGAATATCCCAATTTTGTTTGTTCTTATATTGACAGATATAACAGCATTATATAATTGTGTGTAAGTGAGTAGGGGATTTATGAGTATACAAATTTATCTGTCTTGGGAAGTATGTTCTGTTAATGTATACTGCACACACAAACTGTATAAATAGTAGGAATTGATAAACAGAAAGAATGTAAAGCTGGGTATACACTGTAAGACTTTTGGCTTTATTTTGTTTGTCACAGAGGTACAATATGCATCTCAAAACGGCTCTTTGATCATGAATTGAGATCCTCAGTCTTATTGTGTGTGTGTGTGTGTGTGTGTGTGTGTGTGTGTGTGTATACATTTTTTCTTATTTAACCTTTATTTAAGAAGGCAAGTTATTTACAACGGCAGCCTGGCAAAAGGTAAAGCCACTCGAGGATCTTGAAGTCTTAGAACTAACCAGTAGGTGGTTTAGCATCATTGCGACTACAGACGGTTGACGATGAAGTTCTGGCAGTGTCAGAAATTTTTTTTTAATTAAAATCTTACTGCGTGACATTTGCTATGGTATTCCTCTAAAAGCCACCACCATAAGTTCGCATATTTCTCTTTATGTGACTCTGTTTAATAATTTTCTTTAATCACAGGTCAATCGGTAGATGATCTTCATTATACTCTGACATGGAGAACACCTTACAGTATGACAAGTAGTAATCTTAAAAAGCTCCATGTAGAGGATAAAATCAGCTTTCGTTAATGATTTGTTTAATTAGTTTCATAAAGTTATTATACACATAGCTATACTACAGCTAGCCAAACAATTGAGCAACTTTCCTGTTGTCACAAAAAGCATCTGATTACCATTACCACTAACATAGGAGATCAGCTCCAATGTGAAGTAAAAAAAAAAAAAATCATCTATACAAATAAACTAGGTATGCTCATGAATCTTGAACAGTAGTGCTAGTGCATAGTCCAATCAAAGCTCATCAAGTTAAAAGTTCTGTTTTATTGACTAAGAAATTCCCAAACCTGCCAATGCCCACTGAACAAAGACCTTGCACAATGACTAATTTTAACCACTAACATTAACTCCTTTTGCATGTTGAGTGAAGGGAGAAAAATATACTGCCCACATGTACACACAGTATGGTATAATTTAATATAATCTCCTGAAAATCCTCCCCAATTGGATGGTTAGCCAAGGGGCAAACATCCATATTCTTTGCATAATATAAAACCATAGCATGAGAATATTCTTCAGACCAAGAATGATAACGGAGTACTATACATGTGCAAACCTGTAGCACTGGGCTCTGGTCAAAGTTGTAGGCACTGGGTCTTCCTTCAAGAGTAGAAAAAGCTACATTCCCTCCTGTTAGTGGAGAGATGTCACTAAATTCATCCGTACAGAGTGCTGCTCTTTCCTCCTCTCCAGGTCGGATGTAGCCCTTAGAGTCCCTCCCATAGGTCTTATGGCAGGATGCACTGTAGTACTGGTATGGCTGCCAAGGTGTTGCCTCATTTGTACGTTTGTAAATGGCAAAACTCTCTGGGCGGCTGGTGTAGAACTTCAATCTGACGTATGTGATCTCGTAGGCTTTACCTGTTAGAGAAAGGACAGTGTATTCAAAGTGACTTACAAGTCAAAGAGGATACAATCCAAGCATTTACCTTAACCACTGAGATACTACCACCTCTTGGTTTTTAATGTTATCTCTTTTGTGTTGATTGCTCTTAATTTGCTTGGCTATGGTGACTGATTTTTATTACCTGTAAACCATTTTCAATTCTATTGAAGTCAGTGAAGCAAAGGGCTTATTTAGCTTCTACAATCCAATAAAGCTGTCTAATTACATAATTAGCCCAGAGCAGTATTTGAATAATGTTGGTAAGTTCTGTTCTTGACTAAGGAGAGAAATTAAACAAGATTCATCTAAAATTAGGTAAACAAGGAGAGAGCCATGGTCAGATTGTGCATGCAAGACCAATTGGGATTCTATGAAATGTGAGCAGTAAGGTGATTTGTAAAACAAGAAAAGTGCAGTGAAGTATTCTAAGCCAATTATAAATCTTTCTGCAGTTTCTTTATGCTCTAGAAGACCCAAGTACAGGTTTTCTATACAAATATGTGAGGAAGGAAGTCATTGTACATAGTGACATCACATTTAGGTGTGTGTTCTCATATTGGGGGCAAAAGTCAAGGAGACAGCAAATAATAATAATGGACAAATGTATTTAGACCCCCCTCCTAACTATGGTTCAGGTGTTTCAGTCACACTCATTGCAAACAGGTGCATAAAATAGAGAGTCCTTAGACAAACATGGGCCCAGACAAAATTGGTTGTATTGAAGAGCTCAGTGGCGTTAAACATGGTAATGTCATAGAATGCCAGCCTCAAGTCAGTTGGAAACCTAACTGCCTCAAGGCAGTTTGTGAAATTTCTACCATTCTAAATCTGCCCTGGTCACCTTTAATTGCTATTATTGTAAATTGGAAATGTCTAGGAACAACAACAGTTCAGCCACACAGCAGTAGACAACCCAATCTCATAGAGCAGGGCTAGGGTTAGGGAAACATTAAATACATAATCCCCTTTCCTCTCTTGCATCACTCACTACAACATTCCCAACTGCCTCTGAAAGCAACATCAGCACAAGAACTGTGCATCAGGAGCTACACAATTGGGTTTCCATGGTTGAAGAGGTGCATGAAAGCCAAAGATCACAATTTGCAATTCCAAGCATCAGCCGCAGTGATCTAAACATGCAGCAAATGGTTTGTGGAGCAGTGGGAACTGGAGTGATGAATCATGCTTCACTATCTAGTAGACTGATGGACAAATCTGGGTTTAGTGGGTGCCAGAAGAACGCTACTTTCTGGAATGCACAGTGCCAACAGTAAAAATTGCAGAAGGAAGGATAATGATCAGGAGCTGTTTTTAAGGGTTTGGACCCCTTAGTTCTAGTGAAGCATGGAATTTTTCATGCTATAGCATAAGAAGACATTTTAGACAAGTGTATGCTTCTAACATAGTGGCAACACTTTGGTGAAATCCTTTTTCCGTTCCAGCATGACAGAACACCTTGATGAGTTTGGTGTGGAAGAACTCTGCACAGAGCCCTTACCTTAAGTCTACTTAACACCTTTGAGATGAATTGGAACAGTGAGCCAGGTCTTCTCATCCAACATCAGTGCCTGATGACACAAATTCTCTATTGACAAAAATTCTCCCAGCCACATCAGCCAAAATCTTGTAGAAAGCCTTCCCAGAAGAGTAGGGTAGGGGGGTGGGGGTAACAACAAGCTCATGTAGCTATATGTGATGGTCAGGTGTCCACATACTTTTGGCCATATCTCTGAAGCTGTACCTTTACTTGATAAATTTGCGTTTGTCAGTTTATTACTGCTTTGGCTAAAAAGGTGGTACATGTGTTAAAAATGGTAGACATTGTAATTGTTATTAAAATTAAACATTTACCAATGAGTGAAACATTCATAGAGTGAAACATACGAAATAAAAAAGAAATACATTTTGGTATCGTATTATCGTCATGAAAAATTTGTGGTTGTCTGCTACTCTGACACTGCAGGTGGACATTGCTAGCTCAGTTATAATAGTGCTTAATCAGAGACATTAGAGACCTCGAGCATAAGGAATAACAAGATAAGGGATTTCACTATTATCACCGAAAAACAAAAAAGCAAGAGCTTTTTCTCTTACTCACCATTTCTCATCGAGGTTCAATAAGAAATATAGAGGAAGTGAAATCAACAAACACTGGACTTGGAGTTCCAGAATGCAGTGTAGCTACTGTATATGTATAGACTGTGTGGAGAGTCTTGCCTCAGCTAGTTAGCTGGTGTGAAGGAATGGGTAAAAGCTGAAGAAAATAAGAAGTAACATCAAGTAGGCAGAGGAAAGAAATTCAATGGAATGCTATAGGGGAAGCAAGAAAAAGTTGAAGAGCTCGAATTATGTAAGCAAGTTAGGCAAGGGACTGTGTTTTTATTATTTAAAAAAATAGTCTGTCCTGATACTTATGTTTAATATTCAAGTCATAAAGCTCACACTTAAGTTCAATACACTTAAGTTATTCATTTCGCCTCATAACTAGAACCCTGTACAAACGGACTTGCCACCCTGTAAATAAATCTCTTACAAGATGTATAGAACATCTGCACCTTTTCATTTTTATTTATTTATTTATTTTTTTATGAGTTCCACTTCAGTCACATTTTGGTTTATTTTCCCAGGCTTCACAGTGTGTTATTGCTATTCATGTAAGAAGTGCAAATAAAACATGTCCGTCTCCATTTCCTAAATGTGAGTGGGAAGAACAGATCGTTATGGAGGTGCTACAGATGGGAGAGGAATGTAGATCATGGTAACTGTTGCGCAGGCTCAATTTTGAAGCCGCATTTCAGGACATTTCACCTTGCATGAATGTTACTTTTAATTATGGAATCTAAAGCATGGACCATAGTTTAATTCACAAAAGACATATTGCCGTTGTTAAACTGAAGTAGTAGGGGTAGAAATGGGATACCATTTATATCAAAAGACATCAATATATACGGTTTCATTATTGGCATCTATTTGTGATATGCGGACAGAATAGGAAGGGCACAAGTGTGTGAAATTAACATGCAATCAAGCAGATATTATCAAAGTCCTTTATCGGGGTCATAACAGCAGCAAAACACATACAGGGATAATCTGTAATCAAGAAATGAGAAATACAAGCACAGGTCTAAACCAGGAAGTATTCCAGGAACCACAAACAGGAAACTAGTAAACACAGCTCAGAATTTAATGACATGACTGAGACTAAGACACAATGGGGTATAAACAGACTAATTAATCAGGGACTATTAACAAATGTCTTAAGGTGGATCACTTAAACCAAATACAATAGCACCACCAATAGTCACAAGAAAAATAGACAGAATATTATAATTGTTTTCATGCCTATCAGGGACGTTTTGACAGGTAATTCCAGAAAGTGAATCGCCCCTAGATCTGATCTTCATCGGACAGATATTTATCACGGACAAATCCCAAACACATCATCAGCAGTGGTTCAAAAGGTTGAACTGTGACATACAGTTGATCGCAAACATAGTGGATTATTTATTCTATCACCCTTCTATCCCAAGATACGAAGCGTACTAACTAAAAGTAAATAAAACAAATATCACACATTTTCCAAAGAAATTTTTTTTTTTTTTTTTTTTTTGAAGGAATGAAAAGTGTCACAACATTTAGTATTCAGAGTAAACACATCATGAAGCCAGCAAGGAAAAAAGAAAGATAAATAACAAATGCAGCTGCCTTTAAGAGAGTGTGTGTGTGTGTTTGGGTGTGTGTGTGTGTGTATGTGTGTGTGTGTGTGTGCATGTGTGAGGCGTCAGTGATGGGAAGACAGCATTAACCAATTTATACATAAAACAGCAACAGCACTAAGAGAAATAAAATATTTGCAAGGCTTCTTAAATTTAAGTCACTCAATGTATCTAGTTTGTAATAAGTAAAGTATACAGTTATCTCCTTGGCCTGATAACACACAGATGAGTAGATACAGACAGGCTAAAACATGAGAGCTGGTCTGAAGGCCATCTGTGACTCTGCAGGCCTTTTTTGGAGATGCAGCAGAGAGGAGGCCATAACAGAAAAAAAGTCTCAGAAAAGTTCTAAATTCTTTTGCCTTTAATTAGATTTTTGCCTTTTGCCTTACTATGCTTTTTTTCTCATTTATCTATTGTTTCTACAGTGAAACATTATGAAACTTCTTATCTTATTAGGCATTTCTATCATCGTTGTGATTTGTTTTTAAATTCTGCAAGAATCTTTAAAAAACACAGGCTGCCACAGTTCTGTCAGATTCAGTTCAGCTCTTGTCAGGAGGGAAATTAGTTACAAGTAGAAATGCTTGATGTTAAAATAAGTGTGTAAAGCAGGAAAAGAAAAAGCAGCAGGCTGAAAAAAAGATCATGTGCTGACTGTTTGAGACAAAAATTAATCGTAAAAAAAAAAGTAATCGTATGAAAGAATGTAAAGAGGAAGTTTTGAGTACAGTGGGTATAAAAAGTCTACACACCTGTTAAAATGGCAGGTTTTTGTAAAGTAAAAAATGAAACTAAGATAAATCATGTCAGCACTTTTTCCACCCACAATGTGAAATTACATGTATAAAAAAACTCAAATGATGTGAAAAAAAACTCAAACATTTTAGTGACACCCCAAAATTGCACACCGGAAAATTTATATTGTGTTGAAAGACCTTTTGACTTTATTACACCACTCAGTGTTTTTGGGTAAGAGTCTAGCAGCATGGCACATCCTGGCTTTGCAATATTCTCCCACTCTTTTTTCCCAAAACATTCTAGAGCCATCAGATTGTGAGGTCATTTCCTGTGCACAGCCTGCCTCAGGTCACCCCACAGATGTTTAGTTGGATTCAGGTCTGGGCTCTGGCTATGCCATTCAGAAACATTGACCTTCTTTTGGTTTAGTCCTCGTGGCTGGGAGCAGGTGCTGATGGGAACAGTAGTCCGTGAGTTCTCCGTCATTATACGGAAGTGCGTGCTCCTGTGACGGAGATGAACAGCGCACTGCGTGCGTGGCCGAGATTTCATGGCGTGCTGTGCATTAAGGAGCGGTTCATGACATGGTCACCTTGGTATGGTATTCTTTTGGTAATGTTTTGCTTTTTTGTGCCAAACATATCTTTTGGAATTAAGGAATTTTTATAACTTTTGGAATTGTTCTCATTAAACCATAACACAATTTACTACACATAGTTTAGAATGATTTTGTCAGACTTGGATGTTGTTTGTTATTGTTACTTGTTAGATGTTTCTGCAGCTCCTTTAATGTTGTCGTAGGTCTTCTGGCTGCCTTCCTGGTAAGCTTCTGTCTTGTTCTTTTTTTAAATTATGGAGGGACATCCTGTTCTTGGTGATGTCACTGTGGTGCACTACGTTCCCCACTTGTTGATGATGACCTTCACAGAGTTCCTTGATACATCTAATGTCTTGGAAATTTCTTTATATCCCTCTCCTGATTTTTTACCGTTTAACAAGAGATACCATACAGGCCTTGTAAGCTCTTAGAGGACCATGGCTTCAACAGTGAAATGAAACCAAGCAGATGTAAAAAAAAAAAAAAAAAAAAAAGCCTACAAAAACAGCTGGTCATTATTTTGGATTAATCAGAATATTGTCATTCAGGACAGCTGTATGATAATTGCTTTTAAACATGAGATTGAATGTCATTGGGTCATTCTGAAGACCGATACATCCCCAATTATAAAAGGGTGTACACACTTATGCAAACAGGCTATTGCAACTTTATTTTTCCCTAAAATGTTTCTTAGTTTTCACTTAATTTTTACATGTTGTAATGTTACATTGAGGATGGAAGAAGTTCTGACATGATTTATCTTAGTTTAATGTTTTTACTTCACAAAAACCTGAAGAATTGTTTTAACAGAGGATATATAATTTTTATGTCCACTGTACATATATTGTTTCCTTAACATTGTGTATAAATGCTTTCTTAGGCCGAGTTGAACAATTTCTGCCAGATTTATAAAAGTTTCCACAATGCAGATTTATTTCATTCATGCGTCTATGTTGAAAAGTGTCGTTTGCACTGCTCATTTGCATTTAGTGACAGCCACAAAACTCCATAAAAGGTAACGCTCACAGACAGCTGAAAAATCTACATGACCACAAAACGGTGAAGTGGAAGTTATTTTGACTCAGGAGCTGAGTGGATATTGATGTTTTTTGAAGTAGCATAGCATAACCATATTTCTTGTGTAAATGCTACGAATAATTTACAAATAAATATTTGTTTTTATTCTGCTGATAAATAAGGCCTACAGCTGGGAGCTGTGTGTGCTTGTGTGGTATGATTACAACATTGAGTACTTATCCCTTGAAGTGGCTATAGCGAATGTCTAATTCTTGTTTATCATTCAGTAGACTAAACCATCCTGTATGCGCAATGCACCAGACTAAGTATTTCTGAGTGGCACATGCTGGAATGTAATATTGTATATTTTATATCTAAAGCAGAAGGGAATACATAGCCATCTACAACTCATTCCCATCTGCCTGTTATGAGCATCTTTGGGTGCAAATAATTTAATCACATTCACATGAAATATGTCTGAGCTCCATCTGAAGCAGGAGTTTCACATCTGACATAGAAAAGAAAATTTGAAAAGAAGCCTGACTGACTGAAAGAAGTGACTGAACTGTAGACTTTAAGCATTAATTGATTAAGCAAAAATATTGCATTAACTGTTTATGAATATTTTTTTCACAGTCCCTCCATTTTCACAGGCTCAAAAATAACTGAACAAACTAACATAATTATAAATATGAGTATTATTTTTAATCCTTGTATGCAAATCAATCACCATCTTTAGTCTGGAGCCCATAGACATCACCAAATGCTGAGTTTCATCCCATCCAGTTGCTGCTTGTTTATGGGTCTTTCTGCTTTCAGTTTTGTCTTCAGTAAGTGAAAAGCAGCTCAGTTGGGTTGATCGAATTGGCCATTTAAGAATATTTCATTTCTTTGCATTAAGAAGCTCTCAGGTTGTTATCACAGTATGTTTTGGGTTAATTATCCATCTGTACTGTGAAGTGCTGTCCTATAAGTTTTACAGCATTTGACTGAATCTGAGCAGAAAGTATAGCTCTATACACTTCAGAATTCATCCTGCTACTTCCATCAACACAG
>JAQQZR010000017.1:10046983-10058693 GCA_030068235.1 Notoglanidium macrostoma
TATATTACACACACACACACACACACACACACACACACACACACACACACACACACACACACACACACACACACACCATTCTAATAGCTTTCTGTTAAATAAAGGCTTAAAGTTTGATTAGATTTCGTTCTTAACAGCATCTTGCAAACATCGAATGAGCTACCTACTGCATGTTTGCCTTCTTGCACCATATTTATTATACTTTAAACATTTTTCCCTTATTTTTCTATTGTCTTTATTCTCAACTCAGTGCTGGGCCTGATTTCATCTCATCTCATCATAAAACAACCCTCCTACAGCTGTTACATTCTTACCACCATTGATACTGAGAGACTTTTTATATCTACAAGGTCATTGAGATTTAATCACTTAAAAAAAGGTGTCTATTTCTAGTACAGATTACTGACAAAGATTCCAACTTTCTCCTGCCTCTATTTTTGACTATGTCACTGTAAAAAAAGTATGTAAAATAATTTAAAAATTTACCTTTGTGATGCGTCAAGATGTCAGGATGGCACCGATTTGGCATTCAAATAAATGTGGCTGAGATGAAGGAAAAGGATGGCATTTTCCATCACTGCCTCCTCAATTGCAGGAACCTTTAGCCTTTAGCTCCCACAGACTCAAACAGAATTATTTTATGAACATAATGCATCTATTCAAAGATAAGGGCCATTATTTAAATGCATACAATAATATTCTGACCCCCCACTGCCACCCCCACCCCCCACTTCCTGAACTTTCCAGAAAGCATATTTAAAATTGTCTTCAGATTCAAGTTGACATTATGTATAGGTCAATATGTGTTTTTTGAGATATCAAGGTTTGGATTAAACCCATTCATTTCACATGACCTGTCAAAGAGACTAATAATTATAAATCCATTATCTAAACCATTTAACAACCAGGATTGAAGGGGAAGCTGGAGCCAATCCCAGCTGACTTCAGGTGAGAGACAGGGTACACCCTGAGCAGGTTGCCAGTCTATCGCAGGGCTAACGAAGTGAAATAAATAACCATTCACACTCACATTCACACCTATAGCCAACTTAGAGTGGCCAGTTGACCAAAGAAACCGGAGCACCTGGAGGAAATCCACACATGCACAGGGGATAACATGCAAACCCCTCACAGTTGGCTAGCAGGTTCAAATCCAGAAACTTCTTGCTATGAGGCAACAGCACTAACTACTGTACCACCGTGCTGCCTAGACAAAAAACTATAAGAACTTGCTATGAGTTCAACCAGTGTAAGTAAGTAAACAAACACACAACCAAACAAACAAATAAATAATCCCAGACCCCTTGCCCTGCAGGTTAGCACCTAAATCTGACTCCAGATCATTTTGCTTCTTTCTAGACTGTAAATTAGCTAAATTACCTGCCAAAAGAACAAGCTTATTTCAAACATTAAAATGACTAAACATGTCTACAAATTTTGATTTAATATTCTTTAAAATTCTTTCTGTTTAGTCTAATCTTAATAGGAAATATTAGACAAATTTGACTATATTCAAGATAATTTAACTTGCTTTGATATTATTTATTTTTTGCAGTGGGTGGGCACAGGATCACTGAAACTGGCCAGTTGATGATAGGAAACATAATAATTCAGGGCCAGTAATCCAAGTATTATTAACTCATTAGTTTTTCACTTCAACACATAGAGGAAAGTTAAATTACAATTGTAAGGAAAGTTAAATTACAATTGTTTCCTTCACTAGACATGCACCTACACACACTGTAGTTATCACGTATAAAGAACAAAGCCATTGCATTCCACATGAAAGCATGGGAAGAACAAAAAAAAAACTCTTTCATTTTCACGTACATGTGTGAAAATCCAAGTACAAAGGCAAAAACATTTTTGTATTTGATTCATACTGAGAAAGCTTTTATGATTCTTATTACATATTCACACTGCAACACATGAAGTATGCCGCTTTATTACTAGTTTTGGCTTTGCTATAACGTCGTGAAAAAGGACCGTTTGATCCTAGTTCATTCCAACTGAGTGCATAAGATGTCACTTTGTAAGCTTTTTAAACCTAGATTATTACTTTTCCCAGACAAAGATCATTTTAGTTACTTAGATTCTTTTTGAAGTTCGGGAGATGAAATTAAAATAGCACATATGGCATTGCTTACACATACTGCTTAGAATGCTAATCATAAATAAGAAATGTAACCGACAGAACAAAACTCAAAAACCCAATTAATCAATGGATAGTGATAGGTTGAGTGAAGCATGACGAGAAGGCTCCTGTTTGTTAAATTCTGTGCCTGACAGGCAAAGTACTGTGCCTGCAAATGCAAAAGTGATTAGCTTATATTTTCCAGTATAAACGTGTAATCTTTGATAATGTGTCACTATTGTTGAAATAGACTAGGTTTCAAATGTAGATGTAGGTGGGGCATTTGCTTGTATTATCTCAGCATAATATTAAATCAGGTTCATCAAATTGAGATTATATAGGAATGACAACAGAGTAATTGAGAACTCCAAGTCTACTTTAAGGCAAATATAATGAATTCTATTAATGATCTAAGATAGTAATCTAAAGATGGACATAGATCTTCATGATCATATTTATTGCATATTACATTTAATTAGATGTAATACATAATATTAAGTTTAATTTATAATACATAATACATAGATGTTGCTTTTAGATAATTAATGCATTGTTGTCTCTTAGTGAAATATTTATAGTGAATATAGTACTAAAAAAAGTACTAGTTTAGGGGTGTACACACTTATGCAACCAGGTTGTTGTAACTTTTCCACTTAATATTTATGTGTTGTAATTTCACATTGAGGGTGGAAAACGTTCTGACATGATTTATCTTCGTTTCATTTGAGGTGTAGACTTTTTATATCCACTGTAATATATGGGCTTATAATTTCCTCTCTTTTCACTTATGGATATTATTGAATTTTAAAATGCCATACATTTTTTTTTTGTGATTGACATACTGATTGACTACTTATTTTAGTTCAGGAAAAATGTTCATATAATAAAAATGTCAGTTTTGCTATGAATATATGAAATATGTAATGTAAATATGTATGTAATAGTAAGAAGTAATATAAAATTAGAACAGATTAAACACATTAAAACTTGAGTAGTTATTGAATAATAGCACCAACTACTGCTGCACACATAGTAGTTTTTCCCATAAGTTACATGGTATGCAACAGATATTATTTGTCACTGCTACATTTTTACTGGTTGAATATGTTGTAATTACCATTACCATGAAAAAAAGTGCTGTTATATAGCTGTAATAGATGATGTTATTCTTCTTCCTTTATTTCTCTACCTAACTCATGTTTTCATGCATGTTGCTCCTATGTTTCTGTACTGGATACTTTTGCTGAATATAAACATTGAGCAAATTCTCTTGGTTTAGGTGAAGCCTGCAGTTTAGTAGAATTTTGGTTAGCACATTCTTTTAAGGTTTGATGCTAAACCAATTATAAACAAACAGAAAACAGGTTATTAGTTATAGCTTAACATTTAAAATAAATTGCATCTAATGTATTAATATTTAGGCCTGAGGTTATAACATTTATAGTAAATAATTAAATAAAAGTTAACTTAACACCTAATATCATGCATCTGTGTCCCTATAATTGGAGCTGAGAGTCCTTCCCAATCTGTTAGCCCAAATCCAACCCAAAAATATCATTAATAAATCAATTTACAATGGGATTCATTTTTGTATGACTATGTTGCCATCAATGTTTGACTCAGTGAATGTGTGCTCAGAGAAGGACAAAAAGTTCAGTCATGATAAGCATGTAATGAAAACATGCACAATAGTCAATTTACATTCCATGTATAACACAAGACATCCAATCAAGTATAATTTGAACTCAAGTGACACAAAAGATGCCTGATGCAATCACACATCCAATCTCTCTGACTGGATACAAATCACAGACTTTAGCATGAGTGAAATTACTTATTTTCATCTCGACCTTCTTAAAGTGAATGTAGTGGCATCTCTTCTGTTCACTAAAGAAAGCAAGAAAGGCAGTAAAGGGACAGTGACAGACAGAGCGTGTAACGAGGTCAAATTCAAACACACAAAAGTCTAAACACTAAGATACGGTATATACCAATGATATGATATATGTTAAGCTGGTGTGATAAATGCACACAACCAAAAGTGTGACCAGTATGATGATAACATGAAGCGATGCTGAAGTAGTTCTATTTTGAATCTGACGATCCTATCCTGTCCTATCATCTCACCAGATATGCTACATGGCTTGAAAGCATAAATAATATTTTGAAGCCTCATTTTTAAAGCACAAACATGAAAGAAAGCAAAAATGAAAGAAAGCTTTCTATATATGTTGATAAACCACTGAAAGTGAACCTCAAATCCACAAATAAAAAAAACTGCTTTTTTTTGTTCTAACAGCTTCTTTAATGCCATTTCTATAAAAAAGCTGAAATTATTATTATTATTATTATTATTATTATTATTATTATTATTATTATTTATAATAAATATGTGCTGTGTACCAGCATTAGAATAAGAAAACTGCACCTATGTCACACCAGCACCTGAGACTTCAACTCCATCCACCACAATCTCTCGCAGCATAAAAACATGGCTGCTGAGAACAACATTTCCCAACAACACACATACTCACCGGAGTATTAATCAGCCACAGGTGTTTCTCATCTCTTTGCTTCACACACACTATAAGAAATTTGCATTCAATCCATTAGTTTGCCAAGTAATTGCTCAGTGGTTTTATTTAACCTGATTTTGCTAAGCCTTTTGTTTCAGCCAGTGTTCTCTGTGTTTGACCCTGTTCTGCCTTTTGGATCAAGCTCTTTAGATTTTCCTGTGTATGCTGTTGCATCCAATTCTACCCCCATTATGACATATTACTTTGCCTCACATATGGATGCAGCAGAGGATCAGACTTACTGGACAGCGATCACAAACCAAGGCTGGCTCATGGAAGAGCAGCAGCAGCAGCATCTGGCAGAAATTGAAGCCAAAATGCATCAGCTTGCTGGCATCATCAACCAGGTGTCCATTGCTCAGGCTGCCGAAAGCACGCCGGTCTTCACCGCAGCTTCCACCAGCTCTTTGAACTCCTGGCCAGAGAAATTCACAGAGGAGATCAAGTAATGCCAAGGTTTTCTTTTACAGTGCTCACTGTACTTCGCTGCCCAACCCAGTGTCTCTGACCACAACAAGATTGTACAGTTCCTTTACCTGCTCACCTGTAAGGCGCTGCATTGGGTGAACACGATCGGGAAACAGGGAGGAGAGGCTACAATCTCCTATGAACAATTTGTTGGCATGTTCAAGTGTCTTTTCAACCATTCTTTGGAGTGCAATGAGATCGGTGAGAGGCTCCTCTGTATTAAACAAGGAAATTGCAAAGTAGCTGAATATGCCTTAGAGTTTTGCATTCTCGCTGCTGGCAGTGAATGGAATGAACTTGCTCTCAAAGCCGCTTTTCAACGAGGCTTACAGAGTTGGGGTGCCGGGATGATCAGGCCAGGCTCTATTCCGTTACTCCGTTACTGACCTTGCCAATCGTCTGGACCACCTGAGTGAGAATCGCAGAATCACAACTGCCATGAAAACTTTCTGTTCTTACAGCTTTAACTGACTTGTGAGCAGGCTCCAATTTCATCGACCATGAAACTGCCATGCACCTCAACATCCCACTGAGTTCTCCAACAACCCATATGTATCCGCACCGGCGACAGTCCCATTGTTTTCAGCACTATCAATCACTGCAATGAGCACATTCAATTCCAAGTCAGCTGATTTCTCCATGAAACCATTTCTCTACTGGTCACTAAAACATCCAAGCACCACTTTATTCTGGGACTGCTGTGAATGCATCAAGATAATTCCTTCATCTCATCACATGAAACGGAGGTATTAAAGTGGCCAGACTTCTGTAAACAACACTGTTTGCAGTGCCCTCAAATCATTGTCCCGTCAACCTCAGTGGAAAGCCCTGAACAACACACTTCTGTCCACATTCCAGAAACATGCCATAAGTTCTTGGAAGTATTTAGTAAAACTAAAGATAGCAGCTGACCGCTGCGCCATCCCAATCTGCTACCAGTCATCACTCCTCCTTGCAATTGCATTTATCCTCTGTCTCTCACCAAACAGAGAGCCATGGAGGAGTATCTACAAAAAGCACTAGCACAGAGATATATCTAACCTTCCACATCCCCCGCCATGGCTGGGTTTTTTTGCGGGGGAGAAAAAAGAAGGCTGTCTTTGCTTGTGCATTGACTACTAGGGTGTGAATCCCCCAATCCCCCAATCCCCCTAACCCCCAATTGCTCCCTGGGTGCTGTAGCATGTAGCTGCCCACTGCTCTGGGTATGAGTATGTTCAGTGGTTGGATGGGTTTAACGCAGAGAAAGAATTCATACCTTTGTTCAAAGTATGCCATAATAATGTGGTTTAATTGAAGTACAGAACAATCAGTCCACCGGCAACAAACCTGACTGAGCATGTGAGACTGGGGTGCGACAGCATTCAAACATCCCAATTTACCAAAACATTCTATGCCTGAGAACCCTCCAAATCTGCTCCTTTACCTAATAAAAATGATTTACAAAAAGCTTGACTAAACAAATGTTTTCAGCCTAGACTTAAACACTGAGACTGTGTCTGAGTCCCAAACATTAATTGGAAGGCTGTTCCATAACTGAGGGACTTTGTAAGAGAAAGATCTGCCCCCTGCTGTAGTCTTCACTATTCACAGTACCAACAAATAGCCTGCACCGTTTGATCTAATTTGATTGCGAGCCAATACATTGTATATAAGATAGGGATGATTTGCCATTATCTTCTTGTTCTAGAAAAGACTCTTGCTGCTGGATTCTAGACTAACTGGAGCTTATTTATGTGCCTACTGGAACATCCAGACAGTAAGACATTACAATAATCTAACCTAGAGGTAACTAGTTTCTAGTATCTTAGCAATATTTCTGAAATGAAATAAGGCTGTTCTAGTGACATTATCTACATGAGTTTCAAATGACAGATTGGAGTTAATAATCACACCAAGCTCTTTTACCTTGGCACATGGTGAAACAGAAAGGCTATCCAGTGTTACTATGTAATCGGAAAAACTTACTTCTAGCAGCATTTGGTCCTAGTACTTGTACTTCTGTCTTATTGTACTACTATTACATCCAACTCTACCCTTGTTGTGAGTCTGCACAAAACTTATCAAGGAGTGGGTTTACAGATAATGATGAATCTTAATGAACTTAAAGAAGGATGAAAGTCACATACAAGTTTCCATAAAGCTTTCATTATCAAATACTTCACAAAATACTTTGTTGGTTCCACCCAACCCATCTCTGGTGAAAAGCCACATGAGACAATAGTAAAAAATGATTCACAGACTGCAGGTAAATTAAATAGACAAATCAATGACTTAAAAAATAAATGCAGATATACAGTATTTGTAAATTTACAACTTGCAACAGAAATTACATTTGTTTGAAAAAAGGGAATATGTGGTTGGTCCGATTTAAAAGAATCTGTAATTAATAGTTTACATAAAAATATTTACTTTCTTATTGGAATATCATAGTATACACTAAATTTAATTTAAACAAATATCCAATCTTGAATTATGTAGAGTGAGTGTGATCCATTGGCCTATACAATCACATTATCAAATCTTGGCATTGTAAGACATTGGGTAATGTTGCAGCTTTACAGCGCCAGGGTTTGACCCTAAGCTCTGTTGAGCATACATTGGTATTAAAATTAAAACTATACAAATAAGAAATCATAATGTTCCGATCAATAAAGCGTTATGTGCAAAAAAGTTTTAGTGCAAAAAAGTGGAATGACAGAAAAAAGTATTGAACACAGTACGGAACCAAGCTGATTGCAATAATTAATTCTCCTACCTGTGCTAATTAGACTCAATTGGGTTAGTGCATATTGGTAGGTTAGTACTTCCACTCTTTGAAAAAGGGGAACTTACTTCTGAATGCAACTAAACATATCATTTGGCACCAAGCTGTCATGCAAGAAGCATCAAATGATGTGTAGAGGCAAAGAGCTCTCCCAAGACCTAATGTTGAATGCTCATTTCCCTTATAGTACATAAATCATGTTGCCTGTATAGAAACAAGCTGCAAATCAATTTATTCATGTGGAACCAATGTACACATTTGAATCAAGTACAAACAATGAACAAAGGGAGTACAAAATCTAGACTAAAAAGCTCACTGAATTTACTTGATTCAAATATGTACATTGGTTCTGCACAAAGAAAATTTGCTGCTTAAGCAATATTATACAAGAGGGAGTTCTGTTGTACTGAATATCAGCATAGCTGTGACTTGGTCAGCTGAGTGCCATAGCTAATCACAGCCATGCTGATATTCAGTACAACAGCACAATCTCAAATGTGATATTGCTTTTATACAACAGTTCTGTAATAATATTGAGTAAGTGACATTTTGGACACAAAAATGTATTTGTACTTTCCTGTTAAAGCTGCTTCTGGTAAAATTGGCATTCCCTTCTTCCTTTTCATCTTCATCTGATTAGTTTTCATATTTCAAGTCAAATGTTATAATCCTCAAAAGTATAATTTGCCATGTCTGCTGATGATGTCTTTAACACTACTGTAGTAACCGTTTCAAAATAAGAAGTGGAAATTTATGTGCAGGACACAGACAAGCAGCGTGATACACACAGTGAAATGTCGCAGTGCTGTCATGTGAAATATCAGCACTCTTAGAGTGCCACTCATCCAGTCCAATTAGTGGACCGGAACTAACTGTTGTATAATTAAATATAAATTCATCTCTTACACTTAACTTATTAAGTTAACTTGTTGGTTCCATGTGAATAGATTTACATGAACACAATTTTAGATGGAGTTTGCATCATTTGTTTTTGTATCACTAACATGATTAATAAAAATGACATGCAACTGCACACAGACAATCACTGAAGTTGAGGTTTAAACCTAAGGCACTAGCATGATGAAGTAGCCAAGCTATCCACTGTGCCACAGACAATTTAACTAATCAAGATAACACAAGGGCAATGGATCACACTCACTTTACATAACTGTGAGAAATTAGAAATTAGCAGCCTCTGCCTTTCTGAGGTAGCATGGGAGCTCCAAATAATGAAAAATGAATGTGAGAGGGTAATCCATAATTTACAAATAAGTTTATGTATTACTTTAGCTAGAAAAGGTTTCAAGAAAGTGTCATTAATTAAAGAATTAAAAAATGTATACAAATGAGATAAAGATGTAATTAGCATTATGATCGTTTTGTGATAACCACCCCAGGACAGTTTTTTCTTTCTGATGTAACCTTGAAAACTGTGTTCTTGGATGAAACCATTAAAGATTATTGCCTATATTCAGGATTTGCACCAAATGCAGCAGACATTAATGACTCATACATTTGTGTGGAACTGTAAGGTAAGCTGGAAGAAATGGGGTGTAAGTGCTGAGCACAACATTTCTTAGAGCTTTTCCAGGAATCAAGACCAGTGTGGGTCAAGATGCAGGCAGACAGGATTAATGAAGGCAAATCTATAGTACTAAACCACAGCAAGGTGAAAAAATGCAAAAGCTGAAAATCAGCAAGATAATTAGAAACATGAGGAAAGCAAAAGCATAAGTAAATACATGAGAAGTGATGGGTGAAATCTAGTGTAAAGGAGATGTCTGTGGAGATAATACCATTTCTTAAATGTAATTACTCAATATATAGCATATACAATACAGTATACCAAACATATGCAAACATATCTGCTATAAAATATGCTGTCAGCTGAACAAAGCATTGGCATCACTCAGCTACAAACTCAGAATTACAGTCAAAATACACACACACCAATTGTTTGTGATAATTTATTCTCCCATTCCCACTCTTTCACAATCTCCATTTATTCTTTCTCTCTGTCTTTGGTCATTATAAATGAATCAGAAACTATCCCTTGATTATAGTTTTTTTAAGTTTCGTTTTTTGCAACTGGTTACTTTCATGTATCAATGAAGAATTCACTGTCTGTAAACTCTGAACTAGGGTTGTAACCAAATATTAATACATTATTCAGACTGAAAACTGTATTTTATGTGTTAAGCTTTCCAGCTTGAACGTCTCCTTGCTGAGTACTATTAGCAAAGCTTCACCTCATGTTTGTAACTAAACACTGGTAGGCTGTAAAAGGTCCATGCTCATTCTATTTCCTATTCAAATCATGTCAATGAATTGAGAAAATAGATTCAAATATAGTGCCCTTATCCTTTGAGTTGTTTTTTCTTCTGATTACAGATTTAGATAATTAGAGAGCCTTGGCCTAAATGTAGCATAATGTCATTAAGCAACTTGAAAATTTCACATCACCGTTGCCACATTGCAGTGGCAGGAAGAGAAACAGGCTGAAGGCTTGGCTGATCAGTCCTATGTAAGAGGAAAAGAAAGTACTTGTACTGTCATAATGCCAATCAGAGGTGCTGGCAGTGGGCAAGGGTCAAATTAAAAAGCCTTTAGCAGGAATCCATCACTTCAAGATAGCCTAGTACAGCCACCTTGCATACATAAACAGACCATAATGTGCAATAAGTGGCAGCATCTCATGCTCTAACATTTAGCCCCACTTTGGTGCTGAGTGCTGGTAGCACATCATCAGAACAGTCTGAAGATTGGAGTGTAAAGCAGGAGCACAGCACAGCAGTTTCACTAAATATGCAACAGACCAAGCACCTCATTAGTAATACAAGATAATGAAATCTTCAATGTAAAGCCTGTCTGTATAGAGTATAAATATACAAGAACTCACATGCCAATATTCAAAACACTGGATATACTTCAGATTGGAAATTGTATCTCCAATGTAGTGGCACATATCCTCCTGCACTTTAAGGAAATAATGCCTGCAGCAAGAGATACAATTGGCACAGAGATTCTTCAGAAAACATTTCAAGGTATGGGAACCAGGGTGCAATCCTGCCATACTGCTAACTCATATGAGTTTTGGTTGGTTGGGTTAAATGCAGCTATCAGAGCCTGGGAAATATATTCTAGCTGCCATTGGTACCTGGACTGGTCTTTGGCACATATGCTCAAGAGGCATTAAATAATACTTTCTTCAGACACTCCACCACACCACATTATTCCCACAGAGCTGTGTTTCAAAGACTGCAACAGTAGAGGGAGGTAGCTCAATAAAGAATACTATAAGCACTTGAGTGATTTATATCCACAATAGTCTAAAAGACATCAACATCTTCAGTGAGACTCATTCTCAATAGAAAACAAGTTTAATATATTAAATGATTCTGTTTCAATAAATTACAATATGTGCACTGTTTGAGTGTTGGCTGTTGTTGTCTTGCAAGGTGCGGCATCAGGTATGGCATGTTGATAAATGGTCTTCACTAGTAGCTTCCCCAACACTGATATCTATGGTCTGAATAGAAGGAATTTTCCCAACATAAATATAGGTTTAGGGTGGCACGGTGGTGCAGTGGTTAGCACTGTCGCCTCACAGCAAGAAGGTCCTGTGTTCGATCCCCGTGCGGAGTTTGCATGTTCTCCCCGTGCATGCGTGGGTTTCCTCCAGGTGCTTCGGTTTCCTCCCACAGTCCAAAGACATGCAGATTAGGTCAACTGGCTACTCAAAATTGCCCATAGGTGTAAATGCGA
>JAQQZR010000017.1:10064347-10078624 GCA_030068235.1 Notoglanidium macrostoma
ATTAGAATGGTGTGTGTGTGTGTGTGTGTGTGTGTGTGTGTGTGTGTGTGTGTGTGTGTGTGTGTGTGTGTATTCTATGTGAATATCAAACACAGAGAAGAGAACTGAAGAACTGGGATGGCCCTAGAGCGTACCTTTGGGGAACACCAGAGATAATTACAGGGAAGCTCCATTTTACAAATAATCATTAACCAAACTTCTCATTGCATCATTCACCTGAGGCTTGGGAGAAAAACAACAGCTCTGACACTTGTCACAGTCAGTGGTATTAATTGAGTAGAATTTTATGCAAATTGCATGCAAGAAAGCTAGAAACCTAGGTTAAACTGTGCTTTGTCTTCAACATTTCATTACTGACCACATATGACCACTCCGATGGAACTGTCAAAGAATTAGATATAATTACGGAATAATGGTGGTGCAGTGGTTAGCACTGCCGCCTCACAACAAGAAGGTCCTGAGTTCGATCCCCAGATCACCCAGGGTGCCTTTCTGTGTGGAGTTTGCATGTTCTTCCCGTGCATGCGTGGGTTTCCTCCCACAGTCCAAAGACATGCAGGTTAGGTCAACTGGCTACTCTAAATTGCCCGTAGGTGTGAATGCGAGCGTGTCTGCTGGGATTGGCTCCAGCTTCCCCTGCGACCCAGATGGATAAAGTGGTATAGATAATGGATGGATAGTTACTTTGAGTGGTAAAATTATGTTTATAAGAAACATTTCAAAAGGTTGCTTACTGTAACGTTGTATGGTTTATTATGTGAATTTACCAGCTGGTAAATGACTGTAAAATAATAATAAGTGTCTGGGATTTTATACGTATAACTACTGTTATATTTCATGGTTTACCTTTGTAACATAGTAAATTACAATAATTTAATGGCTGCTGGTCTTTTGACTGTTTTGTTTAAACACCAAAAAGATGTTATCTAAAGTTCAAGCAGTATTATGTTGGATTAAGTTAAATTAATCCATTGAATTACATTGAATAATCCATTGAAACATTGAATAAGTTGCTTTTGTCTGCTTCTTAATGATTATGATCAGCCCATTTGCAGTGATAATAGTCATCATCCTTATGTCGCTCTCTCTTTCTATCATGTCTATTTTCATAACAATCTAAGGGTCATTATCATTTACCCAGCCATCATTATGAGTATCTGTGTCCTGATGTGAGCTGCCAAACACTAATTATTCTATCAGTGAATGTCACCTTTCTGCTCGGCAAGCAGTCGCACATGTGGGTGTGTGTAATGGGTTTTATGTCAGAATATGTGGGAAATGAGGGCTAGTGGATGCCAAATTGTGCAGCAGGAAAATAAAGAGAGGGAATGCACAGTGGGGTCCAAAAGTCTGAGACCACACTGAAAATCTGGGGTTTTTTTTTTACTGGAAATGAGCAGAAAGAAAGGGGAAAGGACGTACATGACATCTTGACTGCTTTGTACAAAAGGTCAGATTTTCAGAGAGTCTTCTATTGAAGTATGTTCAGATCACACGCTGATGGATTTGATCTAATATAGATCATCAGGTTTTACACAAGCTTGTGGTGTCTGTGTCACCACAGCGTACTAAAAGTATTTAGTAGTAATAAGTAGATACTAAAATGTACTTTCATTAAAGCAAAAAAGGGGACGTAACAAATACTAATTCTGAAATTCAGGTAAATATTTTTAAGATCATACTTTTTTACACTATCGTTTGTAATGAAAACCTTTTTGATAAATTGAAAAAGAATAGCAAACGGAAACATTTTCACTAGAGCTCTCAGACTTTTTATCTCCCTATATCCTGACTCCTTTGTACTGCCTTATAATTTCTTTACATTTCCTCATTCATATTAGGCATATTTTCTTTCCTCTACAGTTCTTTTATTATGTTAATTGGCTGTGTGGATTATTCTCTCTCTCTCTCTCTCTCTCTCTGTCTCTCTCTCTCTCTGTCTCTCTGTCTCTCTCTCAAGCATTCATTATATGTTAATAGATTTGATGATTTTGCACCTGGGAATTTGATTGATTTAATTTATTTTTTTCTTCTTTCACTATTTGCGGCACAGCATAGTTCAGTCTATTTTGATTATATCTTTCTATTACAATAGTCTCTTGGGTGATGCATGTGATATTGTAAATTATACAACAGTTTGTTCTGATCACACAATCTGATTGACAAGTGTATTATCTGTGCTGATTAGTGACAGAAGAATATAAGAACATCGATTTATTATATATAACATAGTGTATGATTTATGTCCTTTATCATACTTTGGTCAGATTAGGAAGAAGAGTTTGACATATATTATTATTATTATTATTATTATTATTATTAAAAAGTAACTATGGCCTGTAGCAGTTTTAACCCACAATCAGAAATAAATTATAATAAATACTATTATTAAAAAATAAATAATTTTTTGGTCCAGGTATCTTACTCTCCATTCACAATAAAATCCCAGCCTACAACTGAACTTCTTGCATTTTGAGCCGTTCAGATGTCCACCACCAACGTTGTTTTGGTTTTAAAAATATGGTGCCTACATTTTCTGCTTCTTTCCTGAATGCTAGGTTCCACCAGGTAGATTTAGGTAGTGGTGGAAAGTTACAAGAACCACCAAACATGATACACATGCAAGTAAGTGAATGGAGAACAAATGCCTTAACTGTTTGGGGTGAGACATAGCATCTCAGCAACATCATTGTATAGAATTCATCAACATCAGATCATGTTTTTGTTTTTCATTTGTAACAAAACGTCCTCTGCGCTGTAGCAATAATAAATAAGTTCATGCGAATTATAGTATCTACAGTACTGTAGAGTTTGTCCTGCCATGAAAAATATCAGCTATGAGCCAGCTATGAAACACATCAGATTACAGATTTGATCTGTCTAAACAATTTTGACTTTTTATCTGCTCCAGTGAGGGATTGCGCTCAAAACTGAATATGAATACGTTATTCAGAATGAACAAATAATGTGTGCCAAATGGAAACAAATACAGAAATGAACAAGAGGCTCACTGTTAAATAATTTTTTGTTGTTTTAGAAAGATTGATAGAAAGGCTCACATGGCCTCTTCCGCAAGACAACAAAAAAAATCTCACAAGCAAGAGGTTTCAAGTGGTTAAATATGAATCTCATGCAGAACCAGTCCTGACCTCTCCGAGGACCCTAAGCAAAATTTTGACAAAAATGACACCCCAGTGCTCCCACAACAATCCTACCTCCAACAAAACAGTCTATCAACAATTTAAATTCAATATTTAATCAATATTAATATTTAATAATATTTACATATTTAATAATATCAATATTTCATCTTGCACTAATCCAGTCTATCTATCTATCTATCTCTCTATCTATCTATCTATCTATCTATATATATATATATATAGAGAGAGAGAGAGAGAGAGAGAGAGAGAGAGAGAGAGAGAATAGATAACCATTGTCTTTTTTAAAATTATGTGTGCCTATGAGGAGTGCCATCACACTAATATATTTTCTGGACTGGTCCAGTGATGTGTGATGCAGTTATCTGTACTGAGCTGCAGATTATAAACACCGTTGCCCATTGGCTCACTTTTTTCAGGCACAAAGTCACAGAACACAGCCCAGGAAATGACTGGCAGGTAAGCCAGACAGACCAAGAGATGCACTGCCCAGCAGGACCGACAGTCTAGAGAGAGATGTACGGCAAGCTTAGCATTACTGTTATTTGCTGACAACAAACCTAGAGGGGAGAGAACACAAGATTACATGATTGCTATTCCTGCAATTCACTCTTTTGGTGTTTTTTCCCCCTCTTTTTGTGACCAGAAGGATAGTTCCACTTTACCCCCTCGTCAAAGTTGTAAACATTGACAGACATTGATACACACTTTAACACAAGGCTGAGGATGGGCCCTTGCATAATTTGTTGGACCCTACGCAACTTGCATAGTGAACGTATAGGGCCACCTGGCTCTGACCTGACATGATGTAAGTAAAGACCCTTATATTATCCCGCATTTACAGCATCCTTAGTATCTACCTGGACAGGCTTGAGGTTTAAGTTAGGTTAATAATTTGCCTATTCTTTGGTAACCAACTACATTTAGGAGAAAATGTTGCAATGTAAATAAAAATTATATCTGCTTGAGCAGGGTTTTAAAAAAACACACATCTGTAGTTGAGACCAATTATGATCTCTTGTGATCAAGTGTTCCAGTATTTCAGCAAGTGTTTCCAAAGTCATAGTGGTAGGTTTGATATTTAATAATAAAAAAAGCATTATAGTTTAAGCCACGCATGCTTTTTGTTTAAATCAGCCAGATTAATATATTTTCTGGCAACAATAGTTTTTTGTCTTTTTTACACTCCTAGCCTTGCTACAGTATTACAATGAAACCACAATTGTATCAAAAGTATTAAACATAATTAAAAAATCGACAATGAAATAAAACTCTCAAAAGCTAAATGTGGCCTCCTTTGTTTACAGTATTTTCTTCTTTGGTTTGCTGATGAGGAACTACCTTCACTTCTCTTGCCTTCAAATTTGTATGCTTTTATGCCTTCACATGTTTATGCTGCTGCAGTTTACAGATGTGATTTCTTCTTGCTTATCACTTCTCTCCTCTTGGATTGTTTGCTGTTGTTAGATTTAAATATCTCAGGCAAAATCTCACAGGGAGCAAATTAAAGAGCAATTAATCGTGAAACCAGTCATCCTTTGAAAAATACAAAGTCATTTCAAATTTTAAAACTGGTGTTCTGCATTTCGACCTTGTTGAATTGACTCAATAAACAAAATGTGCTATAGTACATACGATAGATAAATCATAAAAATTGTCACTGTCCATTTATTCACAGATTCCACTGTATGCGGAAAAACTGTATGTTCCTCACTGTTGACTCAGATTTGAGAAAAAGTGAGTCTAGTGGCAAGCACTTTTAGCAAGGTGATGAGAACAGCACTGGCATCAAGTAACGATGCAAGAAATTTGTGCTGTGGTTCCCTAAAGTAGGACAAATGCATGGAAAGTAATGCTATTCCACTAATATGGTAACACAAACTCTAAACTTAACCTCAGAGATATTGCATCATATCTGTAGAATGCTGCAATGTTTTTAGGTGACTTTTTTTTGTTATGCAGCTGTTTACCGGCAGCTCTGACAAGATGATATCTGGGGCGTCGACAATTCTGTCTCCAGTTGCCTTCAACCAATTCTTTTAACCCTTTTCCCAACTGTGAGTGTGTTTTTTTAACCTTAAGCATTGTTGGCCCTCCCTTTTTATCTCCCACTTGTTTTACAAATGGCATTTGAGAAAGGGCGCCACAGCCCTCTGTACTTCTATCATGCTTAACCATGTGTGAAACTCAGAACATGACTGCTTCAGAGACTCACACTCTTATAACACGGGAAGTAGAACACACACTTCCAAGGTAGCACACACTGCAAGGAGGCTAACCTTCCTTTCCTGAAGGTTAGGCTCTAATGATGTTAAAATACTGTGGTTCTGATTAAGCTCTTTAGCTTGCATACCTACACAGATATACACACATAGACACACACATGCATTTAATCTTGTAAACATTTGTTCAAACCACTTCCATTGATCCTGACTCAAAAATACACAAGTTTTCTACACAAGTTAATCTTGTCAGAGCACTGTTCATAACTAGATTTGGGTAGTATTTGATTTGATCAGGTAACATTTATAACTCCAACCTCCAATTACGACTAAAGGATACAGATTTATTTTTAAGCTTCAAATGCCTACAACACATGAGTGTATTTGATACATTCTAAAGCAAACCTGAGTGGGTATTTTTTTTTTTTTTTTACCTTCTTGACTCTAATGAGCTGCATGAACACCAGAAATTATAGCATTTGCTCATTTCATACTAATTATGATGGTGGGCTGCAACTTTAAGTGGAAGCAAAATTGTTTTGTTCCTGAGGATTGTCAGGTAGTGGAACCGACAATCAAAGGACCTTGCTCATAGAAGACCAATATTGTAAGAATAAATAAGGACCATGCTAAGTTTGATCTGTTTCATTAATGCACCCACACAATTTATTGCTAGATGACCATTACCAACATTAGAAAATAATGCTGCTTTCTACCATGGAGTTAATATTAAAGGGTTCGTTTATCCTTGAAGAATTGTAATGGGAAGTTTGATTCAGTTTACCAATTTAGTATAAGCAATCCTGATATGGCCATTTTTTGGGAGATGGGGATAAACTGAAAAACTATGAGCACAAGGAAAACATGAGTTCAGGATTGATGCAGGGACCCTCGAGCTATTAGGTGCCAATGCGACCCATTGCACCAGTTTGCCTGACATTCTTGTGAACCATCTGTTTCAATTAATTGAATGGCAGTACATGATATACTGTTGCTCAATCTCCCTTTGCTCACTAATGGCAGATGTTTACATGCATTTTGTTATGGCAAATACAAAGTCTTCCCCTTTGTGACATTTGATTAGCTAAAAGTGGATGTCTTACAAATAAGCTAGGCAGAAAACATCTGAATAGGTATTCTCAATACGTAACTAATATTGCGGTGATTTCTACCTTGTAGCTTGGCAGCAGACTATAGCCCCATTCGGATTGGATTAGTTTATCAGGGGGATGTTTATAATACGTTTTTTTTACACATCCCGTCAGTGATAAAACTCTCACAACTGCAATTAAACAGTAATTAAATCACCACATGAGGAGTGGGTATCTACTGGGTTGTCTTTTATGTGAATCCGGACATTTGCGTCACGTAAGATCGCAGCAGGTAGCAGCAGTCAAACATCTTTTTACCCAACGTGAAATGACATGTACACAGACAATCATGGACATATGTGTCTAGACAGAACTAAAATCAAATGACTACTGAGTTTGCCAAAAAAAACAGTAGGTGGTTCAGCCTGTCATTTTCTGATTCTGACTGGATAAAAGTCTTACAATTAATCAAGTGTGAAATAAGCAAAATGAAAGGTGGGAGGAAACCAGAGAACCCAGAGGAAACCTATACAGACAGTAACCCGGGTTCAGGATTGAACCGGTGACTTTGGAGTGGTGAGGTACAAACTTTTTTGTTTCCTTTATATTGCCTGATAGTACACAGAGAGGAGGATGGAGAGTGAGAGAGAGAACAAACAGGCAATAAGTGAGAGGTAGTAAGTATCATTGAAAAAATGTCTTTTTCATTGCATCTGGAGCATGAGGTTAGGATGATACAGATGTGTTTTCTCATTGGCTCATTGGTTGCACATCATAATCACTGAGTCCCCTAGAATTGCCCTTGCAGTGGATTTTATTCGACTAGACCACGGGTGCGGAAGAGTCAAGTCAGAACCGGCTGTGTCTAAATAAATAAATAAATAAATAAATAAGCGCGGCTCGGAACAGCCCGAGCGCCGGTGCGGTGGGAGCGGCAGTGGGACGGAGCTGCTGTGCGCGCTCGGTGCGCGCGCTGCGTTTCTCATCTAAAGTGCGATTTTTACACGGAAGTCTATCTCTCTCGCGCCGGTAACCTAGGACACGCAGAGAAAAGGAGCACACTGACCAGCACGGTCCCACACGAGATGCCGCGAGCGCTGCGTTTCTCACCGGACAGATGCAGTCAGAAAAAAAAAAGGATTATGTGGTTTGGGTTTTTTTTCCGTACATAACTTATTAGAACTAACGTTTCGAGCTCGATTCTGAGAGTCAAACGCTATGCACGCGCGTGGTTCGAGCGCAGCGGATTTGGTGGATTACTCACTTGCGCGCGACGTTTTTGTTTTTTTTTCCCCCCTTTGCTAATTAACAAAATCTCATCTCAAGAGGACGCTATTGCATTTTGAGAATAAGGGAAAAAAAGAGCACAGACTTAAGAAAGAGAAAATATTGGAGTTCGTCTCTCTCTCTCTCTCTCTCTCTCTCTCTCTCTCTCTCTTGTTTTCTAAGTAGCTACAGGATGTTATTGTGGTGTGTGTGGCGCTGATATCCCTGCAGTAGTAGCCCAAACAGTCCCGGTACATCTCGGTGTCTTCTTGTCCTTTTTTCTGTCTCTCTTTTCCACATTCATCTGTCTTTTTTTGTGGAATAACTGAATTGGAAAATCTTTTATTACTCCTGATAGACAGACGGTTCACTACTGGTGTCTTTTTTTTTCTTGGAGAATGGTGAGTGATCAATGGGGAGTGAACATGAATAGCTCATCGGAAGTCGAAGATGGACATGGACAGCGGGCTAAATCGCAGGTGCGTGTGTGTGCGTGTGTGTGCGTGTCTTGGCCCACGCTCTTACACTCCAGGATAAGTTTTAATGCGAAAGGTGTACTGTTTGAGATATATGACCTAAACTCCATTCATCCATCCATCCATACACACATACATACACATGTATACATGTAGTGTGTCAGAATGTTACACTAATGCAAACACATCTACATCCTAAAATGTACTGTTTTGTCAATCCCCAAAAAAGTAGGAATGTGTGCGTTTTTCAACGTATTTTGTGATTGGTCCATAGCTTCAAACACTCTCCTGCATTGACATTACCATGATTTTCTTGTGTATCTTTGTGTCTCTGAGTTGTATTGTGTCATTCTCTCTGGGCTGGGTCATTTATTCACCTTCTCAGATCAATTAAAAAACAAAGAACATAGAAAACACACATTTATCACTTCATAGGCTGGTATATACGCTGTGCTGCGCGCGCGCGCGTGTGTGTGTGTGTGTGTGAGAGAGAGAGAGAGAGAGAGAGAGAGAGAGAGCTATCTACCCAAAAATAGCACATGTGAAAGTATGTGTTTCTGTGTGTATGTGTTGGTTGTGTATATTAATTGTGTGTGTGTTTGAGTGTGGTTTGAGTCATTTATCAATTTAAAAAACTTACACATTGAACACTCGTGTTACATGTTGTGTATTTGTGTGTGTGTGTGTGTGTGTGTGTGTGTGTGTCCTTTCAGGCTTGGCAGCCAATCACACTTTAGGGTTGAGTGCACACTGTTTCTGTCACTGTGTGTAAGCTTAGCCGTAGATCAGTACAAGCCTAAATTGGCCCCTTTGTTCCCTGTTGATGCAAGTTCCAGAAGATGCAGCCAGGTTTATATGAAACATGACCGCTGGGTTTATGTGAAACACACTCAATAGGCCTGCAGAGTGGTCAGCTGTGGTGTGGGTTTTGTTCTTCAATTCACTGTTTACGCATGAGGGGCGTACACCTTTGGCAGTTCGACAAGGCAAGATATAGGTAGATGTATGCGATGATGAGGTTTCAGAAGAAGCACTAATTAATGTATAGCCGTCTCAGTTTATTAAACTGTAATGTGTTTCTTGTCTGTTAATGAATAAAGCAAGTACATTATTTGCAATCTCTTTTATTCTCTCTCTCTTGCAATTTTTAGAGACTGATACACCTCTTAACATGCACTTTGTTTTGTCACTTGCATAATGAATTGTTTACTAGATAGCGACCCAGTAATAATTAAAACTGCCACACATCTTAAGTACTTAAGCACTCCAGCCATGAGCGCACACCCGCCAACACAGTGGCACACAACCAAACACTATATGACATCCAGTTATCCTAGCTTTTTCCCCCACTGTTGTTTCTCTTTTGCATGCCTATCATTCTCCTCCTTTTACCATCCGTGCAGATCCCATTATGGTATTGTTGCACATTCAGTATACTTGTGTGATATTGATTTTTTTAATACTTTTGACTTACCATAAAAAATCACAATAAAAGGTTTAATCACCCAGAACCGATAGCTTAATAAAAGACAAGCATTTCCACCTTTTCAACAACTGCTTGCCAGCACTGGACACTCATGCAAACTCATACAAAAGGGTGGATATTTAGGTGATTCTACAGTAATATATGGTAATAGCCAACATTTTCTCTGTTAATTAAACTTTAAATGTGTTCAAGCTCAGACTAGTGCAGGAAAAATGCAGCTTATTTAATCCCTTTCTAATTAGCATAATCAGTATTAATATTGTTTGTTAACTTTTATATCAGACACTTAATTGCAGACATATTAAATTTTGCTGGCAACCCTGATAAATATAGTTACTAATACTTGTCTTCTTGCCAAACATAAACTGATAGATTTTATTTGTACATGAATGAAATCAAAATATTGTCCACTTTCTGTGACAAAAAGAGAGGGAACATGAAATGGGTGTAGGGGATGAGACTTTCAGGCATTGTCAAGTCAAACACCTGCGCAGATCATTCCAGATTAATATGCCGAACACGGATATTACATCGTTATTTAACACAAGCTTAGCATGGAGTATTGGTGACTTGGCAGCTTGGATAAGAGTGCAAAATCCTTAAAGTGTGCAATACAGAATGGGGATAAGACGCAGTGTTCATGAGATCAGAATCAGTTAAACACTAAAGAATGAGCATGTTATAGAATGAACTGGTGTTGGAGGTGCCTAAATCCAAGGCAATGACATCCTCTTTGAATGCCTGCCCTATTATTACATGCATCCAATTTGTAGAAAGTTTTTAAATTAGAAGTTAGAAGTTGCGCTCAAAGTCTCAACAGTTGTATTTACAACCTTCAAGTCACTACAGTCTTAACAAATTTTAATCTGATATGCACCTTTTATGGTGACCGCCAGTTAGTCATGATGTATGATATGATGGTTACATAACCGCTGATCACTTGGTTGATGTTTTTTTTTACCCGATCACGTTCTGTACACCAGTGGTTGTCTGTCTGCGAGCAAAAATTTTCCAACATTGTCCCTCGGTACTCCTCCATAAATCATACTTCAGCAATCAATTCGGAGCATTGTTAAACTTTCTAGTGCCCAGGGTAATTCCCATATTTCCTGGTCTTTCCCTTTGACAAAGATGCGTCAGGAGGGAATGTTGTTAAAGTGTGTGACATTTATTAACAGAAGAAAAGAACATTGGATCAGAAGTGGAGAGTACCACTGTACTGTGGATGTGTCTACTGCCTACAAAACATGTTTCACTGCACTTAAACCTTAACCCTTTAGACTCTAACATTTACTACTGTTACAGTGCTACTTGCCAGTCCTTGCAACTTTATTATACATGATGACTATCAAGCATGGGGAGATAATGACTTAAAGATAATCATACATATCACGTTTGAGCTTTTTAAATGAGTGTATCCTAAATGCATGGATGAGTCTCCATTTGAGGGCAAGTCTGGTGTCAACAGTCACAGTAGTACCAGCTCCAATATAATCTACATAATTTCCGAATACTCCACTTGTGCATCAGGTCTACATTTGCTATATGGTTAAAAATGTGAACATCTGACCATCGCCCCCCTATAAAGCATGGGCATTAATATGGAGTAGGTCCCTGATTTGCTTCCATAACATCCTCCACTGTTCTAAAAAAAAGATTTCCATTAGATTTTGGAGCATGGCTGTGAGGATTTGTGCTCCGCTACTTGAGAATTAGTGAGGTCAGGCACTAATGTCGAGTGTGCAAGCTTGGTGTTCATTCCAAAGGTGTTCAGTGGGACTGAGTTCATGGTTCTGTGAACTTTTCCCGTCCAATGTTGGCAAACCATGTCTTTATGGACTTTGATTTGTGTACAGGGGCATTGTCATGCTGGAACAGGTTTGGGCCTCTATATCTTATTGCTACAGCATACAGAGGCATTCCAGACAACTGTGTGCTCCCAAGGCCAGGTATCTACATACGTTTGGCCTTATAGTGTAGCTCCAGTAGTGTAAATAAAATGAAAAAAGAGTACAGTGAATAGCAGGCAGCTATTACACCTGGTATTTTCATGTGTCTTGAATACATCTTCAGTCACCACTTGTGATTGCATATTATAGGTAGCAGGGTTAACAAATCAAATAAAGACAACTGTGTCACTTCTAAACCAGAACCAAAAAACCTACCCAATATGAACCGAACAAACAATCAAGCTACATGTTTAATTTGACACAGTTCAGCTTGGTAACAGTAACAGTCTTCGGGATGCATAATCACAGCACCACAATTGAAAATCTCTTTTGCTAGCAGAGTATATGCCACAAAAGACCTCAATAATAATTATATTGGTTTCAGTGCGTTATTTGTTCAGTACTTGAACTTGTACGGAGAAGGTTGTAGAAACATGTAGCGGAATTGAATTAAGTTTAAAAAACACAAACGGAAATAACTAAAAGCTTCGGTATAGCCAGCATGTTTTGTCGTCCATTTCACTATGGCGCAAATTTAACCCCTCTCTGCTTAAAAATTTGCATCAGAGATGATGATGATAAATAATTCAAAAACAGCTTGATCCAAACATTGGGTGAATACGTCGATATGCACCTAAGTGCACGTAACAAAGTAGCTGAGTGATACGTAATACTTAATTTCCTTTGTGTAAAAAGCAAAATCTGATGTAACAGTTGCAGTATCATACACCTCAGTAAGGTAGTGGAATTTTTTGTACCATTTTATTCACTCACATTGTTTGAACAATAAATCACTTGCCTACATTGGGTTTTTTTTGTTTGTTTGTTTGTTTTTTGCTTTTATCTTATAACATGTTCATTTTGAAATGATGTATAACACAAAATTTTTCTCCACTCTTCACTCAGTACGGTTGTTTACCCAGTTGGTCAGTAGCAGACACTGTTCTCTTCCAAGCCAATGCAACATAGCTGTTTCTTGAAATCAGTGTGTCCTGTAGATAGAGTAATTCATAATATAGGACAATAAGGAGACAACACAAGAGCTTGGATAAAAGCCATAAGCCAAATCTAATTATTTAGATGCATGCTCTAGTATTATATGTGGGTCAGCCATTTTGGAGTGTTGTTTGAAAATGTTCAGGAGAGAAATAATTGTTTCTGGATAGTTTACCATATAATTACGCATAGTGCACACTAAAGTACTCAAATGTACTACACAATGTTTTTAAGAAACTGTATATTTTGCTTGATGCATTATATTAATAATATGTTTCTGAATAATATTACTAACCAGAAATATTCTACTTCTTAAGAAGTATTCTGCAACTAACTAGCTAGCTAGATAGCTCTTAATGCAGTCTACATCCTGGTTTGGCTTATTTGATGTGAGTCATTAATTTTGCCGTTCAAGTAAAAGTTTACCGATTTTATTCAAGAGCATAATTTCCGTTAATCCATATGAAAATCGTTGGGCAGTTCTGGAATGTTTTACATACTTATTTGTATTATTTCAGATATCATTTGCTGAGCTACACCATTGATGCCTTTATTATGTAGGAATTTTTCCATGATTTAAAGTTTGTTAAAATGATATAACTACAAGGAATTCCATATACATTGGTACAAAATTCACTGGACTCAAGAGTAACAGTTACAGTATGCACACACACACACACACACACACACACACACACACACACATACGCACTGTACCTCAGAGGTAGAGGTGGAGGTTGGCTTCCGGTTCATTGGTTCAGTGATTTCCTAAAGGAATGCTTGCCTGCTGTGATTTCCAGATTTTTTTTGCATATGTACTCATGCATGCACAAACACACACACACACACATACACACACACAAACACACACATGACATACCAGTGGTTATGCTTTGAATATCAACCAACTCCAAATACACTGATACACAGAGCCATGAATAGCAGTCACAATGAAATGAGCCAGATCAGCACCACAGCAGAATGTGACATCTGGAGCACAGTTATGATCCTAACAAAATAATGATCCATTTCTACATCAATGGCTTTTTCAAATATGAATCAACCACAGTGTAAATCAGTATATGAATCAACCGGAGTGAACAAGAGAATAACAGAAATGCAATATATTAATATTATAATGTATTTAAAATATTACACGTGCCTTATTTTTACAGAGCTAAATTGAATTACCATTAATGTACAAATTAGCCTCGATGATATTGACTATGTCAGAGATTATTTAATAGGATATCCTGACCTGGCTATTAAAATGTTCATGATTGAACATTACATTGCAATCACTACAGGAAGTCATGTTCGTTCATTCATTCGTTCATTTATTCATTTATTCATTGCCTCATGGTAATTGCCAAAATTTTTCATACTTTATCATGCAACAATGGTTGGAATACTTTCATGTTAAAACTATAGATTTGCTCATTTAGGGATGAATTTATAAATTCAGATGTCTAAAATTTATAACCAGAATATATTTTCGCATAGATTTGATCACTTCTGGTAGTATTTGTTTAAGAAAATGGGTAGGTATCAGATTTAATAATAATAATAATAATAATAATAATAATAATTATTATTATTATTATTATTATTATTATTATTATTATTATTA
>JAQQZR010000017.1:10078724-10097311 GCA_030068235.1 Notoglanidium macrostoma
GCATGGGGAGAACATGCAAACTCCACACAGAAAGGCACCCTGGGTGACCCGGGGATCGAACCCAGGACCTTCTTGCTTCAGTGCTAACCACTGCACCACCGTGAAGCCCAGAATATAATATTATAATTAAAATACATTTTAGATATTATTTTGTTTGTTAAAAAAAGCTTGAAGTCTCAGATGTGCCAAAAGCACTCGAGCAATGATGCAGAAACATTCAGAATGTTTCCTCTCGACGCATGTGTATGTATCTTTATATACAAGTGTGTTCTCTTTCGCAGTGTTGTGACAGATGACCATGATGTGCACATAACATTTATATTTTGACTTGCAGCATTGCTACTACTGTTTCTATCACATCCTGAGTATTAACATATACAAGTAAACACAGTAATTAGAGTGATGCCTATGCTGTCCATGTAATGAGTTGCATTTGCTTCTGGTCTCTTGGTGACTATTTTATAGCTTGTTTTAACACCTCCGTGTTTGGAATGAATTCTGCCTCACCTGAATGTCATTTTGGATACAAGCAATGCAAATAAATAAATGCAAACATTAACTGTATCTGGTAGTGGTAAGAACCTCTAGGCACCTCGTGATTTAAATTAATTCTGGAATAAGTGTGGCACAGTGGGATTATGAATCGTTTTATATGCATCTCAGATCCATGGAGTCTATAGCCAATGAGCATTTTTGTGCATGTCCACTTGCTGCTATTAATATACATTATTATCCATTGTGAACACTAATTTATATGCATTAGAGCAGCCCGGAAAATAGCATGCAAATGTTTATATCAACATATGATAGAAAAAAAACTATTTATCAACCTATATATAAACCTATTGTTACCTAAATATTTTGAGAAAAAGTATGTGTTCTAAAAATGATGTAATTTGAAGTGACCGTAGTTTTCAACAAGTACTACAGCACCATTATGTACATTGTACCCAATATGATGAGCATATATGGTGAAAAGGAAGCCATCTTAGTTTGTGTAGTGTGTGGACTTTGCTTGTGGAAGGTTTGACAAGTTTGGTGTGCAAGAACTCGAGAACCTGAGCCTGACCCCAGCCCCAATGAACACCTTTGGGATAAATTGGAGTGCCTTCTCATTTGACATCAGTGCTCAACCTCAGTAATGCTCTTGTGCCTAAATGAGCACAAATCCCCAGAGTCACACTCCAGAATCTTCCCAGAAGAATGGAGCTTATTATACCAGCAACGGGGACTAAATCAGGAATAGGAAGTTCAAAAGGACATATTAATGTGATGGTCAGGTGTCCACAAATGTTTAGGCATACACTGTATATTGTGATCATGCAGCACTTTAATTGCACATATGTAGGTAGACTCCATTCAACTTATAAGGTGGCTTTTGATGGCAACTGGCAGAAGCAGAGCTAATTTTTCCTTGCACCTTAATAGTAAGGGCTGTTTTGTGGTCAAGGGGAGTGAATAATAAGGATCATATTGAGCAACATTATTAGCTACTAAACATCCTTGGATCCGGCAGTTTCACTGTGAGTTTACAATCACATGACTAATTCTGCAGAGCTACATCTTTTTGATAAGATCATCTGCGTAAATGTGTATTTAGGCCCAAGAGATGAGCTAATATTGTGTACAGGATAAACGGTTGTAGACGAGTAAACAGCAAGCGGTAATAGCATCATTAAGGCAGGCTGATGTGATCAGGAGTGGCAAGGTTAATCAGCAAACTAATTACAGGCAGGGGTGAGGGATTAAATACAGCCTGCTGTGTGCTTGACACACATACTTAAGAGAAGTCTAGAGCTGGAACAGAGGGAAATACATTTGGACTGTTATAGTTTCTGATTAATCAAAGGATTATATGAAGACACAGAAAAACACGCACAGTAATGGGAAGTGTCGCAACAGTTTCCCTAACTTTCCGTCACTTCCTGTTTTGGTTAACGCTCCTCTAAACAAGGTCTGTCATTATCTATTCAGACATTCCTTATTATTAACTCTTTGTTTAAATGCCTTGTGCTCTGTCATGGTATTCCTTGTATGGCTTGGTTGCTTCCTGGTTTGGTCGTTTCTTTCCACCTCAGAAAAACTAATCAGATGTCTGCTGTATATGACTCCGTCTTTATTAAGATATTTTTAAGACTTTCTTTTTATATGTGTATATAAAATACACCACCGTAATCCCTCCATCTTTTTAGGGACCAAAGATAATTGCACAAATGAACATAATCATAAAATAAATTTTCATTTTTTTTTATTTGCTTACTTCAGTTGTCTTCACTTTCTCCTTGTTCTTGGGTGGGGTGTTTTGCCTTCAGCAAGTAAAATAGATGTTCAATTAGATTTGGGTCAGGTTATTGACTTGGCCGTTGCAGAACATTCCACTGCCTTAATAATCTTGTCTTGCTTTCAAAGTATGCTTCAGGTCATCATCCATCTGTAGTGTGAAGCACCTTCCAATGAGTGTTCAAGCTGAATCTGAAGACATAATATAGCTCTATACACTTCAAAATTCATCCTTCTGCTTTTGTCACCATATAAATAAATGACCAATAAATGCAAGTACAAGGAAACCACTGGCAGCCATACACGCCCACGCCATGAGATGAAGGATGATGTTTGCTCAGAACTGTTCAGGCTTTTGTACTTTTTTTTTTTTTGTGGAAAACTCTAATCTGGTCTCCCTGTTTTTGAGGCCTACGAATGGTTTAGATCTTCTGTTCAACCCTCTGTTTCTGTCTGTCGAGGACGTCTGTTGATCGTTGACTATTTTGACACAGATATAGTTACCTCCTGGAGGGTGTTCTTGATCTGGCCAACTGTTCTGAAGGGGTTTTTCTTCATCAAGGAAAGAAGTCCTCTGTCATTCACTACAATTGTTTTTTTTTTCTGCTCCTCCAGGCCTTTTGGTGTTCTTTTGGCTTACTTGCTTACCTATTTACATTTGTTCCCTCAAGAAGGGAGAACTACATGTTAAAAGTTTTGCAATCCCTACATCATTAACCTGATTTGGATGTACATACCCTCAAATTCAAGCTGAAAGCCTATACATCATTATTCTTTTAACTCCACTGTACTTTGGTAGATACCTGCCCAGGGTGTACCCGGCCTCTCGCCCGAAGATGCTGGGATTGGCTCCAGCTTCCCCGCGACCCAGATGGATAAAGCGGTATAGATAATGGATGGATGGATGGATGGATGGAAACTTTGATAGAGAAATAAAATAACAATAGCTTGTCAATATCTAAATACTTATGAACCTGGCTATATATTATTTGTCTGCCCTAGCCATGTATAACTTTGCCCATAGATTGTTTTCAATGTGTATTGACTGTTCTATTGCCCATGTTTATTTTGAGGATTACCAGGAATTGGGATTTTTTGTGATTTGTTTAAAGTTTAGTTTTGTTTTTCGCTCTTGAATTATAGATGTCTCATGTATTGTATTTCATCTCTGCCAAATACAGATGGCAAGTCTCCTCCTTAGTTCCATCTCTTGAACCAGTTTCCATGTGACTGTCCACAGACTGACTGACAGAGAAAGTCATTGCTGCTCCCCAACCAAGGAGCCATAACACAGATGAAACTTACTGAATAATTTACACTGTATCTAAAGCCCATCTAACTGACATAATGCAATTTTACAAGCCATAGGAGGTGGAAAGGAAGAGAGGGAGAAAAGGAGGGGACAGATGAAAAAAAACAAGCAGATAAAAGATGTTATTCCATATTCGAGTACTAAATTATTCAAAATGTCAAATCAATCAAAAGGGCCTGAGCGAATCCTGGCATCAGGATTGGCTTGTTTTAAGGAGGCATGGGGAAAAGGAATAAGGATGAGAAGGAAGTGAGGACATTGGGATGTAAGGGAAAAAAATGGAATTGTGTTTCTCAAATGAGCTCATTGGCCTTAATAAATATGCCATTTGGGGGTGCTTAAAAGTGCATTAAATATAGTGCGGTGTTAATACTGTACCATTTATTAAGTCTGAAAGTGACTCAATGAGCTGGGAAAGTGTCAACACAATAAATACCACCAAAGTCTAAGTAGAACATTTTGTGGAAATCAGTTTCTACCAGTTAAAAGAAATATTTATGCATTAAACAACTTTAGAAATTTTTTTAGTAAATAGCAGATTTATCAAAATAGTTTGAATGTTTCTCAAAATTACTGTGCCCTCCACAATTATTCCCACCGCTTGTAAAGATTAGCAAAAAAGGTTAGAAAAAAATCCACCATTTGGTGAAGTTGCTTCTTCATCTCACAATGAAAAAATGAGAAAAATCCAACCTTTAATGGAAATAAATTTATTCAGAGAAAATCAAATCCCTCATAAAGAAATATTTATTTTCAACAAAATTATTGGCACCCCTGCATTTAATACTTTGTACAACCTCCCTTTGCCAATAAAGCAGCACTGAGCCTTCTACAGAGGGTTTTAATAAAATAGGGTTTTTATTCAATTTCATAGGGTGCCAATAATTGTGGAAGGCACTGTAGATTAAGCTATAATTACCATGGTAAAGGTTTACTGCACACTTCAACAGTTTTACGATGACCACTACTTTGTATTTATGTAGTAATTTGAACTGTTGTGACAAAACTTACTGCCTTTATACTTGACATGCAATTAGACATACACTTGGCAATTTTTATGGACCATTGACATGTGGTTTTATCGATCTGTAGTTCTAATTGTGTGTTATACAGTAGTAAATTACACTACATAGGTAGGTCACTTTAGCTGGTGCATCATGGACATGATTGTGTTGTTAAGATTTCATTAGATCTGAGGTACTGTCTGATTTGATAACCTTCAGAATGATTTTTGTTATGTAAATTAGTCAATAAAACTTCACACCATGGGTTGTTTATTGTAAATTGTTTGATAAATCACACAGGTGTTTCCTGCCAAGTCTGTACACTTACAATAAAATGTGTCACAGTTAATTTCAATTAATAGCTGCAATCACAGTATCCTAATAAACACATTAATCATAAATGCGCAGTCCAACTGTTTCGAGAATGAAATGACAGTAAACCTGCGTAAAGAAGCAGCAGTAGCTCACAGGTGGATGCTTTTTCTGTTTTGATATGACTTGATTTGAGTGGTGAAAAACACACACATGCACAATTGCACACAAAATATGTTTACTTTGTAGTGCACAAAGAATTTGCAGTGAGTGGTAAAGTGGTCCAAATCTTGATAGTGTTCTCTGAATATTCATTTTTCTTTATAACTATAATTGCATTTTCTGTGGTTGTTATTCCAAATCCTAGAACTCTCAGGGACATGCTGTAAGGCACTTAAACATCTCAAGTGGTGTGCTGGACATTGGTGCTATTTTTCTTGCAGAGACCAGGCTGAGGGAATGTGGTTTATTATCAAAAAAATAGCTCACATTGGAAAAAAAAAAAAATGGTTGAATGACCACTGAATCAAGCTTATGACTGAGGCGTCCAGAAACCTTGAAGGATCTGAAGAGATTCTGTTCTGAGGACTGGTCTCATATTCCTTCCTCTTTATTCTCCTGTATATTCAAGCATTACAGAAGACTCATTGTCATTATCTTAGGAAGGTTGCACATTATACTAAATTCAGATGTGCCAATAATTGACATGTGATTTTGTAATTACGGGGTTTTTTTTCCTCTCAAAATTATATGTACTTTAATAAAACATTAGAGTTCCCTCATATTTACCCCCTTCTTTAAAGATGTTCTTGCTTCCCTCACCACTTGTCATAGCTAAGCAAAAACAACAAGCATCTGGCAATGCACACTCATTTGTGATGAATCTATAATGACTAAAATGACTTGTTTTTGAGAACATTTGTTAGAGTACTTAGTAGCTGTTTTGCTTCTGAGAATTTAATCTCAAAATCCATTTCAGAAACATCCATCTCTAGCTATAATTATGGCTGCCGGATAGTTAACATGGCCCCCTATTGTCACACCGCCTCTGCCACCTGCATCTCAGTTTCAGCGCTACATAGACTCAGTTTCCCAGCAGTCTCAGCAGCCTCCAAATATGGCCACTGAGGACTGCAACTCCCATCACGCCTGCATTTCCCCATTCGCAGTCTCCTGATTATTGATTGTTTGCACCTGTTTTGTATTTAGTTGTAATCACTGCTCAGTCTATTTAAGTTCAATGTGTCTTGTTGCAAAGTATTAACGTGTTTTCACAGTTACACCAAAATTTAGTCTGATGCTTTTGTCTGTTTGGTGTTTTGATTACTGTTTTGGACTTTGACCTTGCTTTTGCCAGAGCCTGTGATATACCTATTTACCTAGTATTTTGACCATTGCCTGTTTTTGACTTTGGCTTTTGATTCACGTCTTGGACTTTGTCTGCCTGCTGAAAATAAAAGCTCCCTTTTGCTTTTAGATCTGTTGCCTGCCTGCATACATGACACCCCAGCTCAGATTTTAAATTTATTTGGAAAAAATGGAATAAATGCATAATCATATAACTTCTTGTATGTGCCTGGCAAATAGAAAAGTAGAAGAATTGTTTGCTTTTGAATGAATAGCTAATTTGATGGATCCCCTTATTCTTTTACATACTGTAAATATGAAGTAAATAAAGATGTTTCAGGAAACTGAATATTGCGTGAAAAGGGTGTTTAATGATAAGCTGTCAGATGGCAATAATTAGGAGAAAAAATAAAGTCAAACGGTAATGTGATCATTAACTATGCTGACTAATTTGCAACTTTTGCAGAGATCTCATTAAAGCGTAAATTGCCCCATCAATATTTCTGTCAAGTCACCCTTCTTACTGTCATGAGAACTGTTGTGATTAATAGTAGTTAATGTCTAGGGAACTGAGCTCGCTCACGTTCTCTGACACAATGGAGTTTATTTGTATGGATGAGGAAAATAATCTCTTTCGTTTAACTTGTCTGTCATAATTCCTTATTCTAGCCCTCACAGAACAATTTTTTTGTCTAAAATGGCATATTAAAAAAATTACTTAGCAATTGTAATGATATCATTTTGATCCTGGGTGCTCTGGTAGGTAATTTCCTAGGAACTGTAGTTAAGGAAATGCAATGAGCTATTTTGAAAACATCAACCAAGACAAAAAGAAGATAATTCAGAGCAGAAATTGAAGATATTACCTAAACAAGTGAATAAGCAAGGAATAAAAAACTTAGGGGTGCTGTAATAGACAATCAGTCCGCACCAGGATGGTGCAATGTGGCTTGATGCAAAACGGGGCACATCTTTTTATTATTATTTTTTAAATACCACAGTGATTTTAGTTTATTACCACAGTCAATTTTAGTTTATTATGAATGAATGGTTTCATTTAATTTTATGGAAGGCAAATTACTAAAATTACATTACTTGAGTGAAAAGTAGAACCTTTGAAATTTTACATCAATTTCAACGTTTCATAGTATTTGATACATCCACCTTTTTTGCTTTAATGACAATGTTCACTTGACCTGGCATGGACTCCAAGTTTGTGAAAAACCTTAAGATTGATTTAATATCAAGTACACCTGTGTGTCATATGAACACATGCTTCAACAGAAAGGATTAAGCATGAGGAAAATCTGACCTTTTGTACAAAGCAGTTAACATGGTTAACAAATTTGCTTACATTTAAATAGATACCTAGAAATAGCCCCGAATCTTGAATATTAATTATTGAACATTTACTTTCTTTCTTTTAAATATTTCAAAATTCTAAAACCTTTATTTCATTAAAAAAAAATGCCAGATTTTCAATGTGGCCTCAGACTTTTACACCCCATTCTATATAACAAACATATTGTATGTATTTAGCACATTCTTAAACGATTACACTTAGATTTAGGAGGAGCATCTGCTCATGTCAATTAGCTGTTACTACAGAAAAAAAAAGAGTGAGCATATTAGAGTGAGCATATTAATATTAACTTGTCATTTAAGTTGTTGAAATTGGACCTTCTGATTTGAGAATTCATTCATACTAATATAATATTTGTATGAAAATATGTACATAAATACTGCTGCTTCTAAATTTATTCTACAACTTTTGAATAAAGGACAACAACACACTGTGTGTAAATATTTAAGTAAGAAATAATAATCTGAATTGTGCCAGATGGTTTTTAGCCTCATAAAAGTGAATCTGTCCATAAAATATATATTTATATATTAAACACCGATCAGCCATAATATTAAAACCACTGAGAGGGGAAGTGAATAACATTGATTATCTCATTACAATGGCAGTTGTCATGGGGTGGGCAGCAAGTTATTACAAAGCAAGTTCAAGTCAGTTCTCGAAGTTGATGTTTTGGAAGCAGGAAAAATGTTAACTGTAAGGATCTGAGATCTGACTTTGACAAGGGCCAAATTATGATGGCTAAATGACTTGGTCAGAACACCTCTAAAATGGCAAGTCTTGTGGTGTGTTCCCAGTTTGCATTGGTTAGTACCTACCAAAAGTGGTCCAAGGAAGGACAACTGATGAACTGGCAGCAGGGTCTAGAGCACCCAAGGCTCACTGATGCGCATGACGAGTGAAGGTTAGCCCATCTGCTCTGATCCAACAGAAGAGATACTGTAGCCTAAATTGCTGAAAAGTTAATGTTGGCTATGATAGAAAGGTGTCAGAACACACAGTGCAGCAGAGTTTTCTGTGTATGGGGTTGCATAGCTGCAGACTGTTACAAGCCGGTCTAGGTCGGGCCTCAGCATACAAATTTGCTGTATTTTAATTCGTGCGCTTTTGTTTTGTGTCACAAGTGGTTAAAATCTTCAGAAGCCATAAAGGCCAAAATAATAAACAAAACTCCCAGAACTGGACCTTAAAGCAATGGAAAAAGGTGGTCTGGTGTGATGAATCATGTTTTTTTCCATCATGTGGTGGGCCAGGTGCTTATGCATTATCTGGAGAACAGATGGCACCAAGATGCACTATGGGAAGAAAGGCAAGATGGTGGAGGCAGTGTGATGCAATGTTCTTCTGGGAAACCTTGGGTCCTGGTATATATGTGAATGTTACACTGATATGTACCATCAACCTCAACATTTTTGCAGACCACCATTGTTATACCCTTAATGGTAACGGTATTCTCTAATGGCAGTGGCCTTTTTCAGCAGAATAATTCCCCCTGTGACACTGCGAAAATAGTTCAGGAACAGTTTGTGGAAAATGACAAAGACTTCAAGGCATTGACTTGGCCTCCAAATTCCCGAGATCACAATACCATCAAGCATTTGTGTGACAACTCCGATCCATGAAGGTGCTAGATACCACAGCACAACTTCAGAGGTCTTGTGGAGTCCATGCCTTGATGATCAGAGCTGTTTTGATGGCACAATACACAGTTATTATATGTCAGTTAGTTCTGGTCCAATTATTTGATTGGTCAAGCTAGAGGAGGAAAAATAAAAAAACTTTTGGACATTTAGTGTCCAATATTTCACTTACTAGTTATTAATTTCTTATTTAAAAACTTTTTATGAGAAGCTTTTTTATAAATAAAAAAAAAAAGCAAAACCACACAATATTATGAATTAGAAAACTCGAGGTCATGCTGTTGTACTGAATATCAGCCTGGTAGTGATTTGTTCATAGGCACAATGTCAGAGGCCAAGTGCCATAGCTATTCACACACGCTGATATTCAGCACAACAGCATGACCTCGAGTTTTATAATTAATAATTAGGAAGGTGGTTTAAATAATATGGCTGATATGGCTAATTACACTTTTAAAGACTTGCTTCCTTTTCAGGGCTCTTCCATTACTAAACCCCAATATGTACTCTTAGGTGATATATATGTAAAACATGAAGCTATTTATGCACACTCTTAAATCTTAGAGGAGATGGTACACTGTGAGTGGGAGTTCTGCAATTTTAAACGATATGTTGTGTAGTGATTCTTGGCCAAGGTGAAACACAGGGCAAAACTGATGCTTGAACAGAATCAGAACCAGACTGGTTACCAAAACCCACATCTACTAAAAAAACGTTTGCTTTTGACTTTTAAAGCCTTGCTCCCTTTTCAGGGCTCTTCCAGCACTAGTATGTAGACTAAACCCCAGGACTCTTTGGTCATGTTAAGGTCACGGGGCTGGTAAGGAGAGCTAGCTTTGTGATGGGCACGGTGTTGGATCCCCTTACATCAGTGACAGAAATATATACCCTAAATAAACTGCTGCCCCACATAGACAATGCCCACCATGCTCTACACAGCACATACACTGAGCAGAGGTCTTTTGTGATGACTAACTCCTCTCAGTGATGACTATATGAAAAATGACTTTTGGGCATGATACTGCCTTCCTGCTGCTACCCATGCTCACCATCATTTTGTCATTAGGCTGCTGGACTGTTGCTTACTGGCTAGTTCAGCCTTTATGCCCAATTTGGCATAATTATCACAAACGTATATTGTATTTGTAAGGGAGAAACACTTTTTACTTTCGTATGAGTCCCTCAAAAACTGTATCCTTAATAGTTTCCTTTTCAATGTGTAATGGAACCCTAAAGTGTCAGGTATGAATAGAGTGACCTACTCTCCTTAAGCTTACTCTGTTCAAAAGATGTGGACTGACAAATACATCCTGGGCACTTATGAAAACTATTCCCATCATGTTGGTTGGTAGTCACACACTGTGGGGTTGGTTCTCTCTATGTTATTTTAATGGGGGGAAAAAAATGGACAATGTCTTAGAAATTTATTTTAAAAGTTTAATTTCATTTTAATACAACGTAACACATCTCCTGCACTGAGAGAAAATAAACAGGAAAAAGCATTCCTATAGGTGCATTTTATAACAATATAAATTGATATGCAACAACCTAACATCTCTCTGGGCAGATGTCAAAGACCTCACCTGCTTGTAGCCTCTCTTAGCTACCATCTTTTTTGGTTTGTGCACAGTGGTAATACCAGTTTCGTACATATTCCAAATGGACTGCTGCTCATACTGGTGTCTTGCCATTTCCTCTTTCAACTCTTCCAACTGGTATGCATTGTGCTTATTAAAAGCACTGATACATACAAGGCTCACAATGACCAGGTGCTGCATCTGACCACAGCTGATGTGAGGAAAACTCTTGGCAGAGTTAACCCACAGAAGGCTGCTGGACCAGATAACATCCCTGGAAGAGTGCTCAAAGAATGTGCAAGACCATCTGTCAGATGTTCTCACTGACATCTTCAACTTCTCCCTGAGCACTGGTGTCGTCCCAACCTGCTTCAAAGCCAGTACTATCGTTCCCGTGCCAAAGACGTCCTCAGTGTCCTGCCTCAACAACTATCATCCTATTGCACTCACACCCACCATGATGAAGTGCTTTGAGAGGCTCATCATGAGGCACATCAAGACCCTGCTGCCCCCCTCACTGGACTCCCTGCAGTTCGCCTATCGTCTACAGTCTACAGATGATGCCATTGCCACCACCCTACATTTGGACTTCACCCACCTGGACAATAAGGACACATATGTATGAATGCTGTTCATAGACATCAGTTCAGCATTCAACACAATCATTCCTCTGCACCTGATTGGAAAACTGAGCCTGCTGGGCCTGATCACCTTTTTCTACAACTGGATCCTGGCATTCTGATAGAGAGACCTCAGTCAGTCTGGATTGGGAGCAGTATCTCCAGCACAACCACACTGAGCATTGTGGCCCTCCAGGGCTGTGTGCTCAGTCCACTACTGTTCACTCTGCTGACTCACAACTGTGCAGCAATGCACACCTCAATCCACATCATCAAGTTTGCTGAGAAGAGGTGTAGCAGCTAACAGACTCAACATCCTGTCTCTGAACGTGGACAAAATAAAAGATATGATTGTTGACTTCAGAAGAACACGGAGCAACCACTCTCCCCTGAACATTGATGGATCCTCTGTGTAGATCGTGAAGAACACCAAATTCCTGGGTGTTCTCTAGCAGAGACTCTCTCCTGGGCCCTTAACACCAGCTCCATAGCCAAGAAAGCTCAACAGAATCTCTACTTCCTGTGGAGGTAACTTGTGCACTTAATTCGTGCACTGTTGTAATTCTGTGTTGACTTATATGTAGCACCATGGCCCTGGAGGAACATTGTCTCATTTCCCTACATACTGTATCATGTGTATATGGTTGAAATGACAACAAAAGCCTCTTGACTTGAAGGCTGGTGGCATCCGGGGCCTGATTGAGAGTGATGGGTGTCTCTTCAGAAATCCAGAGAACCTGTCTATCCCTGCTCTCTTCTTCTCTGCCCAGTTTGCAAGGACAGGGACATCATTGTGGACTGCATACATTTATGCATGTTTGCAGACTTCAACAGGATAGAGCGTAAAGTAGATATCTGAAGCATTGATGATGTATTCAGCCAGCTGACTTTCCTGTGCCTTACTGAAAATTAAATGATTTTTGATATACCCTACTAGTAGGAATGGGCAAATTCCTTCTCCAGTAACCTCTGGTGGACTTACTATATTGCAAATATTTGATAGTTAATGTGAAAGTCTTAAGCAGTTCTTCTGACTGACTGACTGAAGGTTTTTTTGAGATGCTGTTATTGTTGTTACTATGCAGACTTTGTTTAGAGTTAGGCATGACTCTGTTACTGTTTTGCTAGCTATCAAGTGAAGACAGCAGTGATGGTGATGACAACTATTTCCATATAAAGGTTTTATTTTGTTCAGACCAATGCTGTGTTTGTGTCCTGACTCATACAGGAGCATGGTGAACGCTGTTACCAAGCCTAGCAAACCGAATTCCCTCACCTCCCAACTACGGTCAGGAACATGAAAAGTATGCTAGGTTGTCCACCAGAACAGAGCCAGATATTTTGTCTTGTCTTTACTCATCAGGGCATAATGAACAGAGATTTCATTGTTATATAATTTTTGTTATCAAATATTTTATCATTTACTTTGTCATTATAATTTAGTCATGAAATAAAAGGTCGTCGATGAATATTTATTGTCAAAATTAACACTGGTCATAATTAACTAGTATTGAAGCTAAACATGAAGGGATCCAAAGTCATTTGCAATGCTTTGTTACCTCCTACCTTGGTAAATGCCCCAATGACCTATGTTCAGTGTATAAAGTTAAAAGAATGTACTGTATATGGGAACATTGGATAAATGTCCAGGGTAGATCACATTTACAAAATGGTATACAAAATTGAGAGAATTTCCTCATCTAAATATGACTTAACATCGTTTATATCCTAATTTAACTAAAGAAATATTTGATAATTACAGCAGTTAATTAATAGACTTTAAAAAAAAAATAAACAGCTACTTCTGCCTTATTTATTGAACAATTGACAATTTAAAGTAGGTTCATACAAAGAGCCGTAACAACCCTACCCCCTTTTTTTCTTTCCTAGGGTCTGTAGGTGTATTGTCAACGTGCCCTCAAGCATTATCCTTTAATTACATCTGTCCTGTATCCTGACTTTACTTAGAAACCTTTTGACTTACATTAGTTTCTCGCAATATATTACTACATCTGACATTTTATAAATGTCAAACAAATCCCTCGATCTGTCTGTCAGAATGTCCTGTTGGTCGTTTTCTGTTTTCTTTGCTGTCCTGATAATCGGGGCTTTTTGTCCTTACTTGGACCTGTTTGTGGAACCTTTCTGGAAGTCTTGATATTTACATATAAACTTCTGATTTTATATTACCGTATTGCATTTTGCATGTATGTGTGTAATTATAATGTGATTTGTGAACTGTTACCTGGTGTATTGTGTGTATACATTGGTGTACATGTATTTCTTGGCTTAACAATGTTTCTAAGCTGAAATAATGCTGCCCTAGCAATGTTATTTACAGTAATGTAGTCTCTCAATGAGAAATGAACATCAATAATCACACCAAGGTCTTCCATTGCTGATGGAATTGAAAGGCCTTCAAAACTCTATAATCAGAAAGCTTACTTCTAGCTGCCTGTGGTCCTAGCAGACGCACTTCTTTCTCATCGGAGTGAAGTAAGGGAAAGTTATTCGGCATGCAGTGTCTAAGGTCCTTTAGATATCCCTTAGCTTTATTAATATTATGTCTGTCATAACATCTGCATAATAGTGGAAGCTAATACTATGTTTATATAAAATGGCACCCAATTACATAACTATGTTCATTTCATTTTGGCTTGTTAATCTAATGGCAGTGTGTGATCTACACAGAATAATTTAAGTTGTTTTTGGTGCTGGAACAGTCAATAGGGCATGCATATTTTGTTGCTGCCAAAGTACAAGTATACTGATAGAACAGGGGCTAAAAACTATTTGGTTAAATAAGCAAAGCACAATAACTGTTCAAATTCATATATTAACAAAGTTTTCTATTGATGGGTAGGAAAATGGGGCTGAATTTGCAGCCAGCTATGGTCACAGGGCAGCATAGCACACTGTCTAACCTCTTCTGCATACAGCCTTGTAAATCATACTAGTTATGACTGCCTAGTGTCCTTGTAATTGGCAGTGGATCCCATCTGCCATCCCTTTCACCCAGAGATCATGGCCACTTTTCCTTCCCTGGGTGGCTGTGGCATAGACAGGATTCAAACTTACGATCTTGTACTGACAGAGCAAACACTTTTCTGTTGCACAATTTGGGAGTCCACAGTGTCTTTTTAGTGTCGTGTCTTTTTGTGTTTTGATACACAGGACACTTTTTCAAAGCACTTTTGGCAAGAACTGTCCAGTGCACAATTTTAGAGCAATGTGTGTTTGTTGTAAAGCCTTGACAAATTTGCTAAATTTACTGTTGTTTGTAAAAAAAGAAGATTAAAAAAAAAAAATCTCTTTCTGGATTACAATGAAATAATCATAACCTGTGCCTAGTGTTCTCAAAAATAAGCCTCTTGTTTATTCATGGGTTCCCTCAGTGAGTATTATTGTAGGCATTTGAATGTGAGGACAGTATTATTCATTTTAAATCAGATGTGGCAACTGATCTGTGTCTGCACCAACAATTATTTAGGCATGTTCTCTTTTTGCTGTGCTTTTACCTGTTGTGGTGATAACTAATAAACTATGTTGCTCAAAATGATGTTTATTATTTGCATGAAGTGCATTAGTTACAATTTGTTACATGTTAGAGTTTAATTTATAATTTGACTGGCTGTTTAATTGCTGATTTGTTTATTTATGGTTTTCTCTTCATCTCTCTCTCTCTCTCTCTCTCTCTCTCCCCCCTGGGAGCTTTGTGTCTAATATTTATAGCATTTAATTTAATATAATTTAAAATTAAAAAGCAGGAGTTTTATTTAAAATATAAGTTTTATTGTTCAATCCATAGCATGTCTTTTTTTTTTTATTAATAAGGCATAATGCAGGCATGTAGGTTAAGGGCTTTACACAAAACTCATACCATTCCCTTCATCTGACCTCAAAAGCTATGTAGGCATTCTTTATGAAGCTGGACAAGTGTGTGGTAAAAATACATAATGGGGAAAAACTGGAGCAAAATAGAAACAGACAGGGTGTAGAATTAATAGTTCTGTGAAAAAGGAAAAGCAGTTTTTGAAACTGGAGGAAGAATAAACTGATGAGCAAAAGGATACAAATATAGTAAATAAAAAGTGTCAATGTTTCTTTCTTTAAAAAAAATTGACACACAATTGAAACATAATAGCATGAACAAGTATATAACAGTCTTTTTTTTCCAAGCAGGAAAATATGGCTGTGCACACATTATGTTCATTTATATTATCTTAAAATGATCTGTGATTGTTTTGTGGAAATTATAACTCAATTTCCACAGCTAAATGTGATCTGTAATACAGAGTGAAGCTATAATTTTATTGCATACGGGTAAAGTCTGCCTAGAAGAATAACAAGTAAATGTGAGCCTAAGGCACAAAATGTCACCTTTATTTTCAAGGCTTATTGTTTTTGGAATAACGACACATTTCATATGCGGTTGCATCAAGGCTCTATAATTGAACAGATGACTGGATCCAAAGCAAATAGTAGAAAAAGAGATTCTTTATTGCTGCACTTTAGTGTAGTTTGTTTTTGCCACTGATATTGCTTGGTTTGTCAGATCATTTAAATTCTCATTTGTCCTTAAACATAGAGGTTTATCCCAGTAATTCTTATACAAACATATAGATTGTAGGTTTCGCACAGCTAGGATTAAGAGATGGCGCTTTGTTTTGTTAGAGGTTGTTAGTGATTGTAAAGCTCAACCTGCTTAACTTGTAGATCCTAATGCATGCAATTTTGCAGGCATCTTTCTGGTTTCATAACACACCAGCTATTAAACACTCATGAACTAGATATGTGAATAAAATTGGGAGGATTTATACTATAGGATATACAAGGAAGGTCTCCTTGCCTGTAAACAAACTAGGACTGCTTCTTCCTACCACCAGGACCCCAACAGACCACAGACCACAGATCTCAGCCTGAACAAAAGGTCTGGCTGACGACAAGCGCAGCTTTTTTCTTCATGCTTATTATTCGGAGGACACACAGCATGATTAAAAAAATTGCAATCATGAATGGTATTGTTGCCTATCCATCTTACAATGAGTTTGTGTGTGTGTGTGTGTGTGTGTGTACATGCATAATAGTTTTTTGCTTATGATGAGATGTCATGCTAAAAGACTCGACCATATCAGTTTCCTAATCGTAATAGTGAGTTACTGATAGTGGTGTTTTTTTTTTTGCGCTCCCATTTAATATCATGACCAGCCATCACTATAAACAACGTTGAAATTAATACTCATGCATACCCTCACCAACCACAACTATGTTTTGTGTTTTGAGATGCTTTTCTGTGCACCACGTTTGAAACAAGGGGTTATTTGAGATACCATAGTAATCTTGTCAGTACCAGTCAGGACATTTTTTCTCATCAACAAGGCACAAACTTTTGCTCAAAGGTTATCTTTTGTTTGTTTGTTAGTTTCCACACACCATTCTGTTCAACTCAAGAGACTGCTGCGTGTGAAAATCCCAGCAGATCAGCAATTTCTAAAACACTCAAACCAGCCCATCCGGAAACAACAACCATGCCACGGTCGACGTCACTGAGATCACATTTTCCCCAATCTGATGACTGATGTGGACATTAACAGACAATCTTGACATGTATCTTGTATTGTGCCACTGTCACATGGTTGGCGGATTGTATAATTTGCATTATTGAAAAAGTGTACAGGCGTTCCTAAACCTGTATATAAAGTGGTCTGAGTGTGTAGTGTAGAGCAACATGTATATATTGGCATAGACTAACATTCATTTCATGCAGGAGTGGCATCGAAGTATGGAAATAAGGATTGGCACCTCCTGTGCGAACTACATTTTAACCCATCCTGAACCAAAAACCATGAAAGGCCCTGTTAGGTTGTCTATGAGTGAGTTCATGTGTGTGAAATTGGATCAAAGCAAGTGCACGGGGCCTTGTCCACACTGTGGGCGTTTGGGATAAATGCTGTTTATACTGGATCTTTCTATTTTGCACCTCTCAAGGGAGCGAATGTGTCAAAAGCCTCTTTTCTCTGATTAACCAGCTTACACACACTTAGCACAGACACACATGCTGGTGTTCAGCTCTTTCTTCACACTGTGCTCACAATCACCTAACGGACATGACCCCTTCCCTTCCATAATATACCCAGTCTTTCTCTCTCTCTCTCTCTCTTTCTCTCACTCCTTCTCCACTCTACCTCTTCCTCTAAGACACAAATACATGCACACACTTCCTCAGACATGCTGGCTTAATGTTTCTTTGATCCGATTCTCGTGCCATTAAGCTTTAATGCTAATGGAATAGTTTCAGCCTTTATTGGCTGGAACATGAAGAGGTAAATCTGATCGGATGTGCTTAAGGAAGCAGTGTAAGCTGACCCTGTGTGGGGGTGTATAGGATGAAGGCCATGCACATCGCTTAGAGAGAAGCGTTTAAAGCTACGGGAAGGGTCAAAGGACCAAATTATATACGGACAAATATACACACTTTATCTGCTGTTACCTTTGAGTGAAAGTGTACCTTTGTGCGGAATATAAAATAGCTATTTTTCCGGAAAATTTTTTAATAGAAGCATTTCTGTAAGTCTATGCCAAACTTTAGCATAATTGTATATACTTTCTTACCTTATTTAATTTGTTTGATGCAGACCTTCTGCGAGCATGTACCCAGCTCATCGCAGCTCAAACACCGCTGGTCTGACTCAGACACAGTCAGGCAAACAGCTCCCAAGGTAAGGGCTTGCATACAAATGCAAACACATTCAGTACATACTAGACTTGTGAGAGGGTTTAAAATATTTTCTATTTATCCTGTTTCAAAATGATCAGTTGTAAGCAGATAATATAATTTAAAGAAATATCAACTACATATACCATGAATACTTCATGCTGTTTCACCCCTAATACATTCTGTATATTATGACAGTTACATTTAAAATGTAGAACTGTGCAGAAAGTGCGGCCTTGACCTTGGATTTATCAGATCTCGCTTTGCCAGATACCCCTTATGCAAAAAGGCTGTCTGTGACTGAACTCCAAATAAATCTAAGCTCAGATTGCCTCATGATCTCGATCTATCTATCTATCTATCTATCTATCTATCTATCTATCTATCTATCTATCTATCTATCTATCTATCTATCTA
>JAQQZR010000017.1:10097411-10115850 GCA_030068235.1 Notoglanidium macrostoma
CTCTTATATAGACACAATGTTGAATTACACTATCACTTTGTGCCTGGCAATTCCTCTAAAATTAACAGAGAGGAAAGAAAAGATATTGCATTCCATAATTTTGTTAGGAGATAACTCTCTCTCTCTCTCTCTCTCTCTCTCTCTCTCTCTCTCTCTCTCTTTCTCTCGATCTATTTCTCTCTCACTTTCTCGCTCTCTTTTCAGCCCCAAGGAAATAATATAAGCAAATACATCCAAAAGTATTGCCATCACATGGCCTTTCAAGTTTCAATTTCATTTTGCTGTATTGTATTAACAAAAGCAACTTGCAAAATTGCACCAGTCATAAAATGGTCACCTAAATTAAAAGTAAACAATGGTTCTCTCTGTTCACATAAATTTCTAATAATAAAAACAATACAATAAAAAACACAATAGACAATAGACTTTTTTTTTTTTTTAGCTAATTGCATTCATTTATTACATTTTTGGATTTTGGTAACTGAAATACAGTCTGTCTGCTTAAGAGCTGATTAACTAATTTAACACTAACCTTGCTGCAGGACATGCATCACAGCGTGCGTATATGAATAAATGTTCATAACCTCAGTGTATCAACTGTATGGGCAGTTTTATAAAAGCTTTATTGTGCTGAAATTCAGGTCAGAAATGGGTTAATTACTGTCACCCACCGTTCAGCCTAACCACAATCAGATTCACTAAACAGCCAGTTTGATTTGTTTTCTGTCATGAATGAATAAAACGGCATAGTGCATTTTGCTAACATTACTTGCGTTGTATTATTACGGCAGTAGCTATGGTTACATAATGCATTAGCAATGTTGCATTAGTGTTTCTTAATGTAAAGTGTTGTTAACAAATTAGGTATGACTGGACCCTAAATATTGCTGTTACAATGTACAACAGCTTCCTTTATAATAATAGGGTTCATAATATGTTTGCATACATTACAACCAGCTGTTTAGTTGTTTTTGTATTTTTCCAGCTAGCTGAAACGAATACAAAAATTCGAATTAGTTAAAACGTTCTGAAATCTCAGTTTTAGCTGTTTTGCTTGGAACTCAGATTCCACCTGATTACACTGATACATACTGACGTTCTTCTTTTAATGTATGTTCTTTTTAAATATATACTCACTATATTCAATAGGTAACACATGTATGCTCCTAACTCGGTGTTAACTGTGGCCAAATAACTGATAAACCTCCTGTGTTGCAGAATATCTCCAGTAACATATAATTAGGCCTACTAGAGCAATTATAAGTTATAATTATAACTAGACATGCATTTCAGCAAGAACATATGAAATGCGATTACGGTGGTGCAAACGAGGTAATCGACGTGTCAGACGAGTCGGTCTGAGCTACGAAATGAAGTTTGGTGGCTCTCTTGGTTGAAGCGTGAACGAGTAGTAACACTTGTAATCTGCATGAATTGTTTTTTTCATACAGGATTCAAAAGGACTCGAAGGCAGAAATTATTCTGGCTCATTAATGAATTAGGGTACAGTGCTGCATTTTGGCATTAAGTCTTAAAGAAGATAATTTTGGACTTTTAACTTGGAACCACATGCAACAGTACCACCAAGGGTCATAAAAAATACACAGAATGGTATGAAGAAGCGAAGCTAGGGCTGATTTCCTTCTGGCCCAGACTTTATCCATATATACAGTAACAGCATTGTCAGGTGATTACACGGAGTGAAATGCTCCCTGGATGTTGGGGCTGATATTTTTTAGCTTACATCACTGACCATAACACATGATCAGCAGTGTTCATGCATTCATCAGCGTTCATCAAGGTGCATGTGAAATACGGTCTCAGGTGTAATGAATGCCAGCATCCTTTTTCCTCAAAAATGTCCTGGTTGATGCAATATATCATAGTTTCCTCTGTGTTCCATTCAGGTTACACCATTTTTGGGTGGAGATAGAATTCCTTGAAAAGTCTGTCCCATTTAGAATCTCTACCTGTGAGAAACAGCAATAGTAAAAAAAGCAGCAAAATCTAAAGTAGCAATTGCAAAATCTTAGTCCAGAAAAAAAAAAACCTCCCAGACTCCCTGTTCCTTCTTGCACAAGATTAACAAATTATTCTGGCACTATTGTTGTGCATTGACATGAATGAAACAGCTGCTATATAACAAGGTACCCTATGGGTACGAAAGATAATTCATGTTACAGAAGTAAGCTTTTCTAACATGATACATTCCTGTTAATTATATTAAATGTTTCATGGAGTGCTTGTGCTGTGCTTTTTGCAGCTTTCATAATAATAAAGGACTAATATGCTGAATTATGAAGTAAAAAGCTATAGCAAAAGCAGAATTGTTTTTTTTCTTTCTTAGCATAAAATATTTGGAGTTGAGATAACTGAGCACAGTGAGGAGTTAATACAGAATTTGTGCTCGCCTGGATTCAGACATCGGATGTAGTTACAGACCTATGTGCTACGTAGACAGCCGAAGTCTGACCAAAACAGACTTGTGTCAGTAATGCGACCGTCTGACTTCGAACATAAGCATGTCACATCACACCTGAACCAGCCACGAACTCCACAACTGACAAACAGGTTCGTCTTGTGCAATATTGACTCAAGTTAAGAGCAGTATTAAGTCCAGAACCACTGTCTAGCAGTTCATTGTAACTACAATAATTCTAGACAATGAAAATACAAAACAATATTAAGGAATGACTTCCAAAATTAAATATATAGCTATGACATGATGAAGAAATTAAGCTTATCCAGGCAAAAGTGCAAAATACCCAAGCCATGTGGACAATGCATTATTTATAAAACTCAAAATAGCATAATGAATGGCATTCTATACCTTTTAGAATATTTACAATGAAAAAGTACATGGCATCAGTTTTTTTGCCTCAATTTTGTATTGTACATTTTTTGTACAATTGACCATGAAATTAAAAGGTCAGACATTTCGTCTGTGAACCGAAACAGGAAAAAACAGCTGTCTATACAAAATACTAGGCTAGACTATAGGTAGTTTATCATGTCGGAAAATGCATTGTTTTTATTATGCTGTATTTATTGCCATTTTTAAGTCTTAGTAGCCAACTAACATGCTCGCATGAAAAATCTGGCAACTGCAGAGACATGAGCAGGTCACTTTAATATTTTGGCTTGGCAGGCCAGAAATTCAAGTCAAGCACCCTCGTCAAGCGACTCTGAAAATGGAAAACGTCCCCTGAGTTTATGTTTAACCACGCTGTGAACAGATTTTTAGAGAGAATTCCAGTGGTAGAAATGTAAAAATATAAGTAATTTTGTACTTAATGACCTGCTAACTGTTCAGAATTCTGTTCAAGTGAACTAGGGCGTGATTGACATGATGGTATAACTATATATGAAACTGCAGAGAGGGAGATGACTTTTAATGGCTTTATATGAAGTGTTTTTACAGAAGTGCTTCCCAGATCCGCTGTTCATCTTTCAGTGCTGGCCAATCCAATTGCAGGCAGTTAAGCTTTGTCCATTAGCATAGACCAACTGGCCAGTGTAGCTAATTGATATTCATTGGTAAGAACTTGTGCATAAGTTTTAATTGAGTGAACTGTGCACTTATGCTTCATTCACACCCACATATGGGATACATTTACATCACTGTCCAACTAGGATAACGTTTGCAGACCAGAAAAAAAGCACTGTGGCGCTTAAACACACACTGATTTGAAAGGTGATTTTAATTAACTTGAATAGTGAGGAACATGGAACAGAAGAGTACGTTGATTGCGTGTAGCATTTAATAGTGGGAGCAGATAGTGGACCGTGCACTAGTGTCTGTTTACAAAGCACACAAATCATTATAATAAAATATACATGAATACTGTATATTGAGATTTCTGAGGGGGTTTATTTATTTATTTATTTATTCATTATATTTATTTATCTTCATGCCTTTCCTACCATTTTTTACTACGCACAGTTGACCCTTTATTCCCTACTTTCCTTGTCTGGTCATTGTTCTCTTCGACCAACAAAAAGGCAGCTGCCTTGATGTCTTAATTCCTGAGTTTTTAGACTTACCTCATTCTGACATGTCATGACATATTGACATGCAGTCACTAACCCCAAAAGCTCATTAGACTAAGGATCAAGAGATCAAAATATTAAATATATTGAATATTCGCTGTATTAACGCCAAAAGAATACAATGCCATCAGGAATAATAGAGAAAATATGTGACTACAGTTATTTCTTGGCCAAACTAAAATACAGTTAACCTATTTCTACCCAACCTGTTTCTTTCTCCCCGATGTTTTCCATCACCATTTTGTCTCAGTTATACACACGGGCTGACACATGGGATTGTGGCATGTAGGACAAAGAACAATGCATGTATGCTACTTTTAACCATCAGCCAGATGTAGCTATCTCAGCGTATCTCAGATGGTACAGAAAGGAATCAGTGTTTACATTCTAAGTTAATTGTTGCAAAAATTAGGAGTCAATAAAAACATGGGAAAGATTAATTAAATTCACCAAATAGTTGCATTAAAGTAATTAATAATTGTTCAGGTCTTTGAAATGTCACCTTCATTTAGTACACAATACAGTACATACAATAGTATAGGCAAGCAATATTTTTTAGATAAGAATATTCAAAGATATACAGTGTCTTGCAAAAAGCACTGAGCAGTGGTTTCTTTCTAGCCACCCTCCCATGCAGTCTTCAATTATGCAGAGCTCCTGAAATCACTGCCTGGTGAACTTTCACTCCACTCTCATCCACTGCACTCTGTAACTCTTTCAGAGTCACTGTTGGCCTCACTGTGGCTTCCCTCACCAGTCTTGGTATTGTTTTTGGAGTTCTGAGGATGGGCCTGTCTAGATAGTGCTTGGGTGGTGTGATGCAGCTTCAGCTATTGATCCAACAGTGCATGCTGGGATGTCCAAGCGCTCAGATATAATCTTACACACTATTCCTAAATTATGGAATTCAATTACCTTATCATTAACTTTCTTAGAACGCTCCTTAAGCTGAATTTTTACTCCTTTCCTATAGACTGACACTTTCTTTAATTCTTGAATTCCTTCAACTGCAGTGGTTTTTATCCTTAAATTGGGAGCTGATTTAATATTTGGTCAATCGTGTCCTCATTAAGACAATATCTTTCCTGGGGTGTTGAATACTTATAAAAGCAGTATTATTTTTTTTTGTTTTTGATTTCATTGACATACCTGCTAAGCTGTAATTAATTTTGACTTCACAGGCAGTACCCACTGGAAGAATATCTGAATTTTTCATTTGTTTTTCAAATAAAATTCCAATAAATTAATAAATTCCTGAAAGGTTGATTACTATGCAAAGCACAAATGTGTACGTGACCTACACATTTAGGCCACTGTAATAGGAACATCTCCACACCTGCTCATTCATGTAGTTATCCAGTTTGGCCAGTTGAATATTTGGAAAAAAAAGACCAGGTGATATTTGTTATGGATATGTTCAACTGTCCCATTTTTGGATGGCTTGTGCCCACTGTAGCGTCTGATTCCTGATAGGACTGGAACCTGATGCCGTTTTCTACTGTTGTGTTCTGTGTTGTGCATACGGAGACGATTTTATACTCACCAATTGTAAAAAAAAAAAAAAAAAAAATGTTATTTGAGCTTCCATAGCTTTCTTGTCAGCTTGCTCCAGTCTGGTCATTCTCCTCTGACCTTTCTCATAATAAAAGGCATTTTCTCCTGCCTCTCACTGGATATTTTTTCTATTTAATTCTATAGACTGCTATGTCTAAAAATCCCTTGTGATCAGCAGTTTCTGAAAAACTCAAACCAGCCCATATGGCATAGTCAAAGTCACGCACTGAGCTCATATTTTGTCCCTGATGTTTGATGTGAATATTAATTGTCTTGTATCTGCATGATTTCACGCCTTGTGCTGCTGCCACATGACTGGCTGATTGTATATTTGCATGAATGAACAGGTGTACAGGTGTTCCTATTTAAGTGGCTGGTGAGTGTAGAATATATAAATATATACAAATATAGAATATTTGAAAATATAAATCTTTTAATCTTATGTTAATGGCTGATGTTATTTATAATTTATCTCAATACCTAGGCCCAACATTATTTAAGATGTAATAAAAGAAAGTTTAAAATGTGATTCCTGTAGACGTCTCGTTTCATTATTGTATGTCATATAAAGACAAAGCTGCTGGGTAGCATCTGGATGAGGAAGCGGGAAAGAGGATGGATTGATGCTTGGTGCAACTGCATCTATATATCTCTCTTTCTCTTTCTTCTCCTGTCAAGCTGCACTAAAGTTAATTGCCTTCATGGGCTTTTTAAGACTCTCAGGACTTGAAATGGTTATGGTGATGATTATAAAGGTTTTTATGTTAGGTCTAATGCTCAGCCCTGCTTCTTCTGTCCTCCTTGCCTTTTGTGGTCCTACTTATGTCTGGCCATCATTTCCATATTGTTTTCTTTCCTGTCATCTTTATCACTTTTATTTCTGATTCTCCCATTTCTCATGTTCTATACATCATTACTGGCAACTCCAACTCACCCCTGAAATTCCCACATGGTTTCTACTGGTCCCTAGCTCTCTTTTTTCTTTTACGTCCCTTCTCTTTGACTTTCCTTCATCTTTTCAGTCACCATATCACTCTATCTTTCTGCATTTGCCTTGTTTAACATTATTCGGTCTAACAATAGTAGGCATATGAACATTGACGCATGGTTAATTTTATATATATATATAAATACATATATATACTGTATATAGGCCATCACATTGATATCACTGTGACTACACTTTTGGTATTTTTTTCAATTCACTCTTTTGTATCATTTATTTTAAAATGTGGCTTTTATTATGTGAGGTATAATAAAAAAAAAGTAGCTTCCTTATGTACGATGAGGACAGGCTACAGGGGTTTAAAAAACCTGCTTCTCTTAAACATGCTGTTAGGTGAGTGGCTAGCATACTAAAATATTAGCAATGGCTGTAAGCAAGCATGAGCTGGAAGATTCCCTTAAATCCTTTAGGTCTGGTGTATGGGAGCACTTTAATATAGTTTTTGCTTTCCTATATGATGCTAAGTGAGAATCAAGTCTGAGTCAGGTGAGAGCACTGTGTCATTATCACGTTTCAGTTACTGTAGTTTTATAACATTGAATGTTTTTGCTATATTGGAAAAATAACATATTAAGACACCACGTAATTTTATCGAATCAAATTTAACATTTTGTGTATAAATACACCTCATGTATTTATGTAAGGGTTGCACTCTTTACTGGGTAATTGCTTGCATGTAATTTTGGCCAGGTTTGTTCTCACACTTTTTTTTCACCTTCTCTCTCTGCAGAGGATGAGCTGCAGTTATCTGCTCTGCACTATTCTTCTTTTCGTGGCTGTCCTGCTGGCAATTACAGTAACAGGCACCATTCTCTTCCTGAACCACTCACAGTCTCCACCTATTTCCGACGGCCCGCCACATATCACCACCAATCAGGATGAGGCCAACGCCCTGGTAACAGTCGAGCAGGGTGACGGCTCACGCATCAACATTTTTATCGACCCAAACTGCCCTGACTACAACAGCAATTTCCTGCGACTGGAAGGAGTGCAGACCTCCCTACTCCATTCACTTACGGATCACGACTCAGACCTCAAGTCAGTCAAAGGCCAGGACCGTGCACTATTGGTCAACCTTGCTGAAGAGGTTGCAAAGCTCTCAGCGCATGCCGGCCAATTGAAGATGGACTACGAGTCTCTGAGGAGAGGGCAAAGCAACTTGGCACAAGACCTTAACACACTGCAAACTGAGCAAGGAAAGCTTATACAGGTACATAATTATAACTGTGTTCAGATACAGTCAGCTCAGTGTTACTAGCACCCTTGGCCGTGACATAATATTGTTGTGGTTAATTAAGAAACCTGAATTTACTGCATATGAAAAGTCTACATAAGTCAGATAAAAAGTCAGATAAACAGTTTTTTGTGAAGTAAAAGAATGACACTAAGGTTAATCATGTCAGATCTTTTTCCACCTTTAATGTGAAATTGCAAAGTAATGAAGTGAAAAAGAGACAAAACCACTTTAGGGGAAAAAAGGGAAAAAAAATACAATAGCCTAGTTGCGTAAGTGTCCACACCCCTAAACTAATACTTTGTTAAAGCACCTTTAGATTTTATTACACCACAGTCTTTTTGGGTAAGAGTCTCGACTTGACAATATTTTCCAACTCTTTCTTGCAAAAACATTATAGATGATTATAGATTATACACAAGATTCCCTCCACCTTGATAAAAGTCCCAGTTTTGGCTGAAGAAAAGCAGCCCTAAAGCATGGTGCTGCCACCACCATGCTTCACCGTGGGTATGCTGTTCTTTTGATAATGTGCTTCAAACCTTTTGAAATTATGAAATTAATATACTTTTTGGAATTGGTTTCATCAAACCATGACACATTTTGCCTTATGGTTCGGGACTATTTATTTTTGCTTGGATATGAGAATGGATGTGCCAGAATTAGTTCTTTGTGAGAAACGGCTTCTGTATAGCCACCGTACCCCATATCCCAGACATGTGACGAATACGAGAGATTGTTGCCACATGCAGAGAGTAATCAGTACTTGTCAGATATTTCTTCAGCTGTTTTAAAGTATGCCATAGGTCTCGTGGCAGCCTCCCTGGTAAATGTTCGTCTTGCTCATTTGGTGGAACGTCCTATCACTGTGCTGCTCCCTTTTGTCCACTTGTTTATGATAACCTTCGCAGTGTTCCATGGCACATCAAATGTTTTGGGAATTCTTTTATAACCAACTCCTGATTGTTACCTTTCAACATGTGACATGCTATACCAGCTTTGTTAGCTCTATGAGGACCATGGCATAGGATACAGCAACTTGATATTAACTGCCAGAACTGTGGTTAGTATATGTCAAGGAAATATGTTTTACATGTTAACAATGTGTATTATGGAATCAATCTCGGACTCCACTAGACATTCCAGCATTTGAGACATTGTTTTAAAAAGTCTAATATTCTAGTGTTGTAATCATCCTGCATGATTATTTACCCAGTGTGTTTCCTTGTTGCTAAACTCTAATTGGTGGATTTGCATGTGCTATGGTACTTAATGCTATCCAAAGTGTGACCCAAAGTGAATTACCATCACCTTAAAGACCCAGTGTAATCTGCGCTAAGATTTAGGATTAACACCCTCTGCCTCTTATGTGAGTTTCTGACAAGCTGTGACCCACTAACCCTATTGTACTCACATACCCCGCTGTCAAGAAGAAATGAAAGATAGTGGTTAATCACTACACAACAGCTGTACAGCAGAGGGCAATCTGCAGTTTTACAACCTATTACAACCTTTTTTCTTTTAATTTTGACAAAGCTGATGACCTGAATGTGTCTATGTGTCTATGTTGGAGTTTATGCATCTGTTAATGCACAGTTTCTTACAGTTTGTATAGGGTTGTTATGCAATCTTTGGCAAGCAAGAGAGAGTGAGGAAGGATGGCAGGACAGTACAGGGTTGCATTTATGCTGCCTGTCTTTTTCTTCTCTTTTAGCCTTATACATGTTAATTCAGCAAAGAATCCTAAATTACATAATTACATACTCAAGCCATTACCCATCCTAATATGCGACCTCCTACTTTCAGGTTGAATTAGATTCAGCTATACCATGATTCAACTATATTTACTACACACTACACAAACACAGGTGTACTGTATAATGAACAGTCTTTTGGCTAAAAAAACAACAAAAAAAAACAACATACTGCGTATGTCTGCATTTAGAGTTGCAAATTCAAGTAAAGTAATTGTAGACAAAATTAGACAATACAAACAATTTTATGGGTAAGACACACACCTGCTCATCATTAGAATGTGTTTATATGCTGTAAACTCAGAACTGTTCATCATGACTTCGGAAAGTGTTGCCCTAGAATCATTTGCTGTTTTGTTAACAACACGTTAGATTTGCCTAGTTTATGCAACTATTCTGCATGGCTTCTGAATTCTGAATTGGTCATGGCAGCAGAATTTACTTGGCTGCAAAAAGTGGAAGAATTGAGCCAACTCTCAATCTGGCTTTCTGTCACAGACACAAGAAAGATATACTTACTGAAGTAGATTGTAGAGACAGTCACTCTTCACTCTTTAATCTATTTGTCTCTCCGTCTTGATAAACTACTGGTGGAAAGTTTCCACCTGGAGAAGAGGCAAGTTCCAGAACCTATGCAAATGGCAACACCAATTTAACAGCTTAGGGTTGCCAGAAATGCCTGGGCAGGTGCCTGTGTTCGTACTGTGGGGATACTTCATTTAGGCACTTTCAGCACTCATCAACACTGATGTGGCAGAGTGCTTCATAGAACTCGCTGACACTAAGAGCATGCCAAATTCTCCCCTTGCCACATGCAAGATTACCTTGGCTTCAAACCCATTCCCTCTAAATTTCATGAACAGTATCTAATCTGCTCAATCACAGAACAGTACAGACCTGTAAAGCCAAAGGTTTCTGGACACTCCTTTGCAGATTTAGTCCCTATTTGCTGTTATAATATCCTCCACTGTCCTGTGAAGGCTTTCCTCTAGATTTTAGAGCAAGTTCTTTCTCTTAAACCTTGGCAAACCATGTTCATTTTCTGAATGGGACATTGTCATGTTGGAACATGTTTGGACCTCTTAGTTCCAGTCAAGGGAAATATACAAAGACATACCATGCAATTGTGTGCTTACAACTTTGTAGCAACACACTTGGGAAGGCTCAGATATGGATGTGATGGTCAGGAGTCCACAAACTTTTGGCTATATAGTGTACATGTATGGGGCCCCCCATGACTATAGCCTCCACCCCTGAGTACAAGACCAAGATTGAACAATTGTCTAAATTTTTGAACATTTTCTCTGACCATTGAGAAGTCTTCAGTAACACTTGGGTATATGCTATGCCTCCATCTTTTGGCTTTGTAGGCAAGTATCAGTGTGTTAAATCTGATGTGAGCAACTACAGGAAGCCAGCAGAGGGAACACAGCAATGGAGCGGTGTCGAGGAACTTGGGAAAATTGAAAACAATTTCAGTTATAAGGGTTAGATGACGGTCAGGGATACCTGCCAGGACCAAGGTGCAGTAGTCCAGTCTCAAGGTGACAACGGTCTGAACAAGCACCTAGGCTTAATGGAAAGAAATGTCCAGCTCCTCCTAATGTTAAAAAAGAAACTTTCATAACCAGGGCAGGTTACCAATATGAGGTGACAATGACATCTGGTTGTTCAGAACTATACCAAGGTATCGTCTGTTCTCAGATGGTGTGATCTAAGAGTTTTCCAGGATCTAGATGAAATGCTGAGATACTAGCTGAAACTTTAGTGTCCATGGGAGAAGAAAAGAGGATGAGTTGAGTATCATCAATACAGTAACGATAAGAAAAAAACAACATGTTAGTAAAGTATATAACCTCATTGAGTGGATGTACTGTATATATGAAAAATAGAAAAGGACAAAACACTGAGCCTTGAGGGACACAAGTGAAGATGCTGTCCTAATTTATTACTGATACGACCTATCCTCTAGGACAGGTAAGAAGCAAACCACTTATTTCAAGGCTCATGAATACAGACAATATAGGTTTTATGCTATTGTATGCTAAATTCTACCAAGTTATAGCTAAGAAAAATAAATGTCAGTGTAGTACAAGTTGTCCTCTTTTTATTTATCTTTTTTCTCTGTCCCATTTCTAGGCTTAAGCCACATTAGCTGTGATATTCAGTATGCTTTTTATGATCATATTGTTTCTGACCCCTTTAGCCAAGATGACATGATACAGTAAGGCACATTATAAGGGGTGTGACAGCAATGATCCTACCTAACTCTAGGTATGAGTGATATGATGCGCATTAATTTTGTCATAGATGTACAATGATACAAATGCATTTGGCAAAATTGTGGACATTGTCTTGTGCATCCACAATACGAACAAACACAGGCATACACACATTGATGAACAAATATGAAGACACAAACACGTATAAACACACACTCATATTCTATGCAAATGTATAAACATAAACATTCTTAAGTGAATGAAGAATAATTACATGCATTATATTCAGACCCATACCTGTACACCTGCACGTTTATGCAATTATTTAAAAAGCCAAGCATGTGGCAGCAGGACAATGCATAAAATTATGCAGCTACAGATCCAGGGATCTCATTTATCAAAGCATGTGCAAGTAAGTACTAAATTTGCATGTAAGACCCACCCATACACACAAGAAAATAGGTATTTATCTCACAATGGCCATTATCTCACACATTCTAAATTGATGTGCTCCTGCATGCCAACACAAATTTGCATAAAGAAACGCCCTCAAATCACCATATATGGTAAACAACTTCCCTGTAAAAAGTAAAGTAGCCTGCATGTGGTGCTGTTTGTTTCACACGGCATGGAGCGTGTCAAAAGGTGAAAAGATACTGTTGCATGAAGTAGAGCAAAACAACAAATGGATTATTTGGCACTTTTGCAAGTAGTTTGTCTAATCAATTAATAAATAAGTTTTTTAAATATTTATGTTTTATGAGTACATGCATGCATTCTATCGCATGCATCAGGCATTCTATTTCCCCAGTTACATTTAGAAACTCTACGATGACCCGACAATTCAACATTTTTGCTGTCATTTCCACTGCTGGTTTTAGGAAATGTAATGCACTACAGTGTGAGCGATATAAATGAAAGTAAAATATATCATTATTCAACTCAGAGTTGGGTGGGAAATGCCAGTACCAGCTTTGATTTCTCTTTGGTGTGTTCCCATAGCAAAAAGCCCTACAATAGAGATTAATTAAAACTGCACTGGGAAAAAATTAACTGATGACCCACTGCATCACAGCATAGAGTCTCCAGTGGTGCTAAAAACGAATTCCCTCCATAAAGCTGAATGAGCCAAATCTTCATACAATGCATAATCCCAATCAATATTTAAATGTGCTTTTTATACAATTTTACTTTGTATTCTGTCTGTGTCATTTGTCTGCATCTTTGTAATTTGTAATAACGCTTTCAGTTATGCTATGACTGACAGTAAGCGAAAGAGAAGCTGGGTATAGTTTACCTGCTATTATGCTTTTCTTCCCCTAAGGGCTGTTCCATACACATGGTCAGGAGTATGCGGAAATATACAAACATCATCATACATATAAGCAAAACCTGATAAATCCCATTCAGTTCATATAAACATGCATATTCATGGTACAGGCACAAAACTATGTATACACATGGTTGATAAATGAGGCCCAAGATCTGAAGCTTGGAAAAGCAGGCAAGGTTTTACCGAACTTCTACTATCCAGTTTTGGTGAGTCTATAGTCTCACTGTAGACTCCATAGATTCCTGTTTTTGGCCGACTGGAGTAGAACCTGATGTGCTCTTTCACTGGTGTAGCCTAATCACCTAACCTGTCATGCTTTCCGAAACGCTTTTCTGCTTACCATGGTTGTAAAGCGTTATTTGAGTTAACATAGACTTCCTGTCAGCTTGACCCACTCTGGCCATTCTCCTCTGACCTCAGTAATCAGCAAGACATTTCTGCTCGCAGAACTGCTGCTGTCATTTTGGTTTTGTTTTTCACTCTATTCTGTGTAAACCCTAGAGACTGTTGTGAGTGAAAATTCCAGATCAGCAGTTTCTGAGTTACAAAACCATGCCATAGACAAAGCCACTGAGATGACAGTTTTTCCCTACTGTATCTCTTCACTTGTATCCGCATAATTGTATGCATTGTGCACTGCAGCCACATGGTTGGTGGATTGAACATGAAAGTGCAGGTGTACAGGGGTGCTTAATAAAGTGGCCAGTGTGTATTTATTTATTTATTTGTTCGTTTATTCATTCATTCATTCATTCTTACTTCTAGTATTAGCACTTTGTGTGTGTGTGTTTGTGTGTGTGTGTGTGTGTGTGTGTGTGTGTGTGTATGGTCCTTCATCTTCATTCTAGTTTTCCGCAGAACAAGTAACTCCAATTTAAGGCCAGCAGAAGCAGCTAATTCATTATATTAATTATGACATACCCAGCACAACTGGACACACGCCCACACAAGTACATTTTCCTATTAAAATGGGTCAGATTCTATTTTCAGCTGTGTGTGTGTGTGTGTGTGTGTGTGTGTGTGTGTGGTAATTGCATACCTACAGCAGAAGACTGTTCCATATAAGGACGCAGCTTTGGCCTGTGTTCTTTTGAAATTTCACACACCTTTTTTGCTCGGCTTATAATTCACTCGCTCTCACTGATTTACACAGGTTTAGCAGGCTAAAGTCTCTGCAGAATCTGATAAATGGACATAGCTTATAAAACATATCCTATAGGGATGCAGGATACATTTATTACTTCTGACAGTGCCATGTGACACTTTTTCTGTTTGTTTGTTTATTTTTAATGGAAGCATTTACCCAGACACTGAGCTACTTCTCGAGCTACTACTACATGCGGATTGTGGGCCTGGCTGAGAATATTTATGTGTTTATTGCAATACTTCTAACCACTATACGTGCTTAGTAGGGGTGGGCAGTAAAAAGTGGCATAAAAAATACACCTGTATTAATTTGCCCTATGGTACGGATTGTTACTATGCTGTATACTATTTTTATATACAAGTTTGCATATTTTAATGTTTTATTAAAACATCATTAAATGCTATTTAAAAGTTTAAACCAAATGGAAGGAAAAGCACAGCCTTTTTAACCTCCTCCTACACTCTGCTGCTCCCAAACACTGTGTGCTTAGATTAAAAAATAAAAATAAAAAAAAAAGAGGCTAAGATTAACAGGCAGCATTTTTCCGAAGCCTGAGCTATGAACAGAATGGTTTAAATATCACTTCAGAGATATGGCATGGGTAAGTCTGATGAGTGATGTATATTTTCTTTTTCAAACAGCAAATTGTATATTCAGTCTTTTAGATTTAACAAACAAATACAGTACCAGGGAAACATTTGGACACACCTAATTCAAGGGTTTTTCTTTATTTTTATTGCTTAAAAAACACATAATTTCTTGAAATAATGATGGACTGTCATTTCTCTTTACTTAGTTGACAATATGGATCACTACAATTGTCGAATAGGGCTATTTACTGTATTCCAACATTACCTTGACACAACACAACTAATGATGTCAAACACATTAAGAAGGCACTAATTAATTCTACTAATTAACTTCTGACAAGTCACACCTGCTAACTGAAAAGCGTTCCAGGTGACTACCTCATGAAGCTGGTTAAGATAATGCCAATAGTGTGCAAAGCAAACAGTGGCTACACTGAAGAATCTAAAATATGAAATATTCTTTGCTTTTTAACCCTTTTTTTCCCTTCCATATGTGTTATTTCATAGCTTTGATGTCTTCAGTGTTGTTCTACAATGTAGAAATTAGTCAAAATGAAGGAAAACCTGTGAATGAGTAGGTACTGTATATCAGGGCATAATCCTAAAGAGCAAAACTAGGAATCAAAGCGCCAGAGCAACACGAACAACAAATAATCATGGATTAGCAGAGACGGACACTTCGGGTTAGACAATACCTCACAAAGTCTGCATGTATGGTGTCCTTTTATATACAGTTTGTGTGCAATCAACCGGACTTGCATTGCATCTTGGTAACTGAAGTCTGCAAGAATTCATGGCACTATATTTACAAAGTCCATTATAATAAACAAAAAAAATTTTATAAATAAATTGCATATTTTTTCCAATTACATTATGTAGGAACAAGAAAGGAAATCATAATCATTGTTCATAAAGTTTTTGTAAAGTTGATCATAAAGTTCCCTTTAAAATCCCTTTCTTTTTTTTTTCCGTATCGCCCCGGCCAAAGCCTAGGCAAATGTAGGAAATTTGTCCTAGTAAGTTAAGATACAGAAATAGCTGCCATGCAGTTTCCATACCAGTGCTCTACCCCTTCAGAAGCATTTATAATGAAATTTTAAGAAAAACTAATATACTGTGTTAAATATCGTTACTGTCCATGCTTCAAATTATACTGTGATATAAATTTTAGGCCATACCGCCCAACCCTAAGGCCTAGCGTCCTGCATATTTGCAGTGCATTCTATGCCGTTTGTCTTTTCACAGATATATAATTTTGCATTTTCTAAGTTATAAGACTTGTGTTTGGCAAAGATTAATCGTTTAATGATTAATATTGGAAATAATCAATAACCCATGTGCAAGCCTAATATAAACACACCAGAGACAATGGAAATGGTGAAATGCAAATGTGAAGGCTGAGAACTATTTTTTTTTAATAAATATTTATAAATATTTTTGTTCATTTGGCCATTTGTTCTAATTAGAATGATTTATGCTCATAGCACGAGTGGAAATTCTACATTGTGTTTTGGCTTTTTTAATAGAATCATTTTTGCTCTTATTTATGAGTCAATAAATGTGGGGTTGTCTCGCTTAATTTCTATCAGTCCACTGAGCCTGAAGTCTTCATGTTTGCATGCTAGTTATTTTAGGTTGGATTGTTCATAACGGTACTCGGTGCAAACTCGGTGAGATCTGCTGCTTTTCACACAAGCTGACTGACCAGTTACTTTCATTTTATTATATGGTCAAAAACCACTGTGCCTTTTTTTGTACCATTTCATTCATTCTAATGCTCTTAGAGAGTAACAAGATGATTGTGCCGAGTTCAAATCTTCTGTGCTAAAGGCAGTAGATTGATGAGTTAAGGACAGTGACAGCCATTCCATTTTGTACTTGAACCTTCATAGTTTTAATAGCTGAAAAAGAGCTTTGAGGGCGGCTCTGGCAAGCCAGGGTAGAAGAATGATACTCTCACTGGGGTTTGACATTGACAGTTACTGCAGTAGGGCTGCTGTAGTAAGCAAACTATCTCTTTTATGATCAATCCTTGACATACCGGCTTAATTAGCAGGTATGTTTTCCAAGTGTGTTATAATAATGTTTCCCAGATGTGCAGCATTGACTGATGTACCCATTGAGTTCCATGGGTACATCGGATTTGTTTGCTGTATGGTGAAGGCTTATGTGTAACGACAAGGAATTGGACACAATGGTTGGGCATTTTATTAACACACTACAAACAGCCCACAACTATGTTTTAACTTAACAAACAAGATTTGACATTGCACACTGAGCTAACAGGAAGTCTTTTCATAGGTGAGCTGTAAGCATTACCAGGTCTATCATTGTAGCCTAACATGATAAGATTGAAAGATTAAAATGCAGAAACTTGAGAAAACAAGATATTATGGCTTAGTAATCCTGAGAAATGGAATATACATATTAAACATAATATAATAATAATATATCTTATGTACATATTAAAGATTTCATATCATGGATAGCATTTTGTTTGTTTTTAAAATGCTCCTGTTTTGGTTAAGGACCTGTCCTCTCATTGGTTGGTTAACCACCTGTTCTTGCTAGTGAAATTTAGTTAGGTCATGTATTTATAGCCTGATGTTTCTATATTTCATTGCGAAATCTTCTGATGCATTTATGTATCCTTACATTTTCACGTGCCTTGCTGACTTTCCCATTTTTCTTTATTATGGATAATCGTTGCTTCCTTCCTCGTCTCCACCAGCCTGTTTTTTTGCTATGGACTATGGCTAAGATTATTGTTTTCCCCTGATAATGTACATACTAAGCATTTATACTGTTCTGGAGTCACTTATCACACATTAAAGCTACAAACAATCAGAGAAAAGAAATTGCTATTTTGATGCACCAATAAAAGTTGATCTTTTCACAGGCTAATCTGCTCTTGTGTGCTCTTCTGGGTGTATTTTACAGCTGCTCTCAGAGAGCCAGCTTAACATGGTGAAGGTGGTTAACTCGGTCAGCGATGCCTTGAACTCCATGCAGAAGGAGAATGGAGGCTTGAAGGCTCGTGTGAAAGCTGACCTGCAGAGAGCTCCAGTCAGAGGATCCCGTTTCAAAGGCTGCGCTAATGGTAAAAGCTTTTTGTTTGGGCTATATTTTTGTCCATTACATCCATTGCACTGGGCTTTCATCATCAGCTTTTGATTTGTTTGTCTGTTCCTTATTCGCCTTTGTTTTGTTTAACTTAACCTTCTTATCGGTTCTATTTCTGAGAAATGAACCCACAAGATATGATAGAAATATAGTTCGGTCTAAAGTAATAATGATAAAAATAATCTAAATGTTTTGGTACACTTGATGATTTCATCCAAAAGAAAAATAGTACAGAAAACCCAGAGGACAATATTAATTTGTATAATTATTTATACAGAATTATTTGTATTATTCTATAATTATTGTAATCGTTATATATTTATATATATATATATATATATATATAATTTTTTTTTTTTTTTTTTTTAACATTCAACATTTCAACATTTTTTTAAATTTTTAAAAATAACCTTATTTCTTTCTGCC
>JAQQZR010000017.1:10169685-10180430 GCA_030068235.1 Notoglanidium macrostoma
TTTACACTTTTTTGTTTACTACATAATTCAGTATACGTGTTGCTTCATAGTTTGAGGTATTCAGTATTGTTTTACAACGTAGAAAACAAAAAAACAAAAAAAAGAGAAAGACAATGCATGTCCAAACTTTTGACTGGTAGTGTACATGTGCTTTTTGAACATCTTAGTCCAGATTTAGTCCCACTTTGCCGTTACAATAACCTCCACTTTTCTGGGAAGACTTTCCACTAGATTTTTCGAGCGTGGCTGTGAGGATTTGCTAATTCAGACACGAGAGCATCAGTGAGATCAGGCAAGGCGTCCTTCATGTAATTACCAGAAAAGATAAACGCTGGACAGGACAAAGCAGGAGCTAAAAGTCAATCAATAGCCATTAAACGATATACTGTATATTGTTTCAGGAGGCATGTTTAAAGTTAGCTATTAATTTCAGATTACGCCATGCTCAAGTAAACTGCATCTTCCTTCTTAATAAAACTTTCAAAATTGTTCATTATTTCCATTCGTTTTTATCTAGACAAATGATATGTAAACAATTTACCCTGAACGCAGATTCAAGAAGTGTTTCATAATGGAGCAAATTTTCAGAGCTAACAATTCAAGAACGTTTAAATACATCATAATAACAGGTCCTTTCACTGATTTTGTGTTGACATTACCATACAATACCAGGCCATTGGCCAGTCCAGGCCTGCTTCTTAAAACGCTTTGTGCTGTATGTAGGTGTGTTACTGCCAGGGCGTCACGCCACACCATTCCACTGCTTACCTTAATATAGATTTGACTGATAGAGTTTTCGTAGGGCTGTAAGGAAGGCTAATCTTAAGAGTACCCTGCAGAAAAACACACAAATTGCAACAAACATTAGGCGGACAGTAATTAGGCTGAAACGGAGATTTAATAATACTCCAGGTTGTGCAGAAATAAAAGCGGACACAGCAGAAAAATAATGTTATTTATTATGCAGCGCTGGTAGAACTTCATTAATCTGCTTTATCCTGATATCCACTGGTGGAAAAAAGTTGTGTAATTATTGATTTATTTGGCGGGTGTGGGAATGTGTGTATATAAGACAACATAATAACTCAGCCTCTATAACGATATTAAACCAATTAGCTCTTCTGAGTGACTAAGCAGGATGACTGGAAATAATTGGTATATGAATCAATGATCGTATTGCACACACTCATATTCTCTTACCGTTTTGCGCCAAAGGATGGCTCGGTACTGGGGAACCCTCTGGTTGTTCTGGTCTGACAAAACCACAGATAAGTAGAACGGGTTCTTCTCTGCATCCACGCCAACGTAGTTCTGATGGACTGGAGGCAAACGTATAGAGTGAGAGACGTCAAGAAGCGAGTATACGTCTAGAAACATACATGGGAATGAACTGTCCTTGGAAAAGCTGAAACATTTGCCAACGCTAGTTTGGACAAGAGCAAAGACGTGGTTAGGAGACAGAAGACAAATGAATACAGGCTGAAATGCAATTACAGGACGAGGATCTGTTCTGTTTCTCCGTCCCCACCCTTCCCATGTCACATATTTATTCTCTCTCTCCCGCTCTCTAAAAAGTATGTGTACTGCTTTAAACAAATTAAGGAGACGTAACGCAGGCATCTGCTTTCTGGGCATGCAGTGGCAATGTGTGTGCGCCGTGGAATAAAGTGTGTGTGTGTGTGTGTGTGTGTGTGAGAGAGAATGAGAGACGGATGAAAATATTGATGCTAGGATAAGGGCTCTCACGTTGTATTGATGGTGTTAATAAATAGAACAAATGGTGACTGTGTCTTAAAATGCTCTTGCATGTGCACTTGTATTTGTATGCAGGATTACTGCAGAATTAACAAGTGTCAATTTTTGCCATCTCAAAAATGCTGTTTCATCCGATGTGAAGTGCTGATACGAAAAAGGAATTACTGTAGCGTCTAAAAGTATCGACGTTATCGGGGCGTAGTGGAATACATCTCATTCAGAAGGTAATGTGTTCATTCTTAGCGCGTCCTACGAGTAAGGTCCACCACGTTACACATTATCAGGTTTTAGTGAATGATAATGATCTGGAGCTTATTGCCGAAGAATGCTGGAGTGCAGAAGGGAAGCAGAACTCCCACCTTTTCCCAGGAAGTACTTGAAGAACCATCTGGTGTGGTACTCTGGGTTCTCCAGATGGACATCTGTTCTCCTCCAGGTTCCTGGAGTGTAGTCCACATTCTACCAAAAGAAATAAATAATCATTTTTCTTTTTTCTTTTTTTCCTGTGGGGGGAGCAAACCTTACAGAAGTCTCCTCGTACAGGATTCCTTACGACTGGGATGAGTCGACGCAATTTGTTAGCTGCCTGAGAAATCGTCACGTGTAAACTGAATCATACTTTCATTAGGACGGGAATTCCTTGTTTAATTCATATTTGATTATGCAAATGCTGGACAGCTGAGGAAAGAGTTCTGAATACTAACATGCTGACAATCATAAAGGATAAACAAGTCGGAGGAAGGACGGTCTCATGTCTTTTTCCCCTCTGTAGCCCACGCATGTGAATTTGTATTATCGAATCAGGTTCTCTGACTGGTGACTTGTCTTGTGGGGGCAGTAATGGCAGAATATATCTAGCTCTGGTAGACGAGGAAGAATAAAGAATAAAGACGATTAAAGAATGCGGCGGAAGAAAACCGTTAACCGGTGGTCACATGACAAGAGATGCTAAGCTGGCCGTCACTTTAACCACATATCTACTAGGCTTGTGCAATCTACTGATTTAATCATTTCTGTATCACTCTGCCACGATATCCACTGACTTTCACTCATTACATTATTAGATTATATGATACTACCAGACCGGTTTGCATTTAACATTGGTGAACACTAGTGTGGCTTATCACTAAGAAATGCGCCAACGGAGGAGACTTTTCCTCCCCAATAAAACAGAAGAGCCTGTGGTCAAAAGTGCTGGTGTAAAGAGAAGAAGTGAGAAAAGGACAAAACGGTTTGCCTGAAAGTTTTTCCACCTACCAATCTTACACTTAACAAATAATGTCGAATGCTGTTTTTTCTCTCTCCTGTGCCAGTCGAAACGCGAAGATTTAGTTTAACGGTAAAAGACATGTGCTTCGACATGCACACCAATGGCAACATGACTGATTTATTTACTTTTTCACAGTCGTCCCAGTGAAAGTAGGATTGTCCTTGCTGACGTCAGCGTACAGACGTTTAGGATAGAGTGCTTATAAAAATGCCCGAGAGTCACGATTTGAGTCCATGTTTCTGTGTTGACGTGATGCTTTGAACAAGGAAGCCCGGTAGAGAGCATGTTAAAGGGTGGATCATAGGTCTCATGCGTCACTCTGTAATCAATCCTATCGAAGTCTTCTACAGATGCAATTAGCTGTTAAAGTGTTATTAATCCTCAATGCACGTTGCACACATTCAGACTTGGTCCTCCGTCCGGAAGCATGTTTTGATTTGCTTGTCAATCTAGCTCGTCTCCCTTGAGATGCCAAGCAGGAATATAAAGGGAAAGTGAGAGGAGGCAAACGGGGGTGTCTGAGTTGTATCTGAACCCTGCTCAGATGGATTAAATAAACACTGAATCCCTTGGTGGGCTCGTTGTTCCATGGACGTGCCGGTCATGCAGCTCGATGCTCTCGCCATTTCTCCGCTTCTCCCGGGTTATATTTTTGCCGAGGAGAAAAGGAAAACACGCCACCGCGTTGTAAGATGTACACTGGACTTACACTGTTTGACCATCATCACATGTTAAAAGCCTGCCTCGCCATGGCAACGACAATATTTGTTATATCAACATTTCTCTTGCGCTTCAGAATCATGGAGGAGATCATATCATTCTGCCAACGTTTGGTATAAAACAAATGAACCCTAAAGAAAGCACCATCGTCGAACATCCATGTGAGCCACTCTGCGTGGTTTTATGCCGCACGTCCTGTCTGTGAGGCGTAATGTCTAAACTGGTTGCCTCGCCATGACAACACTGCTAAAGATATCAAAGGTCCCTTTGCAATTTAGCATCGTTGGCATCATGATGGACAACTTTATTGACTAAAATTGTTTGCTTGAATATCAAGAATCCCCAAAGAGGAGTATTTATTATGTGAAACCTCTCAAAATCCATAATGGCCGGCTGGGCAGAGTTAATGGAGATGACTGCAAATAAGAATAAGAAAAATGTCAATGGGGGCACTATTGATGACGACCATTTCGGATGATGATGCCGTGTTGAAGAACCCGTAAACAGCCCCAAACCCAGAGGACACCCTTGGTACATGGACCCTCACAGATTGTAAGTGCATTCCTCACCTCATCCAGGGAACCGTTCTCCACCCGGAACCTTCCTGCTCTCTGTATGGCTCCGTCTGCATCGCTGGAGATCAGCTGTGAAGAGACGCAAAGCAGTTTATCACATGTCCGTGATACGTTACGTGCTGTGGAGGTGTACGTAGCTTTGAAGGAAGTGACGATCCCGATCTCTCGCACGTTCAGAGCTATTCCCGTTACCTGTTAATGTGAAACAGTTTCAACCAACTAGACCTACAATACAGCACTGTTTGTTTTAACACTGTAATAAAGGGATCGCTATATAGCTATCTAGATTTATCAGTAATACAGATTACTCTTTTTTTAAACTCTGGTTTTACTCTTTATTAATGAGGAGGGTTTTTTTTATGTGCCTTTATCGGCAGAAAGGCAACCGAACAGCGCTACTTGTGTGATTCAGTGTATGCAGCAACAGTTAAAGTGGGACATCACATCACATACCAATGAATGTCCCAAAGAAGTTATTTTTAGTTGCACAGCAGTGTTGGAACACTGGCAATGAAATATCTTCAATTCCCCCATGTCATAAACTTCCTAGTATTCACTCGCTTCACAGGACTCATTTTGCACCGGCACTCCATGTTTGTTTCTCTTGCCTGCCCTGGAACTCAAAACCTGATTGGTTAGGAGGTTTAAAAAAAAAAAAAGGGGGGTTTGACATCATGCTGAAAATGTTTTTCTGAATTTCTTTCAGCTCTCAAAGCTCCGTTGTGACTAAAAAATGCTGACGGCGGCACTTCCAAGAAAAGTGGCTGCTTTCCACGCGCCTTGCTTCCCATTCGAGTATCTGTAAAAAAAATATATATAAAAAAAAAAAAGGGGGGGGGGGGAAAGTGCACTGGGGTTTGAGAGGGAAACAAAAAAAAACGTCAAGTGGCAAAGTATTCTAATAACTGGTTTTAACTTTAGGCCTGAAAAAAGGCTGACCGAGTCCATGTGAGGGATTTAAACCTTGCCCTTTGGCAGTCTTTCATGATGTCATGAAGAAGCGAAGTGTTAAATATGACCGAGGTTGTGTTTTTTGGACGAGAAAGCCGACACAATACTATTGACAGCCTTGCAGGCCTCAGCCTGAGAACGTCCTTAAAATATGGAGCAGTTTGATGAAAATATTTCCTTATGTTGATTTCTCGTTGGTAAATGTATCTCTGTATCTAGTCTGGAGGAAAGGAGAAATGAAAGAGAAACATCATCCTTCGCATCCCTTCTTCTCACCTTCTCGCTCTCATTTCTTCTCCTCTTAGCGAGTCCTCGTTTGGTTTTTTTCTTAAACTCACTCAGCTGGAGTTGGATGAGTTTGTGTTGGAGGTGAGAAATAAAATGTGATTATGAAAGGGAAGGAGAGAGGGAGACGGAGAGGGAAGTGGGAAAACGTGAGTGAGGCCACTGTGGCACAGACTCTGCTATCAACACCAGATAATCGGCACGCAGAAATACATACATTGATGCGCTTACACACACACACACACACACACACACACACACACACACACACTTTTGTTTACATGAAAGCCCTTTGGTGACAATGGAGAACCAGCTGCACACACAATTTGAGACTAATTACAGAGTGTGTGTGTGTGTGTGTGTGTGTGTGTGTATGTGTGTGAGAGAATAGGTGAGGCGAGAGAGATTGTGTATGTCAGCAGCTACTCCATGTTCACTACAACCTGTAAATGACTCTTGGTAATGTATGAAGCACATTCTGGGGTGTGTGTGTGTGTGTGTGTGTGTGTGTGCTGTGTGTGTGCGCATCTCAATCCCCTTTGACACAATGTAATCTCTTTTGCACTGGGAAATTGTGACATCCTCCAGACGGAACGACGTTGGTTGCTAAGCAACAGACGATAGAACCTCACCCATCCCCTCTCCATTTGCGCCCACTCTCTCTCTCTCTCTTTCCCCCTTTTTTACTTCCATCCACCTGTTGGTCAGCACACTCATCTCTCTTGCTCCCTCTCTCACTGTGTGCGTGTATATCACGATACAATTTAAAACACTCATCGTATGGGTATATCTCATGCGGTAAAATATACCGATACCATATCCACTTTTTGAAATCGGGGAACTCCGTCGTTTGATCCAATCACAACCACGGTAACAAGACGGCTTATTCTAATACACACATTAACATGTGAAAATAGAAATCGGTATGTTCTAATAACTAATGAGCATCATTAATCACGCTAATGATCTTCCTAATACAGCCAGAACACAGACGAAAGTAATTAGCTCGTCCCATTAGTACAAATACGTTTTGACAAATACAATAATTTGGAGTAATCGGATGATTCTGATGACTGAATGACCGATGACAGCACATTGGTGGTGAGACTAGACGCCTGGAATGTTGCTGAAATAAAGATCAGTGAATAGAGATGATAGAAAATGTGTGCGTTTTTATATAAAACCCTGCGTCCACACTCAAAGAAGTATCCCTGAGTTACAGTCATACCGCCTCGCTCTGGTGTGGCCGATCATCTGCCTTGTTCTAGAGGAGCCAACAGGACAAGTCGCTGGGCTACTACGGCTGTGTGATCACACTTGCACATATGCACTCACACTCGCGCTGGTATTCACACAATTTTACATGTGCTAATGTTTGATGGCGATGAGCTGTTAATGTGTAAAAAAAAAAAAAAAAAAAAGGGTGGGAGTCGGGCTGAGGAATAATGTGCACTTGAACGTTAGATACAAGTGCAAACAATGGAAGTAGCAAACAAAGCAAAGCAGATGGCTTTGCGCTCTGTGAAAATGTCAAGAAGAGGTACTACAATATTTCCTACTAAACACGTAACCTGCTAAAACCATCTCAGACGTAAAACCCAGCGGGCCGGGAAAACGGCTACTGCTTACCCAGCATGCTTATCTTGATGATCAGCCGCTCTCGGTCATTCGCGATGAAGAATCCCGACGCAACGGAAACAACAAAACTTCTTCCGGAACGCTTTTCCGACGTAGAAACTCACTGCGTCCCCACTTGATCCGAAGTAACTAACGTACTTAGCTAATGCGCTTCATTTAAAGGGGACATATTGTGAAAAGCTCACTTTCAGTCCTTTCGGTATCTGGAAATGTGATCGCTTCCCACAAACTCTGCAATAAAACGACCCAGTCATTTTCTTCTGGGCTGCCTGAGTCAGAAAACATCTCCTCCAACAAGCCGTTCAGTTTTGGCTCCCCTTCTTACGTCAGAAGTGCTCATAAGAATGACATCGCGCGTGGCTTGAGAACCACCACCACGAGGCAATTTAAACGCGGGAACCGCTCCGGTGCCGGCTGCACAGAGCAGCACACGCCGTCACATCGACAGGAGAAGAACGGCGTGGATCGGGTTTGTTTTTTTGATGGCAACGTCCCAGCTACAGTCGGCAACGACCTGTTTGTGTGTGACAAAATAGTTCCTGAAAGATGGATCAATACCAACAGCATTGGGCAAAACTGAAAACAAGGGTTAATGTAAGTATTAAAAAATAATTATGTGCTTTTTTTTGGGGGGTGTTTGTGTGTTCTTCTGTTCTGTACATGTTCTAGAAAGTTATTGCCATCACAGGATCCACAATACTGTTAACGCTATCAGGTTGTTAGGAAAAGAGAGAAGAACCTTTTTTTTATCAACACTCCTAAAGAACATGAGAGACCAATGAGAGAATGTGCAGGGAAAAACGTCCACATGGAATTTGGCACTTGAGTATGTACGTGTAAGTGAGTGTGTGTTGCTGCTAGAATGAGCCGAGACCTGAACTTGGGGCAAACTAAGTGTTGTGTAGATGCAGTAACGCGACCAGAAATTGATTCGGATCCCGAGGCACATCTCACCTGCTGTGCCGGCTGTTGAACTGTGCATGCGGGCTTCTAGTTGCCATGGTAGCACGATGCCGCACTTGTGTGGGCACACCCCGCGGAAGACGGGGGGGGTGGGGTGAGAGTGGCTCGTTATCATTTAAAGGAACAGGCACTCAAACGGGCTGTTCCGAACAGGGCTGTTTAGACAGGGTGAGAAGGGGTTTAATCCTTGTGGTATTTTGGCCAACGCATGTCGCAGACATTTCATTAAGCCCTCGGAGAACTGTGTCAACTTGTGGAAAAGGGGAATAATATGTCACCTTTGACATCGACTTGCTGACGTTCTAAAGAACGAACCTAGTAGGTTAAGTGCGTGGATACGTGAGAGCGTTTTCACGCCCACTATGTAAACTGAGGGAACAGAAACAGGCACGGTGCTAAATGAAATGTTCAGTTATGTCCCTGATTGATTAATACGACGTAGGTTACTCATCAAAGATACAAAGGGAACCAAAGGCCTTTGAGCAACCCATACAGATGCAGGTGCAGGATATGAGAAAGAAATGGAATTGCGCTGAAAGAAAATTCAGGGTATTAGTGGTTTGTATCAAATTCAACGGAAAACCCAAGGTCTAGGAGCGATCGATTCTGTGAGAGTCATGTAGGCGTCACGTGAGATACTTTGCATTTGAAACGTGATGATAACGCGGCACAGTCTTCCAGAAAAAAAATCAAAAACCAACAGGGGTCGAGATTGATGGCTGATCAATGCAGTAAGTATTCTAATGAATTCAGACGTGCCTGCGGGGAGAGTTAATGTGTGTGCATACGTGTGTGAGAGGGAAATTAAAGCCTTGCTAAGAATGCCATGCACGAAGATTAATGTCTGCATTGTTTAAAACACAATATATATTTTTTTCATGTTCCGTTTCTGAAAGGCACAGAAAAGGGCCACTTCTGAAAAAGGCTTACGAAACACGACCAGTGAGAACGGGAAGCTCGAGGGGGGATAAATCAGGGCTGTTGTGATTGCGGATATATAATTGATCTCATCAGAGAACCTATGAATGCGTTATCACGCCTCACACACAGCAGAGCCGGGAAAGCGAAGGGAGAGAGGAGAGAAGAGGTGGGAGACGAGGGAAAGAATATAGACGGAGAATATAAAAAAGGTCTTCGCAGCGAGGAACAAGTAAAAGGTGCACGTACTGTAGTTTACATTGCGGTAACAAAACAAGTCTTACAAACCTGAGCAGATTTCATCATCGGTGAATCTTAACTACCTGAAGGTGGTAAGACATAAATACCATCGAATTGGAGTGTTGCACAAGTGTCGATTAATCATTCGTGCTTGGAAAAAATATGAAGTCTGCGGAACGGTTCACCATCTTATATCTCTCAAGAAAAACAATCATAGGCTCAACTATGCTAGACTCAATATAAAGAACCCAATTTCAAATTCACCTGGATAATCCTGTTCAAAATCATACTTAGCCTAATACCAATTTTTAGTATTAAATCCGATACATCACTAAAAATGAGAAAATAAAACACGGAATATGGAAAATGGAATATCCATAAAGTTTGTATTCGCTGGTTATTAAACAATCCAGCGTGGCTTTTACACAATAAAATATGTTTTAATGAGATACATTGACTAGACATTCATTTTCATGTGGCTTTAAAAGTAGACTATGGTGATAACTCGGACAAAAAACAAAAACAAACAACGTCATGTTTGTGCGTCAGGATGCGTGATGAACCATTTCATTCCCAATCCCTGGAACCCTGAGTTAAAGCAGAAACGCCTCTACAGATTCCCACCACCACCTCTCATATCATTTAATATGAAGTTTACTGGCTGCAGTAGAAAGAGAAGGAAGAAAGCGAGCACAGAATATTGATTAACATCTGAGGCGCTTCTTTATGTGCTCTTTTTATGTGCAGCCTTGTATTGTGTAAAAGGTTAACAGTGCAGAGGTCACAGATTGAAATTAGACATGTGACCTTTTCTCTGGGTCGTTATCAAGCCACCCAGAGAAAGCTTCCATCTCTTGCACTCCCCACTGATTTACCTCGCTCTCTCTCTCGCTCTCATTCAGTCGCACACAAAGAGATGTGCGCAATAACAATAAAATTAAAAAAAAAAAAAAAACAAAGGAAAAAAAACAGCAACCATCACCCAAGTGGCAGCTTCTTTTAACTTGCACATACATCCACATTCACACAAATGTTACTGCACTGCACATCAGACTTTACTTGGATTCACCTACTACACTCAAACACATAGTAATGTTGAAATGATTTGGTCCATGCACCAATATGTGATTACCTGTCAAGGCCATTAGTGTTTTATATTTGTAACTGCTTGGGTTGGATAGTGGTCACCATTGCATTTTCTTCTTTTTGTAGAACAAAAAGTTTTTATTTGTGTTTATGAATTTTTATTAATGCTCTTCACTAGTGGGCGGCACGGTGGTGAGGTGGTTAGCACTGGGTCCTGGGTTCGATCAGGGTGCTTTTCTGTGTGGAGTTTGCATGTTCTCCCCGTGGATGCGTGGGTTTCCTCCGGGTCCTCCGGTTTCCTCCCACAGTCCAAAGACATGCAGATTAGGTCAACTGGCTACTCT
>JAQQZR010000017.1:10181591-10201908 GCA_030068235.1 Notoglanidium macrostoma
GGACTGGCGACCTGCCCAGGGTGTACCCCGCCTCTCGCCCGAAGATGCTGGGATTGGCTACAGCTTCCCCGCGACCCGGATGGATAAAGCAGCATAATGGATGGATGGACACTATATTGACAAAAGTATTGGGACACACCCCTTAATTATTAAATTCAGGTGTTTCAATCCGACCCATTGCCAAAGGTGTATAAAATGAAGCCATGCAGTCTTCATTCACAAACATTTGTGAAACAAAATGGGTCGTTCTGAACAACTCATTGACTTCAAGCGTGGTACTGTGATAGGATGCCACCTTTGCAACAAGACGGTTCATCAACTGTAAGTGGTATTATTGGCAAGTGGAAGTGTTTAGGAACAACAGCAACTCAGCCACAAAGCGGAAGACCACGTAAAGTCACAGAGCAGGGTCAACAACTACTAAGGTCCATGGTGCATATAGGTCACCAATGTTCGGCTGATTCCATAGCTGAAGAGTTCCAAACTTCTACTGGCATTAATGTAAGTACAAAAACAGTGTGGCAGGATCTTCATGGAATGGGTTTCCACGGCCGAGCTGCTGCATGCAAGCCTCACATCACCAAGTCCAATGGCAACGTCGGATGGAGTGGTGTAAAGCACACCACCACTGGACTGTGGAGCAGTGGAAACATGTTCTATGGAGTGACGAATCATGCTTCTCTGTTTGGCAGTCAGATGGGCGAGTCTGGGTTTGACGGATGCCAGGAGAACATTACCTGCCTGACTGCATTGGTGTGGGGCTGTTTTTCAGGGTTTGGGTTAGGCCCCTTACTTCCAGTGAAGGGAAATCTTAATGCTTCAGCATACCAAGCCATTTTGGACAATGCTATGCTTCCATCTTTTTGGACATAGTTTGGGGAAGGCCCTTTTCTATTCCAGTATGACTGTCCCCCAGTGCACAAATGCAATGTCATTGAAGTTCCTGTTGGTGTAATAGTCAGGTGTCCCAATACTTTTGCCCATATAGTGTACATGCTGATGGACTTATACAATAATTCCATGTTTCCTGTGTGACCAGTATGTGCGCTGTAAACTGTATGACCTTGTTTTGTTTCTGTTTTCCAAGTTAATGTTTACACTCATATTTATTGACTTATATGGTAATTCCATGTTTCCTATGTGGCCAGTAGGCTCTGTTGACGCCATGCCCGGATTTTGTTTCCATTTTCTAAGTCTATGTTAGACTTTATAGTTATGTTTTCTGTTCTTTAATTGTGTTGGGTCAATAAAGCCTTCCCTGCGATTACATCCTGCCTACCCTTTATGTGACAGACAAACAAGGATGTAGCAGGAAGGCACCAGGATGGCTACCTGCCAAGCTTCTTCCTGCAGCAGTGGAACACCGAGGTGCCAGAATCCTGTGACGGGGTGGAGGTCTCTCCCACTGTTTCTCCTCCACTGCTGTCTCATCCAAGAGAGCCTAGTGGATCCTAAGCCTACAGGGGGACTATGCATAATATCCTGGATCTCTGGACCAGCCACCGAGCCCGCACCAGCCAGAGCTGCACAGCCTGTTCCTGTGCCAGACTCACAGCCTGTTCCATCTCCAGTCTCCAAAGTCATAGAGCCTGTTCCAGTTTCAGTCTCACAGCCAGCTCCTGTGCCAGTCCCCCAGCCTACTCCTGGGCAAGAGTCACAACCTGTTCCTGTTCCGGACTCACAGCCTTTTCCATCTTCAGTCTCCACTGTCACAGAGCCTGTTCCAGTTCCATACCAGCCTGTTTCTGTTCAAGCTACAGAGCCTGTTACATTTACCAAGCCCACTCCAGTGCTAGTTTCCAAGCCAGTTCCAGTCCTACAGCCTGTTCCAGTTCCAGACATGGAGGCCATTCCAGTTACAGCCTCGGCCAGAGAGCCCGTTCCAGCACCAGCCATATAGCCTGCTCCTGTTCCAGTTACTAAGCCTGTTCTGGTCCAAGCCTCAGAGCCAGTTCCAGTTTCACAGCCTGTTCCTGTTCCAGCCTCTGAGGTCTTTGAGCCAGCCTCAGCCTCAGAGCCTGTTTCAGCCTCAGACTCATAGCCTGTTTCAACTGCAAAGCCTGTTCCTGTTCCAGTCACGGAGCCTGCTCTAGTTCCAGTCACAATCACGGAGCCCTCTCCAGTTCCAGTCACAGCCTTGGAGCCGGCTCCAGTTCCAGTGTCCACAGTCTCCGAGCCGGTTCAAGCCTCAAAGCCCATTCCAGTCTCAGAGCCTGCTCTAGTCAAGGAGCTTGTTCCAGTTTTCCAGCCAGTTCTATTCTCCATGCCTCCTTTGGCTCCAGTCCAAGCCAGCACACCTGCTCCGGAGCCAGTTCCAGTCAGGAAATCACTCGTGGAACAAGTGACACACACCTGTTACAACCCATGACGCTGCAATGCACACTTCCAGGTTCACAGAGTGGCATTGCCTTGTTTCTTGGGAAGTTAAACAGGAATTAAAGACTACTATTCTCACTTTGCCATTCATTGCTCACTGTGCTATGATGTTCGCGTTTGGTTTTGTGATGCTATGGAACTTCATTCCCCAGGCTGCTCTGCGGTCTTGCAGACTCCAGCTGAGGCTCACTGGAGTGGTATTAGAGACAGTATTTAAGATCTCTCAGGTTCTCAGTTCGGTGGAAAGCACTGTGCTCTGTTCATCAGGAAAATTTGTAAGAGATTTTTTTATTTGTTTTATGTTCACGGATTGCAACACTAATCCCATGCCCGAATGCCTGGCCAGCTGGTTTTCCATTTGAGTATGATTACGGGGTATACATGCTTATGGACTTATACAATAATTCCATGTTTCCTATGTGACCAATATATGCTCCGTTGACTGCATGCCCATGTTTTGTTTCTGTTTTCCAGGTTAATATTTACTCTCATGCTTATGGACTTATACGGTAATTCCATGTTTCCCATGTGGCCAGTATATGCTCCGTTGACCGCATGCCCATGCTTTGTTTATGTTTACCAAGTTAATATTTGCTCTCAAGCTTATGGACTTATATGGTAATTCCATGTTTCCTATGTGGCCAGTGTATGCTCCGTTGACTGCATGCCCGCGTTTTGTCTGTTTTCAAAGTCTGTGTTAGTCTTTATAGTTAAGTTTCTGTTCTTTAACTGTGTTGTGTCAATTAAGTCTTTCCTGTGATTACATCCTGCCTATCCCTTTTGTGACATTACACGTATAAACAGGAGGCTTTAAAAAGCTGTGATGACTACGATTACAGTCAATTAATATTAAGTGACAATACTTCATCAATGAAATAAGGTATCCAAATTATATACCTATATAAGGCAGACCATTATTATTTCAGCTCATTCAAATGCAAGTGTACAGACTAAAGCAGGGAGGGCTTTTTACTCCCACTGTATTTAGGGGAAAAACTATTTGCTGCAATGAGAGACTATTCATACAAAAATCATTTGTTAGGTTTTTCTCATATTTCAGTAGGACAGAGAAGCATTAAACTATAATGGACATGAATTGGGAACCTCGGTTTATCAGATTACACCCATTTTACACCAACACCACCATGAATGCATTACATTACACTGGCTGCTTCATGGAGCATTCATTCTGAAATTAAATTCACTGATGGAGTAAATATAACTTGCAAACATCTCTACTTTTAGATTATTCTAAACATGCACTGCCACAGTGATCACCTAAAACTTTGTTAATCTCTCCTAATCTCAGTGTTTCAAATGAAATTTTATAATGAAGATGCAGAGCATGAACTATTACACTGAGGGTACAGGGGAAGTATTAATGATAATGTTTTTGTAGTATTTATGTTCATCATTTCTCTGTATTATGTCTGTCAAAAACATAAACGTGCATAACCAACAACAGGAAGAAAGTTTAACTGCAGTGGGAAATGTGATACGGCACATGAAAGCTGCATTTCCGACTAAAAGAGAAGGGTTTAAATTTTGTTCATTATTGTAATTATTATTATATTATTATAATAATTAATATTTTGATGTTATTTTATAATAACATTTAGCCAGTTTTGTCATACAGGATACAATAAAACATATTTTAGGAATTGAAAAATGTATGAAATGAAAAAATGAAAATGTAAGTTTGCACTGACTTTTTCTATAATATGATTTCTTTAACAACACTGTGGCCTACTGCTATCTCAGTAAAACATGAAATCATTGCTTCTACTATGAGTTTTCTTCTTAAGTTTAATGCCCTAATTTACATCGTGATAGGATATAAATTACCCAAAAATGTTCAAGGTTTGGTCTTGCAGGTGTTTTGGCTTTAATGAACAAGAATAAAATGGGATCTGTGGCATTAACACAAATGCGCAAGGATACAAATTGTGCTTTAACTACAGTCTAAGGCTGGCAACCGTAATGAAACCCACCTCTCGGGGAAAAGGTAGAAATAATTCTAGCTACTTCTCCCTCTATTACTATATTGACTCAAATGAGCCTTGTTCCTCTCAAGGTTTCTTCCTCTTGTCGTCTCAGGGAGTTTTTCCTTGCCACCGTTGCCACAGGCTTGCTCATTAGGGATATATAGGGAAATATATATAGATAAATTTATATATTCATAAGTATTCAGAATTTATATACTTCTTTGAAGCTGCTTTGTGACAATGTCTGTTGTCTGGTGTAAAAGCACTATACAAATAAAACTGACTTGAATTATTACATGAAAGAGACCAATGTGGGAACAAACTGCATTTTGTGGGCTCTCAAGTGGTACAACTTTAAGATGCTTCATTTTGAACATTTGCAATATGTTTGCACTTTTGTTCATTAGTTACTTTGAGAAAATATTCAATGCTTGAGATGTGAGCCTATTCTGAGTGTACTGTGCACTAGATTATATATACTTGCGCATTTAGCTTGCTCAGAAATAATAGCCACATCATTATTAACAATTCAGGTGAATGTAAACGATTAGTTTAACTGGCATCCAGTGTATTTCAAAAGTACATTCTAGCACATACTTCTCTTTACATATACTGTAGGGCACTTTTTGAAGACTTGGAAAATTCTTGGAAAGGAGAATCATGGATTATACTGCAGCTGACAACATAATATCTAGCCAAATAATCTGATTTTCAGATGAAAATATGGGCCAAGATGTGTGGATGAGCTATTGTGGTAACCATTTCGACAACCTTCTAGCCTCAGTTCATACAAAATGTAGCAGGCAATCGCTTTATGCGTCTCCTCAGAGTGCAGTGGAGGAAGTAGGCCGCTTTTTCTCAAAAACAACTGAGTTATGGACTAAAACAAAACCAAATGGGCTAAACAATTACTGCCACAAAGCTATAACGCAGCAGCATCTTACTGATGTTCGTTTGTTACCTTTAAGAAATTCGGAAGCTCAGAAATGAAAAAGTAATTCGTGTCTCATGCTTCATGAGAAATGCACTGAGGTAAACGAGATGCATTTATAAAACACAATTACGTACAATATCCAATTATTATTTCTTTTGTGGTATGACCACCTGCCAATTTTGAAAGTATCCAGGCGTGCACGTGTTTCATAAGGAAAACTGCAAGAGAAATACAGAAAGCTTTCCAGTCCCCTTGGATCCTAAGTTTCCCCTGGAGGTTTACAGGCAAGGCACTAATCAGAATTCTCAAGCACCTCTTGTAGCATGTTATTAAAGCTTGGCGAAAAGATTTTATTTAAGAATCATGCGGCTGAAAAGTGCTGCACAAGTATCATGAACAAATATTTGTATTTCACGTGACTTTTTTCTTGTTCTCAAGCATTTCATTCATTTCTTCTTGAATGTCCTAATTTGATACTATCGTGAAATATCAACTTGCTCAGATTTTCCACTACCGGTTTTTGTGTTTCTGACTGATAACACAATTGCCATCCAACCCAGTGTCTCAGCTAGCTACCGTTAGCTACCAAATTTAACAATGTTATCATTTGGGCTTGGAATACTCCTTTGGCAAAAAACAGAAGGAACTCGGCAAAAACCGGACAAACATTTTAGGTCCTTTATTGGAAAGGTTTTCATTTACGAAATGATTGAACTCATTTTTTTTTTTTTTTTTATTTCATTACGCACCATTATTTTTAGTCTTTTTAAAAGCACTCCATTCGCTGCTGTCTTCCTGCTGTTGTTTTTCATTTAATGCATCCAATTTAGCTGACCTGATGTGCCTGTTTCCCCCTGAGTGAAAATGTCTTGTTCGAACACACGTTTCATTTCCCTGCACAAGGAAATTAGCTTCATAATAAAAAAAGATCACATTTATGTCACAACTAAATGGTTTTGTTGTTTGTTTACAAAGTAGTTGCAATACCAGCGGATCTTAACATGGTCTTAAACTATGATCTGATCCTTAGGCAGGGGTAAACTCTAACCGTCTGATCGTGTTCGCACACTGATAGAATACAGGGGTAGACAAATCAGTGACCCGCGAACAACAAGCAGATTTTGTGTCCTGTCTATTGGGGGTTTGTTTGTTTGTTTTGTAGAAGTTACCTTACAGACGAGTACATTCAACAACCAGACGAAGAAAATAACCCTTACTTCCTGTTGACTTTTGCCAAACAAAAGTTTTTCTTTGATGTGAATGTGTAATCATAATGTGCTTCACAAAGGTGCCTACACAGCCAGCATCTCCACTGGAAATCATATACTCGTTCTTTTCTACCTCTGCATTACATTAGCTACCATTTTTCAGTCTAGCCAATTAGGTTACCGGGCAACCGAAACAGAACTGGGCAGCACACTGGAGCGTCCGCTTGCTTGGTGGCTCACTAATGAATTAATCATTTGCAATGTCATCAAATTACTCTCATAACCTTGGCAAAGAATTCCAGTTGTTTCAAAAGTGATTTATTATCCATTAGGTTGCCTGAAGGAGGTAGTAGATGATGAGCTCTTTCCTGGTAGACAAAAAGGATGTTACAAGCCTATCTGCCATGTTGCCAGCTGTCTGGATGTGTGCTGTGGACAAGAACATACAGATAAATGGCATAAATAAATGCAAGGGTGAATTATGATTGATCAGATGGCTCGTTATCTAGACAGCGGCAGCCGAATAGTCATTGATGCCCAAAGAACTGATTTTCGTTTTCCTGCCTGTGTTCAACTTCCACAGCTTTGAAACATACCGTCCATGTATGATTTCTTTTTGCTGTTAATGAGCTATTATAATTCTGTCCCGTTTTTATTCCGTGCCCCTATTTGCATTAGCTTCTGCTTCCATGGGCAGAGTTTGAAAGTGCATTACGGTTCTGTCACTGAATGTAAATCCGCTGCTGCAATGATGACAAAGCATTTTTTTTTTTTTTCTCTCTATCTCTCCATTTCACGCACTGAATCCAATGGCTCGTCCACAGAGGGGAGTCTGTTAGAAGGTTGCCTGAATTTCTTGCTTAATTCTTTGCTGACTCAAATACGCATACCATGTTTACCCTCTCTCATAACGCACGGTAGTATTGACCAGCGCATTGCACCACACCAACATGCTTTTATGCTTTGAAAAATAGGATGCCAGTGAGTTATGCCTTGATTTGCATTTATTTCCATTTGCGCCGCGCTCGGACGCACGATTAACACAGCCGGCATGGCATCAGAGCTGGTCATAGATCAAAATCAATTAGCATTACAGAGTCATGGAAATGAAAACTCGCACTACAGCCAGCTAATTCCGAACAAAACAACAGGGTAACACCAAGATATGCACATGATCTAATTATTAAAGGTAATCAAAGTGGTAATTAAATGACAGAACGTGCACTTTATCTCAATCATGGAGGACGGAATTAACTGCATGCACCTGCGCAGAAAGCGCGATCGGACAAATCATTAAAATGAATCTGTTGGAAATTAAAGCGCTGGCAGGAGGCTGTTGGCAGAAACAGCCCAGATGCTTTGCCTGTGTGACTTGTCGCATCCTTGACGTTGCATAAGCCAAGCTAAACCATACAGGGTTGTTCATCGAGCCAATAATATAGAAAACGTAGTATGGCAAACTAAGCTTTTCCTGGTCGAGAAAAAGGAAGTTATAATCCTATCTGCCATGTTGCCAGCTGTCTGGATGTGCACAGCAGACAAGAACATACAGATAAAAGCCATAAATAGTTGTGCAGGGGTGGCTCGTTATCTAGATAGTGACAGCCGAATAGTCGTTGACACACTAAGTTTGTCATACCACATGTTTTATCTGCATCATGAAAAGAATGTAAAGGCTATCTCACCGGCTAATGTTAGCTAGTGTAACCTGCTAATGTTACCGGCTAATGTTACCACCAAGTGTAATACTATCCAACAATGCACTTTGGATGCCAAAAGAGTCGGCGTAGCTCCGTATGTCAAAACCGTCAGTCCTCGCTAAAATGCACTAACACACCACTAAATTGGAGCGGAAATCTTCTCTGATTTCCCCAGAAGTAAAAACGAGCTACTCTTTCTGTCTATTATGATCCTTTGGAAGACTGTTCTAGACTCTGCTTTTCATTTTTGCATCCAGGAACAGCACATTTTCTCCTTCTCCCGACATCTTCGCTCGTTCCCAAGGAGCCCGTTTGCTGAATAGCTACAGTTGTGCTTGAACGTTTGTGAACCCTTTAGAATTTTCTCTTTTTCTGCATAAACATGACCTAAAACATTTATCAGATTTTCACACAAGTCCTAAAAGTAGATAAGGAGAAGCCGGTCCAACAAATAAATGAGCATGTATAATATTTTCGTCGTCTCATTTGTTGAAGATGACGCCATCCGTCATCTTAATTCGGATTGCTGGGGTTGGTCATATGTTAAAGGGGGGGTGTTTACATGCGTGATGCCACACATGTATGACACTTTTCTAATTGGCCCATTCAATCTGCCCATTTTCTTCCTATGAGAATTATAGACTGGGAAGGTAATAGTCCGCCTAATATATCCTCAAGTCACACCAACATATCTTAATTCAAAAACAACAAGAAAAAATAACCCCACAGCAGGTCCCCTTTACTAGCTCTTACTGTCTACTCTTGGTTTGAGCCCTGCATTTCACCTACGAACACTGCAATGGTTGCGGCATTTGATAAACGAAGAACACGAAGAACAGACAGCTGTCTATGGGAGAAAAGCTAGCCATTTTGAGGCTGAGAAAAGAGGGGAAATTGATCAGTGCACAAGCATTGGACATATATAATACAACAATTTGTAATGTCCTGAAAAAACAATGAAACCACTGCTCAGGCGAGGAAAACAACAGCAGTTCATGAAAAGAAAATCAGCTGTCAGTGGCATCACCACAACCTTCACAGGGCAGGGGCGACGCGATCACAATCCAGCATTTGAAGAAGACTTCAAAGCAGGAATACACACTCCATAACAGTGAGTAGTGAGAGTAGAAGCCAAGATGTAAACCACCCATCAGCAGTTACAATCAGAAGGACAGACTGGAAATCACAAACAATCACAGAGATGAGCCACAAAAGGTCCGGAATGAAGATTCACCTCTAGCAAACTGACTGAAAGGCAAAAGTGTGGAGAAAGGAAGGATCTGCTCATCATCCAAAACATACAACCTCACGCTTGGGCTTGCATCGCGGCCATCCCAATTTAACTCTGAGGAACTTCATCAAGCACCAAGACAATGACCTAAAAACACGCGACAAAGGATGGCATCAGGGAAAAAAGTGAAAAGAAAAACGGTTTAAACTGGCCAATTCAATCAGCACACCTCAAACCAACTGAGCATGCATTTCACCTGCTGAAGAGGAACTCAAGCGAGAAACCCCCCAAAACAAACCACAACTGTAAGAAGCTGCAGTACAAGCCAGGAACGGCATCACATAGAAGAATGCAACAGTTTGGTGATGTCCATTGGTCGCTGGCTTGATGCAGTTATGGCAAGCAAGAGATATGAAACCCAATTTTAAGTGTTATTTACTTTACTTTAAGACTATCTATTTCAATACTTCTGCTCACCTAAAGATTGGGCGATCTGCCACCAAAGGTGCCATGTTGCAAGGTGTTTAACATATCCGCATGGAAATATCAGGAGATGAAAATATTCAAATGATGAACTATCGTTTGATCTAATCACCTGTAGGAAACTTGGACGCTGTGGCTGCACTGCCTCCCATTCTACAGAAATGATGACAAAACATCTCTGACAATGTGTCAAATTTGGAGCCAGACTGTGCAGTCCTGACAAGAGCCTAAGTCAGGTCCACCCACTCATTTGGTATGTCCCCAACTGAACCCGCACACTTCGCCCCATACCGAGGTTCAGCACGTTGCACAATATCTTAACCGTAGGAATACATTTTCCATCTATCCAGAGAGCTTAAATAGTTTCAGCTGGAGATATTTCATTAATGTGGATGCATCTAGGAAGGAAGTTTATCTCATGGAAATTCACTCAAATAATATAGCTATCAATGTGGCTATATGGCTAGGTAGCTAGCGTGATTGAACTAGCCTTTTCCTGTTAAACCTCTCAATGTTTCAAACATTTTTAATAGAAATGGCTATTAGTTTGTAATAGTGTATTAGTCCAGGGAGGTTCAAATAAGTAGGTACAGTTGTGTTCAAAATTACAGCAGTCCGACATCACTAACCTGATCAATCACTGTCTTTGGTAGAAATTATATTTCTACATGGCAAATAATTAACGAGTAGGTGTAGTAGAGTAATAGAAAACCAACACACCCAACAGTCATGACATACATGCTGCTGATTCGGTGTAATTGAATCATTAATTGAAAGGGGCGTGGTCAAAATAATAACGGTGCAGAGTTCAACAGTGAGGTCGTTCATTCTGTGAAAAAACAGGTGCCAATTATGGCCCTTATTTAAGGAAGGAAGGCAGCAAATCTTGTACATGCCGGTTATAATGGGTCGTTCCAGACATTGTTCAGAAGTACCTTGATTAAAAAGTTGATTGGAGAGGGGAAAACATAATAAATAGACATAACAATAAGGATGTGACAGGCTGCTCAGCTAAAATGATCCCAAAATGCTTTAAAATGCTGAAAGACGTGGAAGAAAACGATCAAATGGCAAAGACAGCCAATGATCAGCTCCAGGAAGATCAAAGAAGGTCTAAAGTTACCTGTGAGTGCTGTTACAAATAGGAGATGCCTATATGGAGCCAAATCGGCAAGAAGCCCCCGCGGAGTCCCATTGTTGAAGAGACGTGCTGAAGAGGTTACAGTTTGAACACGTTGACTGGCCTAAAGAGAAATGGCTCAACATTTTGAGGACTGATAAAAGCAAGATTGTTCTTTTTGGGTCGAGTGGCCCCAGACAGTTTGTCAGACAGTTTGCCCCAAACACTGAATTCAAGCCACAGTACACTGTGAAGACAGAGAGTGAAGTACGGTGGCACAAGCATCCTGATACGGGGATGTTTCTCATACTACGGTGTCGGGCCTATTTATGGCATACCAGGGACCATGGACCAGTTTGAATACCTCAAAATACTTGAAGAGGTCATGTTGCCTTTAAATGGGTGTTTCAACAAGACAACGACCCCAAACACACCAGCAAACGAGCAGCATCTTGGTTCCAGACCAACAAGATTGACGTTATGGAGTGGCCAGCCCAATCCCAATAGAAAACTTGTGGGGTGACATCAGAAATGCTGTTTCTGAGGCAAACCAAGAAATACAGAAGTGTGGAATGGATTTCAGTCATCCCGGGCTGGGCCTGCAGGGCCGCTACACCTGTGGCGACACACTGTCCATGTTTTCTACAGTCGATGTATGTTGACCTCAAACCCAAACGTCTTCGGTGTATAGCAAAACAATAATGGGCTGTATATTTCAATAAAACAACGGGAATATATATTCACGTTCAGATCATAGGCTTTCCAGAACGTATTTCAGTTCTGGAAAGCCTGTCATTTTCAGAATTATATATAATAAAGAATAAAAATAAACAAGTGAAAGGCTATCCCAGGCTAACACAAATTTCCCCAACTGCTGTATTTGATAGCACGAATGTGGTTTCGTCACCCGGCCCTATCTAACACAAAGTCGCCCATCTCACACTACCCACAAACCCCTTATTGAACTTCACAGAGGAAACATTAACTGTGGTCTTCGCCCACTTCCTGTGTGTATCAGTTATCAAGTCATTGCAGATGTCAATAAAACGATGGCAGAAATGTGAACACAAACACTCTACTTTCTGTCTTTTCAAATACAATATATAGCACGGGACTTTTATGTGAAAGCAATGGGTAATTTGTCTTACGCCGCCCATTATCTCTCCCTCCAGGCATTTATATATAAGAATATCAGGGTGGCTGCTCTTATTATTGTCATATAATGTTGTATATTGTATCAAGCAGAGTCTGTTGGCTGACATTTCTAGCTCCAGTGTGAAATATCCTGCTGCAAGCTGTATTCATGGAGAAATTCTCAACTGACTAAAAATGTACGGAGATGCAAAGGCCACAAAGGATTCATCCTTGAAGTGATACTCAGCTGAATAACATTCAAGCAGGCCATTCACCATTCATTTATAATAAGATCTGGGCGAGGCAGGTCCTTCAGTGTCATGGACCCCAAACTCTGGAATTCTCTTCCTGAGGCGATCCGTGACTGCTTTTCTTTCTCTAAATTCCAGTCTGAATTAAAGACTTCTAGGAACTTTTCTCTTCCTCCTTCACTATTTATTCTCCGATTTCTATTTTTCTCTTCACATGTAAAGCAACCTTGGAATTAGGAAATTCACTATATAAATATAACATAATAATAATAATAAGAAGAAGAAGACGATCCGAAATAGTCATATTCTTAACGTTACACTCTATTGGCATAAATGATGAAGTTGCCAGAATGACTTTATATAGCTACCGATGTTTACTCATTTACATTTAAGTCATTTGGCAGACGCCCTTATCCAGAGCGACTTACATACGTCTTATTTTATACAAGTGAGCAGTGAAGGTTAAGGGCCTTGCTCAAGGGCCCAACAGTGGCAGCTTGGCAGTGCTGGGATTTGAACTCATGACTTTCCGATCACTACTCCAATGGCATAACCACGCTTTACAGCCGTGGTGAGCGGAAAAGCATTTCAGAATGCACAGCACTTCAAACATTGAAGCAGATAGGTGAGAACAGCGAAAGACCCACTGTATCTCACTGTGAATGCATGGCTACAGCAGGCACAGGCTCAATGAAACTGGTCAGCTGAAGGAAAAAGGGTGATGTTTTTCCAATATCCATCTGTCCAGTATCAGTTACCTGTTTTTCCAACAAAACTGCCACTCAGTGGAGATTTTTTTGCTTGCTTTTCACACCATTCTGCATAAACTCTAGAGACTGTTGTGTGTGAAAAGCGCCTGGAGATCAGCAGTTTCTGAAATACACAAAGGAGCCTGTCTGGCACCAACAACCATGCCATGATCAAAGTCACCAAGATCACAATCCTTCTCGCATTCGGCTGTTTGGTGTGAATATAAATTGAAGCTCATGATGTGTATCTGTATGATTTTATGCACATGATTGGCTGCTTGCATAAAAGAGCAGGTGTACCTAGTAAAGTGGCTGGTGAGCACATGTGTATAGGCTATATGATGCCAAATCCAAAGTTACCATCATTATGCATTATAATTATTACTAGTTCAATTGACAGAGTAGGTACCGGCACGACATGACTGTATAAGATATAATGAAAGTAATTTGTACAAATAAAAAAAACCCAGTAGAAATATTTTGCATAGTGAAATACCAGACCATTATTAATGTAATACCTCCTGATCAAAACCAACCTGTAGTATAAAGTTCGGAAAAGAAGAAAAAACTGATGTTTACCAGTTCCACTGATCCATAATGCTTCCGGCTGAACTCGCCCCTCCTGCATCCGAGGTCTTCAGACGCGGAGCTGAAACACACACACGCCACACAGAACTGATCACAAGCGCTTCATAACCTTAACATAGCGCCACATATGATGATACACGTGCAGACAAAAAGCGTGAACGAGAAGTGGATATTGGCTATGGTATACTTGATATTGGCTCGTGCCTCATAGTTTCAATTCCCTTGGGCCAAGCAGCATTTTTCATATGCATATGCAGTGTGTTTGTTTAATTTAGCCCATAGGGGACTGATTTGAGGAAGTACATTCCTGTAGTTGCCATAATCAAATTATGCCTAATAACATCAACACCAACAAGTAAACAAGAGTTTTCGAAAAACAGTGTCATACTAGAGAACATGCAAAGTAGACTGGGTGTGTGTGTGTGTGTGTGTGTGTGCACATAAGGGCAAGAGTGCATGACTGGGTTTCTCCTGCTCCAGTGAAAGGGCTATCATTATGCGTCCATTAGTACTTTATACTGCAAATAATTTAATAATTCTTATTCATAAGAGAAGCTGACAGCGACTGCGCAAGTGCTTGAGGGCATGCTAGACCTTCTGTGTGCCAATGCAAACCTTGGCTTCTGACTGAGTGCACATGTATGAGTGTTTTACCCCAGAATCTAAATGGTGATGATTTTTCCTTTGCCAGCACCTAGTTCTCATTTGCCTCTTTTGTTCTTCCAGAAACAAACAACGAAAGGTGGGAAAGTTGAAAAGCGAACAGGCTCATGGTGTCAAATGTCAAGTACGTATACTTTCACATTTGACTGTAAAGAAGACGTTACAGCGATGAGAAAGTTCACCAAATCCCCTGCAGGTATACAAAATATATTCTGTCATGAAGACGGTTCAGTTCATGCTGATTTAACAACCTGTTCTTGGTAACAGGAACACCGCAACTTGCCTTGTTTTAGTTCATTGATGAGTGTTCTTTTTTCCTGATAGACCATCAATCAGAGCAAAAAATAAAAGATAAAACAGCCAGCGAGCAGCAGTAATGCAGGGTGAAACGTTGATGGGAGCGGGTCAGAGCGGAATGGCCAGGCCGCATCAAGATGACACGGTTCCGTTCCAGTTAGCTAAAACCTGATGCTACTATGGGAACAGGCTCACCACAAGCTGGATAGTTGAAGACTGGTCCTCGCCTGGTCATTTTCTTCTTAGCGTTCTCATCAACAAATATTTTTGCCCACAGAACAAATGCTGTTCTTAACCACCATTCAGTATGAACTCTAGAGACTGCTATGCAGTAAATTCAACAACCAAGCCACAGTCAAAGTCAGCGAGATCACATTTTTTCCCATTGCTGATGAACATTAGTATCTGCATGATTGTTTGCATTGAGATGCTGCCACGTGATCAGCTGACTGATTTCATTCCCGGCATGTCAGCGGTGAAAATGAGAAGACTTCTGAACAGCTCAAGTGAGAAGACATTCAACAAAGTCATTAAAACATCTCTAGAATGAAATATTTATACTTCATTAAAGCGATTGCCTTCTTTCTGTGCTTCCTGATCGTCTGGCTGAGGAAACAGGTTAAAGCCGCCTTTCAGCCAAGACAAAGGTCGTCTTGTGGCACCTTACAATTATTGACAGAACATCCCACGTCGTGACTTTGCATCCATTTCTATCGATACAGCATTCAGAGGATGATGTGTCTTGCAGCACTCGTTTTCTCTTGGACAAGAGGTCTGGTTTTGAACATGCGGCAATTACTGTCACTTAATAAAGTACACGGCAGCAAGTGCATTTCAGTGCTAGATGTTTCCGGCTTTCGTGTAGACCTAGAAAGTAATCAAACGGCAACACGCTGTAGCATTCTTGTAGCAAAATGTGGTCTTGTACAGGCTCCAGGGCTCCAATAAATATACAATAGTCATTGATTTTTATTGACAATCCATAATGTACTTCAACAACAAACTAGAATGTTCCTCATTTACCTCTCTGGTGGTCTACTGTTTTTCAGGGATGCGTTTCAATTTTCTGGAGCTTAGGATGCTTTTGAAGTCAAAAGAAAAGAAGAAATGCGATTATGGTAATACTTGACATTTAGATTGAAGTAAAATTGATTATTTGTCAATATGCTACACACCAAGTCCTGTTGGGTTTCTTCAAATTGTCAATGCTAGGCACAGACTGCTATTACGCCGTGCTTCCCTTCAGCACAGTGTAGAAGATTAATGATCTGTCCAAACTCCTAAAACTACAGTTCCATGTGCTACAGCTGTGAACTTTAATTACGTCTGTCATAGTAGCAGCTGGGAAATGGCAAACTGGATAAGGAGACATGACACGGAGCTAATATGAAATACCGACATTACACATAGGATGGAGATAATACTTCGGCTGAGCTAAGCGTTGAGTGAAATTGAGAGCGAGAGGGTTCCGGATATCAGATAAATGCCTGGAAGATCTAGTAAGATTTTTCTTGCACTGTGAAAGCACTTGGTTGCAGGCAAAAAATAATGACCTCGCCAAATTCATCATCACGTTGCTGTGTCCTGGAAGTGAGTGAACACCCAGAAAAGCTCACAGAAAGCCCATGTGTTGGAAGTGAAGATATGACCTTGAAATCTGCAAGTGACAATAAAATCATATAGCATTAGGACAATGGTGTTGTGCTGAGCCATTCGGTTTGTAAAAGGAAGAAAAGACGTTTATTTAACACACGGAAACGTGCATTCCTTCTAAACTTCGTCTGCTCTTCATCAGGTCAGCCTTTGCGCAGATGCTGACGGAAAACCAAAAATGCGTCTGCCGCACCCACACAAGCCAGCACCGCCTTATTCATGTGCTTGTGGGAAATAAGGAATTGGAGAGTCAGATAGACTCCTAAACAACAAAACATAACGCCGAATGCCAATCAAATGGCAGAAGAAAATGATGAATATTTCTTGTGGTTTGTAAAATGCCACTTTTAAAAATAATAATACATTTGCTAACGAGTCGACAGAAAGGTTTTCCTCAGATGCAGGTTTGGGTACACTTGAACATGTTGCGATACAGGATTTGACTGATAGGAACCTTCCTTTTTTGACACGTGTCAACCCCCTTTCTATTATTACTACGACATACATCCTGCACAAATCCACGAGTAGCCTGGCCAGGCTTGTTGTCATTAGCGGTGTCTCAAAACATATACTATTATATACTGATTACAATTATGTACTAATCTATATATATATACTAATCTACAAGTGTAGCATGTACTCTTGGCAAAGTTTGTTGCATTCAAACACAATCCATTTGTATAGGAATATCTGCATGTGATGTAAGTAATATACTCAGAACTGCTCTAGAATAGTGTATAATTATGAATAATTATCCGATTTGATAGCTTCTTCTGTTGCTGCTTAATCGCAGCCGGTACAAATTCAATCTGACGCTGCTGTACGTATGGCCATTCATTTTCATGACCTTCACAGCCAGTGGTAAACCATTATTTCAGTCCCCAAAAGAACTTTTTTAAGCATGTCTCATAATTGCCAGTCAAGTACCTAGCACGATCTTCAGTCATAAACATGAACTACTAAGGAACTAAGTAGTAGTTCCTTAAAGTAGTAGGACTAAGAATTTCCTTATTCAAACACACAACAAATGAAGCATTCAAACATGTATATGTCATCAGTATTTAAAGTATAGTACTGGAACGACATAAAGAGTGGGATGGGCCACTAGGGGTCTCCCTGGGGTTTGGCTGTAGTATTCACTGATTCGTTCAGATCCAGAATTCTGTTCAGGGTGAAAGTGGATCCGGAGCTGTCCTTATCCTGTGAGGCACCCTGTATGAGCAATCAGAACTCTCCAGGGCAACCGGGCAGAAACACATTCGCACCCAGGGGCAATTTGGCGTAGCCAATCCACCTACCTGCATGTCTTTGGGAGGTGGAAGAACCCGGAGGAACCAAAGGGACTCACACAGACACGAGGAAAACATGTGAAACTCCAGCCAGACAGTAATCTGAGCTCGGGATCAAACCGAGGAACCTGGTGCCACAGTGCCACCCCATATTATTCGGTGGCAGTGAAATCTAATTCTCATGAGCATTAAAACACGGAAATGACTGCATAAACTGTCAGCTTCGCCAAAGGCAGCTCAACCAGACGTTCTGTTGTGCTTTTAAAAAAAAAAAAAAAAAAAAAAAAAAAAAAAAAAAAAAGCAAGGTCATACAATAATACAATGGCTGCTTTCTGATGCATCCCAATTCTTATTGAACAAAAAACGGTTCTCGTAAAATATCGAACTTCATGCCTGAGCTCATTTGCTTAGGTTTGTCAAGTCCTTAACAGTCCATACAGTTATTATTGTCAGTGTGTTTACGACTTGTCACATGATGTGAAACCGGACACTTGGCGAATCTCGCCGTCATAGGCTAGTTTGAATAAGGACACAGAAACCCACTACAACAGCATTTAAACATTTTAAAGTTCATTTCAATCGATCAATGTCCAGTGGCGAGCATCTGTATGTGGTGGTGTGCACAGGAGCGAACTATTCCCTGGCCACTGCTAATAAACATGAGCAAGAACCGGTCAGACTTTTTTTATGGTAGCTATATTTGCAGTTTTAAAGCACAAATTGAAACATGGATTTCTTTAGTTTGTTTTTAGGGAATGATACTGAATTCGTAACCTTTAAAACGTGACCTAATGCTATGTTACCCTTGACATTTTTGTGGCTTGCTGGACGACACACAAACATGTGTGGCTTTATGTCTGATCAGGTTCCTACTCACGTTAGGGTCAGCCACGTTATGTCATTTTGTACAGCTGTTACCCCAACCTAGATGGCCAGATAGGGTCTAACCTAGCCAGTCCACTGAAATACATATGGCTATATATATACATATAATATATTATCACCTCCTCTAGATTCAAGATTACATTTTTTTCGGTTTTGTGGATGATTTATTTATTTTGGGTCTGGAATAAAAATGAGTGCCTCTGCTCTGGGATAAAAAAAAAAATGAATAAGCTATGAATTAAAAATATTCAAAACACTTGAATTTGACAGAAAGCATCATGATATTGTGAAACTGCACAGGCTACCTGTTGTATAGACAGTAACAGGCACTGTAATCAGCTGCAGGCTCGCGCGCGCTTATTTATGCGGCTTCTTCTGTTACCGTAACGGCAGGAATATACGGGGATTTAAATATCAGGAAATCGCGTTTAATCCTGCGTGTGTGTGTGTGTGTGTGTATGTGTGTGTGTGTGTGTGTTTGAGGCTTAAATGTGCGTGTGTGCGTGCGGTGTTCCTGTTGCTTGTGGGGTTTTTTTTGTTTGTTTTTGTTTTTTTGTTCACAGCATTAACATAAATAATTAACACTTTTTCCATGTTCCGTTGTCTCTTCATTCATGAGACGCGTCACGCTAAGTTTAAGCAGACTAAAACGCTGCTTTAATCCCTGTGCAAGTTAGATATTTCTGTAAGAGAGGTTTTAAATACATCCAGGATGAAGGCTGTGTGGGCTCCTGTATTTACTGCGCTATAATACACACCTACACTGTAGCGGTAAAGCAGTAGAATCTGTGTTGACATAAACAGTCCCACTTTGACACAAAAGACGCAATTCTGCTGCAGTGACATTGTTATTATTAGTATTATTGTTCGGTCACTGAGAAACGACCCACTTTTGTGGAAGTGTCTGTATTTTATAAATGATAAATGTAAAGGTATGACTGCCATCCTCTCACCGTTGGGTGAAGTTCAACAGTTTGGTGGCCGCCGTGTCCGCGCCGCTCATGGCCCCCGCGCGACCGGGAGGATTTTCTCCGCCAGTCTTTCACGCGCTCTCCGTCTCCCTTCACTGAGGAGAGCAGGTGACCATCTCTCTCTCTCTCTCTCTCTCTCGCTCCGCACTCAGTCCCGCATTGTTTTCAGTGCGTGTATTGCGGTAGAGTGTCTCCTGCGTGCGCAGTCTTCATACGGAGAGGAGAAAGAGCGCAAAGCAAACGAGGCTCGAGCGAGGCTCCCGCCGTTTCCCTTTGGCTGGCACGCGCGCGTTTGGGTTGCAGGTGGCGATCTCGCTAATTGCAGACTCTCTCTCTCTTTCTCTCTCTCTCTTTGTGTGTGTCTCTCTCTCTCTCTTTCTCTCTCTCTGTATGTCTGTTTCTGTCTGTATGTGTATCTCTCTCTCTGTATGTCTCTTTGTCTCTGTGTGTGTGTGTGTGTGTCTCTCGCTCGCTCTCTCTCTCTCTGTCAGTTTGTGTCTCTCTCTCCCTCTGTGTGTCAGTTTGAGTGTGTATCTCTCTCTCTCTCTCTCTCTCTCTCTGTCTGTATGTCTGTTTCTGTCTGTATGTCTCTCTCTCTCTCTCTGTCTCTCCCTGTATGTCAGTTTGTGTGTGTATCTCTCTCTCTTTGTGTGTGTGTCGATGTATCAGTGACACACACACACACGTGCACACACACACACAAAAAGGGGCGTTGGTGTTGCTCCACACTCACACACACACACACACACACACACACACACACACACACACACACACACACACACACACACACACACAC
>JAQQZR010000017.1:10226378-10243831 GCA_030068235.1 Notoglanidium macrostoma
TGTGGGTGCAGGTTTTTGGGATGACCTCTCAATCAGCCAATGATAAAGCTGTTAGGGCCGTTGGAGGAGTCTTTTTAAATTGCTGATAGAAAGGTCATCCCAAAAACCCGCACCCACACCGGCCCTCCGTGGCTCGGGTTCCCCACCCCCGCTTTAAGTCTCAAGGTTACTGTTAGGTTTAGGGCTACGGCTAAGTTCGAGTTCATTCTCTGCTGTCAGTTTGCATTACGGTAGCATTTTCAACAAGGTAGCACAAATCATCAGAACACCGGCAGCGTGGCTGACGAACTGTTAGCCGTCCTCCAGAGCAAAATACAATGCATGCATTAGCTGCTAGTACGTCCACTGTATCAGATTTAATACCACGAGTCGTCTCACAAATAGGTTTTTTGCTGCACGTACGTGATGTTTCAGAGCACAGATGCGTCCACGTTACAGTTAGATACACGCCACTTATAATCATGAATGTGAACTATCAAGATAGGCAAATCCGAAATAATTGAACAACGAAGCTTGTAATGTGAATGTAGCCCAAACCGACCATAGGTGTGAATGGTCATTCGTCTCTGTGTTAGCCCTGCGATGGCTTGGTGACCCGTGCAGGGTGTACCCTGCATCTCATCCGAAGTCAGCTGGGATTGGCTCCAGCTTCCCCTACTCTTTTCCCTTACCCTTCTCCCAATGCTTGTCGGATAACTAAAATACGAGGCCTTGTTGAAGGCGAAATGAGTTAGTTTGCAAGCTGTCCAGGAGGTTCTGAATTTAGTGAGCCATCTGGCTCAAGGACAGGCCCTTGCTGAAGGGGAAAGGCTCCTCTCTGTTATGATGCTTGTGGCTGTAGACACAGGAATTGGCCGTACTTATTTTGGCCGCAATGATGTAGGACGGATATTCAACTAATGGGCCTTCTTTATCAAGCTGGTTGTCAAAATAACTTCCACTTCGGTTTTGTAGCAGTGATCCAAATGCAAATGAGCTGTGTCAGGAACATGCTTGGCACGTTACTAGACGCACAAGAGTACCAAGAAAACCAGCCTTCCTGAAACTTGTGCAAATCCGGTGAAAATTATAAGTTCGGTTCTGCTTTTCTTTGCACACAACTCAAAGATTAATGAATGAACCATAATAAATTAATAAATAATAAATGCCCAGTTACATAAAATTCCTTACTGGCAAAGCTCGGTATAAGGAGCGAACATGACTCAAGACATGAGTCATCGATTCTGGAGAAAGATTGTTGATATTTGAAGACAATAGCCAAACAAATACACACTTCCCTTCACTGCTCCTTCAGAAGCGCCGAATCCAAATCCAGGGATGTGCATTGCCAAGGCAACACTAAATACGACACCCCCACCCCCTCTTTCCTCCTGTCCTGTGATTGGTTGGAGTACGCCTCGTTTCTGATCGGTTGCAACAGAGTTGTGCGGCTCGGTCCGAGCCACTTTCTTTGTTCTCCCACTTGCGGAGCCATTGCTGCGTACGAGTACCAGAATTTCTTTCAGCGCACACAAAACGCACAGCTAGCAGACCATGAGGAGACTGAAGTACACCGCATACGAATCGTTGACTACACCTTTAACTATTAACAATGAGCTTACGGATATATAAGACCATTTGAAGTGCTTATGTTTTCACTTTATCGCTCTCTACCACTACAGTTATTATTTTTTTACCTGCCTATACGATATTTAGGTTGTAGAGTCCTTTTCCTCCTTTGACTCAATTATTTTCGATGACCGACAGTAGTTCAGATGGCAGTACCAGTTGCAGGGCTCACGGATGGCATAAACGGCACTGATGGACTAACTGATTGGCCTACAGCTATAAAAATGCACCATTTCCTTGAATTATTGATGTCAAACATTAAATCCCCATTAAAGGAGCTTTGCCAGGGAACTTTGGCAGCCAGTCCTAAAAAAGACATTAAGTTATTGTAAGCAAGAAAAAGGGAGTCAAACAAAAAGGGGTCTGTGTGAACATGTGTGGGGGATGTGTGTGTGTGTGCGCGTGTGCATATGCGTGTGTGCATATGTGTGAGAGAAATTGCTTTAACAGACATACCGGCAGCTCTTCAGACTGGATATTGTGACTACTGCCAATTCGCATACATATGGAAATACTGCACACCCAGTGTGTGAGTGTGTGTGTGTGTGTGTTGCAACATATTGAGGACCGAAAAACATATTTAACCAACCGAGTGAGGACATTTTTGGAAAGTGAGGACATTTTGGCTGCTTCTTACTTCTTCAAAGGGCGGTTTGAGGGTTAAGACTCGGTTTTAGTGTTCAGGTTAGAATTAGGTTTAGGTTAGGTTTAGGCACTTAGTTGTGATGGTTAAGGTTAGGATAAGGAGCTTGGGAATGCATTATGTCAGTGAGTGTCCTCACAAAGATAGAAGTACCAGTGTGTGTGTGCAAAGTCATGTGTAGGTCTTTTTGAATACGTCTGTTAAAGAACAAACAAAAAAGGTGGGGTATGGGTCAGTTCCTCCTGCCATGACATCTTTTAATTTATAGAGTCAGTACAAAGTGAATGATAAGTGACCGACCTGGTAGGTCTCAAACTGCGTATACTCCTTGCGTGGTATCATCGTCTTCCTCACGCCTCATGCCATGTGCTTTTCCAACATATCACTGTCACCAAGGCACTTTACTTTGAATTAAAGAATAAAAGGAGATTTTTTTCTCTGGTTTTGCATCCAACCATTTTCTTTTCTTTTAGAAATCTGGCAGAAATTGTATTTTGAGTGCATTCGTATGAACCTGGCGGTCGGCACTACTGTCGTTGCTGCTGTCACGGAAGATTAATAACCACCTTCTGACCCATCAGAATCTATAAATTAGTGTTGCGCATAATTTTCACATCACGTCCCACTTCCTTTAACCCTCATGCTCTAATTCTTTGCAATGTCACACAGACCATATTTTATTTCATCTTCATTTTTCATATTTATCAGGAATGGGAATTAAAAAAAAAAAATGTGGATTTATTTTCAATTTCCACTAAACCGGATGCTTGGTTTCTGTTAGCAGACGATACCGTAAAATGTTCATTACATAAACTGCACCACTGATTGGAAAAAATCCATTTCATCCTTTTATTTATTTTTTTTTTTTCTTTCAGACTGTTCCACTTTTGAGTTAAAAAAAAAAAATCCTTAACACAACTCCAACATGAAAACTGTGGGTGCATTTAGAAAACGCTATGCAGTACAGGCTTATGTAAAAACATCTACCACCTCCATGTTCTTGGAAATCAGTCAAGTTTGCCCTTTTTGTAAACAATTAGCTCACAGTTCAGTAACAGCGCCGGACTATAATTAGACGTGTCCGCACAATCCAGTAACAGAACAGCATTATTTGGTTTATATATATATATATATCTACCCTATCCATGATTTACCCTGAAAACTAAATGCCTTTTCTGTTTTTTTTATTTACTATTTTGCAAAGTCTGCTTAATATTATGCAGAAGAGAGATGACAAGCCATTACACCACAAAAGCTCCTGTGTTCACAAAACAAGCTGGGTTAGACAACACATTTACCTAGCTTACCTTGTGCTCTCCTGTGAATCAGTTAAACCTGAAGTTGAGTTTACTTTTGAAATGGCTACTGACAGCTGCACTTTCCCACACTGCTGTTTCTTGTTCCAACCCTTCGGTTTTTCCTTTATTCCACATTATATCTGCACAAAATTAGATAATACTTTCTAGTCACGTGATCAAGTTTTTTTCAAGTTAACATACCAGCCATATTAATATTATCTTTAATTATTATTTTGTACAAAAAAAAAAAAAAAAAAAAACAGATACCTGCAGTACCATCACCTTCCACTAGAAGGCCACAGCACACAGGGTGAAGGCCACGGATACAGAGACTCAAGTCGGTCACCTCTGATGGGGAGAATCTCTATGTTATTACCATTAGAGAAGGACGTTTCAGTACTTGCTTTGACACATGCAACATGCATGTTTTTCCTCTAATGAAATTGCACTTTGGATTTAGAGGCGACCTAAAAGTATTCACCGATTTTACGTTTTCATAATGTAAATATCGGCTTTAAAATAAACCAGAAGTGTTGCCGTGTCTCAGTGAGCAGCCATTTACCCTAAAAGTGTTGCTTGTTGATAGATTCTTATGAAAAAAAATCTACAGCAGCCTAGCACTTCATTCCCATTTCCATGACTTTATAACAGTGCAGTTTGCCTGGTTGTTGATCTCTTATTAAGAGGGCCAGTTCACCCTTCCCAGAATCCTCTGCGCCAAGTCGCCATTTTCCATGCCATCGATATTCCAAAAACAAAAAAACAATTTGGCGACATCCTAGACCGCAGATCTTAAATTGTAACATGAAATTGAAACCATTTTGTCAAAGTACCAATCCATTCTGTTTTCATGGGATACCGATTCGTTATTCCGTATATGTTGGGACAGAACTAGCCTCGGCTGTCCCGTGGACTACCACAAAGGAAAGAACAAGAACAGATAAGGCATATTTTGTTCAACGCTTCCATGTATGGCAGCTGAATGAAGAAAATGTCCCAGATGGGTTATTGAACAGGGAATTTGCAGAGGCTTTGAAGCGAAACGAGCCAGCAGGTGTGTGCGTTCAAAACAAAAACAACGAATTGGATTCCGAGAAGGGTGAGCCCGCCCCTTTAAGTCACGATACAGCCAAGTAAGTGACTTCCACTGAAATAAGGAGTGGGTGTCTTAGAAGAGACAGGGTCCTGAAATTCCAACCGGAGACTCCTTAGTTTTCTCCGAAAAAAACTGAGGACTTGGACTGATTCAAGTCCACCAGAATTCTTACTCTATTAATAGCTTGATAATGAAACTATCAGGGTTGTGCAATGCATTACATCATGAACTTTCATCGATTACATTATAAGAATATCCGTGGTGCAAACTATCACACACGCGCACACACACACACACTCTTAAAGGCAGACAGGTATTTGCATTTGTAATGTTTTTAAGTGTTTCAGTCTGTACAGGCTTTATACCATTTTCCACATAAACAGAAATGTTCGTTCAAACCAACAAACATTAAACTTGTCGTTCTGTCATCTCTCCTTTCCTATAATTTGCACTTTGATTGAACGTGTGCTTAGTCTGTCTACTTTTAGTATCTCTGAGGGTGTAAATAATATCTATTTACCTCGTTACACCCTCCAATGTATTTCACGTGCGCCTTCTCGATCACCGCTTGCGTTACAGATGGAGATGAAATCTAGGACGCGTTTCACTCGGTGTAATCACCTGACACGCCTGTCACCGACAGCTTTTTAAATTTATAAATTTAACCCTAATGAGAAGCCAGAGGCGACGGTGGCAGTGTTAATGAAAGTTCTGACTATAAATATTTCATTGACAATGTTTTATTTAATGACTAAATTACAAAGACAACGTCAATGAAAAAATATTTGATAATGAAAACGAAGGTGAAATACAGCCAGAAAAAAATCTGCATATTTGATAATATATTCATATATATATTACCTTGCTTGTTTCATGTCCCTCCCTCACTCACTAGGCTTGCTCGCTTAGCAGCTAACACAGCTTTCACTATGCTCCTGGATTCTAACAGGTACCCGAGTCGGGACACACACGTGCTTTTGATCTGAATGAAGCAAAATCTTTAGAGGTAAATAACGGTCATCAGCATCACAATGTACAAAATGCCGTCTTCACTTGATAAGTAACAAAACAGTCATAGAGTCGTGGCTAACTTCCGATAACATCCTCATAGCGATCCACCGATTTTTTTTCTCTTCGCAGGAAAAATGATCAAATCCCATAATTGTTCTTGAGAATTACTTTTCCACACAATCTCCTTATGCTGTCAATATTTCTCATGTAGTCTATATAAGCTATAACAGACTGGCTTTGAATGTGTTCAGGACTGCTTAGCCAAAAAATAGAGTTGTTAGTCCTGGTCAGCAATGCCATCTCGTTCTGTGCGATTTGGTAGCCGTCATGTACGACACAATTAGGAACACACAGAGGTAGCGTTGTAACATGTTTACAGCAGTAGTGGATTACACATCTAAAGGGTTTTAGAGCAGTTGAGGAACAGGGGTTGTTGGAGTCAACAGTGAAGTGACCATCTAATCATACCGTGACTAACTGTGAGACAGTACCAGCCCTAATCACCACATTTGCTTCTCATGGCGTATGATCCAACTGGCTTACTTTGAATCGGTTATTGTGAACTTTTCTTTCTGTTTTTTTTTTTTAGCTAACAGGAGTGTGCCTCGCTGAACGGTTCTCTAGACTCTGATCAGAAAGTTGCGAGCTCAAATCCCAAGCTGTCAGTGTTGGCCTTTTTATCCTCATCTCGCATAGCTCAGTTGTATGTCAATTTGAATAAAAGTCCCTGCCAAAAAATTGTTCGATGCAAATGCAAAGGACAAAAGGAATATAATTGCTTACAGCCGCCCTTTGAAGCATGAAGGCCTCCATGAGTAATCTATATGGCATTTGGGAGCTCGCACTAGATCTGTTACAGATGAGCCCAACTCTGTTACTTTATGGCTTGGAATCTTGCAGTTTGCTCATCTACCTGCTCACACACCCACACACACACACCCACACACACACCTGATTCAGCTCTGTTACTCGCCAGGAGCAGGGAATATTTGCTATACTCCAGGCATACAGGTCTACAGTTAGGCTGCCTGGATACTGGAAGCACTCAATCAAACTGACACCCTCATGCACAACAACCCACAGCCCACTGATGTAGCCCCACACACACACACACACACACACACACACACACACACACTACTAATGCAGCACGGCGACACCCAGGCACCGCACTTGCGTTTTATAGCATGCTTGACCTTTCACGTGACTCCAGAATGCATTCATGTACATCGCTGTATTGACATAAATGCAGCAAAGTGCAACTACTGTATCAATATTAATGCGCTTCAACTCGCGCACGCGCTCCTTCCAGTCTATCTGGCGAGCGCGAGCACTCAGGTTATGCATGCACACTTCTTTTGATTATGGGATGCCACGATGAGTCTGACAGCTGAGCGTGAACTTTTTTTTTTTTTTCTCCCCCCTGCACATAATCTGTCCCATTTCTCCAACAAGCACGCGAAGGACTGAAACTCAGAAGACAAGGTGTCCAAAACTGGCTCGGAGTCTATAAGGCTACACGCTATACAGGTCCGGGAACGGGAATTGGTGTTCCAGAGCAGAAATTCCCACACTGTATGGAATTCCGGGCCAATTTCCGTTGAGACATATATAAATAAGATTCCCCTTTATCTGCGGTCTCACCTCGTTATCTCGAAGCTGCAGCCTTTCCTCAGGAGCAGGGCTCTTTTCCGCATGAGCCCCGCTTTCTCCCGTCCCAGGTACACGTTAATATCCGAATTCATCCTGCTTAATATCCGCAAGAGGAAGGGAAAACCTGCAGCGGTCCCTCCTGTTCTAGCTGGAGCAGCACGGAAAGGAGCGGTGGACCGAGAGAGAGAGAGAGAGAGAGAGAGAGAGAGACAGACAGACAGACAGACACAGCACGCGCGGAAAGTCGGAAAGTCAGCCCAAAGACTTTCCCAGTCTGAGGAAGAAACGCACGCAAAAGGCGGCTTTACGCGTGCACGCTGCCCTGGAAGCGCCTCCCAAACTCCATCCAGACCAGACCAGACCTCGTGCCTCAGGTGCGGCTGATAAACAACTTCAGCATGTGCTTAAGGCAGAGAAAGGCGACCCGACCCGCTGTCCTCCCTCCCTCCCTTCCCAACCGCCCTCTAAACGCTTGCTGTTTTACACCAGCTCCAGCGCGAGCCACCGCGTCTGCGCGGTCCTAACGTCTGTCTGTCTGTACGAGCAGCATAATGGACTCCTGTGGGCTTCTTATAAAACATAGCAGACCATGTCCTGCGTACTGTTCTGTGAGATTATTGCTGATGGAGTACGAATATGATGCACAATGGACTTAAAATGCATTTTTTTTTTTTTGCAAGACCATCCCTGAACCCAATTCTCTCTCTCTCTCTCTCTCTCTCTCTCTCTCTCTCTCTCACTCTTTCAGTATTATACTCTTGTATTGCTAAGTTTAAGATTTCATTATTCGTTTTTAAATCCCTGCATGTGTTATATAGCCGATTGGCTGTACAGTGTCAAGGTCCTTTGACCAGCTTTTCCTGTCCACTCCAAGGTCCAGGTTGAAAACAAAGGGTGGCTGTGCATTCGCAATGACAGCACCGAAGCCCTGGACTAGCTTACCAATGCACGCTAGGTGTTCTTTAATTTTAGTCTTTAAATCTACACTTAAAGGTCATCTGTTTTATGAGCATTTAAGGAGTCTTAAATGTATTACAGAGCAGATCATGGTTATGTGTGGTATGTTGGTTTTATGCCTATCCATCCAACCATCCATCCATAATTTATCCTGCTTATCCATCAGGGTAACAGCGATTGTGTATTTCCATTATTTTGGGGTCACTTGGTCCCTAGAAAGACGTAAATGTGTGACAGTATGCAAAGTTCTGATAATTTCTAAAAAAAAAAAAAAAGAGTTTCCTGAACTGAAATATGTTTCTCTTTTGCATGTATCTCAGCCACAAGTAAAGGTCTAGCACTTTAAGACACCCAGACCGCCTCTACGTTTATAATTTAAATGGAAAAAAAACATTACTGCTGAATTTTAAATAATAATTCATTTCAAAGTTCTCACTTTGATTGCCAGCATCATCCACATCAGTCTTTGTCTCATCTGTGGTTAAATTAATGTGCGGTATGTAAACAAAAGCCTCATTGTTGTCTCTTCACGCCACCAACCTCTGTTCACACTAACATCAGTGGGGATATAATTGCTGACTCGGCTAATCAGCTCAGTTCATTTGACTAAATGTACTGTTATTCATGTCTTTTTATGAGATCATTTTAAATCCTTCTGTACACTGTGTGTGAACACTCTTCTCTGTTTTGATGATGATTTACTGTCTCAAGAGCATCATGGACATTTTGAGAGCTCATATCTGATTACAAACTGATTTGATTATGTCCATTTCATCATGAACTATCCTAAATCCTCTTTACATAATAGCGCACATAGCAAGGTTTTGGACGTCTTTCAGCAGACTGACTACATTTACCGCTGCCATTGATAAACTGACCCCTTACTTGATGTGGTCTTTGTAGGCAAATACCAAGACGAGGCTACAAAGTAGTACATCAACATATTTTTACTACTTCGCTGAAATTTTAAGTTCTTGTGACTTCCTGGGACTAGTGACTGGCCCACTTGCTTGGTGGACCTTGTTGATTTCTATTCATGAAGCCCAAAACATCATGGCAGGGCAAGAATGTTGTCCTAAGAAAGGTGGGGTCCCAGAAGATCTATCTATGAAAAATAGGCTTATTTGATCAAAATGTATTGGTCATGAACATGAATTTTTGCCCTGTACCCAGACATTGTTTACAGTGGACCTGGCACTGCTGCTGCAAATGTCAAGGGACTGGTCTTTCTGGAACCTAGTTCCAGAGGTAGCTTTTGAGTGCAAATCAGAAGTTCGGTTAAGAGGATTTGCTCCATCAAACCCAGCTACTTCACTACTCCAGCTTCCAGGTGGGACCCACCTGCTAACCTTCAGCTTTGGAAGCTAGAATATTCATCATAACGAGCAAGGCTGTGTTTTTGTGCCCATCCCATACTAACTTTTCGTAAGCTGGGCATCCTTCCAAACCTCATGTTCTTTCTTGGCACATGTAGTCTATCTCAAAAATTAACAGCTACCAGCTGGCCACTGACGGCTAATATATCTGGTTTCTTTCAACAGAATTTACCTCAGCATAGAGGTTCCCCATCCTTGTTGCCGACCTGCTATGTTGTTTTACTCTTGTGAAAATTGTGTATTATATCATTAGGATGGGCCAGTGGCCATAAAACTGATCTTTTATGCCTTCAGCTGGATATGACTGATCTGTCCCTAGATTGTTGAAGAATGTTGATGTCCCAGACACAAGATAGGCTAGCTGATCCTCACTTCAAGAAGCTGCCGGACCAGGATGGCTAAAAAATGTTCAGTGTGCACATGAACTCACCAGAACGATTCTTTCTCTTTTATAACAATGACACCTTTTTCACTAGCTGAAATGAGAGGAAGGAAGAAGGAAGGAAGATACATTTTGGGACTAAAGTCTAGCCAAAGCTACCTGACGTGGCTACATTCTCGTTGATCCCAGTGCTCCTTGCAAAGACGGTAGACACCTGCATGGCCTTTCATGTAGTTTCTCTGGACGAGCTTCTTTTGCTTAAAGCTATATTCCCCAATGCAGACATCAGACATATATCAGCATACACCTACATACGTTCTCATCCATCAATGGTATGGAGCCAGCTGACTCCTTGACATTTCATCTCATTCTTTCAGATACCTTCAGGAACAATTTCATTCTTTCAGGAACTGTTGGAGAATCTTGACTTCTCTAGCCATCTATTCAATTGAATTTTCAATTCAAAAACTCAATTTCCTTTCTCCAGGTCCTATTAGGACCACATGATGAGCCTAACTATAGTACCAGGAAAACTATTAAGCTTTTGTTTTCTTTTGTTGCCCTCCCAACCTCCACCAAATTGGTTCTGGTTATAGCAACTTGACGTAATATTACCACTGTCACCCAACTCTTGCAAAAATGTAAGTTATAATGCATTATCATTCCCATCTTGCCATCAGAGATGTCCAGTTTGAGAGGCTCTGTTTTGTCTCTGGGTTCTAATAAAGATGAATCCTTTTCATTATATGAATCTGAAAGGTGGTTCACCTGCTAAAGCTCCTACACATTTCACAGTGTGTACTGGATCTGTGCAGGCATCTGGACCCTGTAAAACAGAAGAACAACCTATTGAAACTCATGCATCATGCCCTGGAGAAACTTTCTAACAGATGAGTTTGTGTCTCTCCTGGAATTAGGTGGTCAAAAAAGATTCTTTCCTATCTGGCTGGGACTTGGTCATGACTATGAGATCTGTGAGTATAGAAGAAAATTTCCAGAGCTAAAAGGTTCATCTAGGACATGACACTACTGAAGAGTGCTGAAAGGATATTATCTGTACAGCAGCTACTTGGTCTTTAGTTTGCACAATTCCTTGTTTTACAATATGGCCTTTACTGATGCAGTGATCTCAATGGTATTGCCACAGGCTTACCTGTAGAGTATACGTATGTTAGGTGTGCACATCCTTTTTGCGTTATAAAAACCTTTCTAGGTTACCACTATACCATACTGAATAAGTTTCCAAGATAACTCAACCCAAGATATTGTGTTTTTACCACTGTTCCTGTCGCATGTTACTTAAACAACAGCCATGATATAGGCTCACAAGTATTGTACCTGATTTTCAACTTTCTGAAACTGTTACTTTTAACTGTTCTGAAAGACCACCAACCATGACTGTGACATGAATCCATCTCTATGGTCTGCAAATCAACAATCAGCAAGCGATTTCGAAAGTAAACCCGTTTAACCCGTAATTAAGAAAAATATTACTCTTGCTCCCCAAATGGTTGCATGATGGTAGGAAAATGATAACCATCCATTACTGAGCCAGTCGTATTTATGCATAAACAAACATAAGGAAATGTGTACATTCAGTCGAACTGACTCTCTGTAGACTGCATTAAAATGCATTTCCTAATTAGATTTTCACAGTAACTCTTGGGTGATCTATAACAATGTCTGAAAAGAAGGCAAATTCAATGGACAGACATCAAACGATCCGATTTAGATTTTATCTATGGAAATGTTCTGATATAGAGTCAGGGATAATTGTACCACTTTTAGCTAGCTTTTTTTTTTTTTTTTATCTGCACTCATGCTGTTGTATTCAGTTGTTTACTAATACAAAATGCTAGACATGTTTTTGAAAGATTCCTCAGCGGTATGTAACTCCACAATACTTTCCTAGTGAGCATGAAGCGTTTCACAATGCTTTGAGAACAGATGGGACAATTCCTTAGAAATCATGATTGCAGTTCCCCACTTCACATCTCTCATAAACATGCCAGTCGGTGGATTAACTACTGAAATTGCATGTAGGCGTAAGCAAATGTGTGTGTGTTGCACCGCGATGGACTGGTGTCCCATTCAGGCGTTGGATCCAATACAGCCCTGAATGAATGAACAGTTGTAGGCTACAAGATTGCAACAAGAAGTTCTAATTAAACAGAAAGACCCACTTATCTTTCCTGCCACAACAAACTCAAAACACAAAACCTTCAAAGGAACACAGCCATGGGTGGCACAGGCCCTGACATAAACTCAGGCCTCTTTCCCAAATTTCTATGTGCTAGCAGAAATATATTTCCTGTGGTGCAAATTGGAACCAACATGTGACAATGGGACCACCATGTTCAGTTTGCATACTGGGAGTTATTATCACAGGGCTAATGCAGAGAGACGAACAGCCATTGAGTTGCACACAACCTCACATAAACATCATTATATGTTGAATTGTCAAAGGTTCTAATGCATTAGTTAGCTCAAAACAGAGTAGTGCCGTGATACAGAAATAACCACCATGTCTTTACTGTAACGCTAGCATCACAGTGCAAAGTCTTGAAATGGTTAGTACTTGTCTCAGATCTTCAAGGTTAAAAACTCTTCAGATTCCAGATGTTTAAGTACCTCTTGAATGCATATTTTCAGACGAATACAAACACGCATATGGTGTCCCTTACTAATGGAGCACATGTGCTGGCGGCATCATGCTATCATTAGCCTAACTCTCAGATCTCTTACTTTTGAAACTTAGAGAGAAAAACTTGTCTTGAAGTAATAATACAGGGAACGATTTTTTTTTTTGATGTAATAGAGGAAAATGTTTGCCGTAGGAAGGATTGCTAGTTTAACAGCAGTATTACATAATTATTGACATGTCATACAATATTAAATGTACATTCATTAGATTAGAAAGCAAAACATGTGACAGTTATAGCTATGTGATGAAGAGAGAACAAAAAGTTTTTAGCTTAATGTCCAGAAGATTAGATTGCTTTGTTTACACTTTTATTCTTTAAAAATAAACTGTAGTTGTGCTTACTTAAAGTTTTATGTATTAAATTGAGAAAATCCGTGTAAACTCAATTAGCCAAAAAAAATAAGACTTGCGGCATAATATAATCACGGTCATGAACTAACAAATCTAAATAATAAAATTCTATTTTATAGCATTTTTACAGAAATTTAACTTAAAGTAAATGATTAAGGTTTTTTCATTATCAATTGCCACAATGTTAAGACAGAAATCCTTTCCCTGCATCCCCTGGTGAGTCGTAACGTCTTATAAATGACTGTAATCCAGTGCCTTGTTGGATGCATTGTCTTCAATCACTGTCTGACTCTCTAAATTAAAATGTTTTACTAATCACTGCGAGTCAACACAAATGGAAATTTCCATTTGTACAGGCTTAATGCTCTAAATGCATCACCAGACTTCAGTACCACAAAGCTGATTAAGCACATTATTGTAAGACATTAGCACTTGTCTTTGTGTGTGGGGGTTTTTTGTTTTTTGCTGTATGCAAATTTGAAGGTGCTGATTTGAACTTTATGTAATGTTTACCAGCATCAAAAATCGGTTGTAACAGGTTACAAAAGTGTTTATGGAAATGTTGTTATTGCAGTCTGTAAGTTAGTTTCCTGCCTTCATAGATCTTTCTTTTTTTATCTTAGACCTCCATCCATCCTTTATCTATACCGCTTATTCATTAAGGATCACGGGGAAGCTGGAGCCAATCCCAACCGACTTTGTGCGATAGGCGAGGTACACCCTGAACAGGTCGCTAATCTGTCGCATCGCTAACACGAGGAAGTAAGGAAACCAGAGCACCCAGAGGAAACCCATGCAAGCACAGGGAGAACATGTAAGCTTCACGCAATAACGCCACAATCGGCCGGCAGGTTTGAATCCAGAACCTTCTTGCTCGGAGGTAACAGTTCCAACCACTGCACCACCATGTTGCCCTATTTTACTAAATTAGTTTTTTGCTTCCACTAGTTGAGAAATGAGGAATGGTTATCACATGACGTCATTCATTTACTCCTCTCAGGTCAGTTTTGACTCTGTGGGTTTTTTTGGGAGACAGAAGGAAACCAGAGAACCCAGAGAAACCCATGAAGACATGGAAGGAACATGTGAAACTCCATATGGACAGGAACCTGAGTTCAGTAGGCAGAGGCCCTGGAGCTGTATGTATGAAGATCTTCAGTTAATATTCACATCAGAATTGGCGGAAGTGGAAATGTGGTTGCAGTGACTTGGTTGTTGGTGCCAGGATGGACTGGTTTTGAGCATTTAAAAACTTCTGACCTTCTGGCATATTCACATAAAACAAAAAACTCATCGGCTGTTCTGAGTGCGGAAATGCCTTTTGATGAGAGAGGTCCATGGAGAACACCCTGATCAGAGAGGAAGGGGGCTATGGTAGCACTTTGCAACCACGGTGAGCAGAAAAGCATCTCAGAACCCCCAACAAACAACAGTAGAAGGTCACATCAGCTTCCAATCCTGTCAGCCAAGAACAGGAATCTGAGGCTGCAGTGGGCACGGGATCACTGAAACTGTCAGTTTGATAGGATATGCATGTAGTTATATTCCAGCTTCCTTTTAACTTTGAATTTTATGACTGACATTGCAGGAACTTCCTGAAGCCTTGCCTTTTGCTTGTATTTCAGCATTTCAAGGTCTGAAGGTTGCTTAGAAGCAAAGTGCTTAGAAAACTGCCTTTAATTTTTAATTTACATTTTCACCAGTAGTTATGCAGCTTTTTAAAAAATAGAAATAAAAAAAGGTTAGAACCTGACAGAGACATGACCTCCTGTCACTGCAATGTTATATCGTTATATATAATGATTATATTGTGTACATTTAAATCTGTGTGTGTGTGTGTGTGTGTGTGTGTGTGTGTACGCCTAAATGTGGCAGATCTGGCAGGCCAGCAGCATGTGTAGTCAGTCGTCTGTATGAAGACAGCAGGAAAGCAGAGAACAGAGGGATGGAGGAGGGGAATCCTTCCCGCATCATCCTTTTTTTCTACCCTTTTGTATATTCCACCCTCACACTGCCTGTCTTTCTCCTTCCTTTTCTTTTCCTCTTGCTTGCTTTATTTCACCTGCCGCAAATTTCATCTCCTGTTATGAGAATGCTGAAAATAAAAAAACAAACCAAAAAAAACAAAACAAACCATGAACGATGAAGTGACCATATAAGCCAGATTGAGTGAAATGAATTTGGGTGGAATCTAATAGTCTCTACTATTACGATTGTCTGTGAAATGCGTTCATGTCATCACATCCAGCAGGATTTAGCTCAGCTATTACAGTCATATTCCCCTGCAGAGGTATAAAATGTTTGTGGGAATCTAACTCTTATGGATGCATTGGGTTTAACTTTTCACACTAGATCAGTGCTCTGAGTGTGCAATATATATAATAGTGTGGTTTAAAATCCAAAACTTCAGTTAAGCTTGTTGTGCTAGCTTTGTTCATTAATGTTTGCTCATGTGTATGAAAAGGCAATCCCGTTTTAAAAAGAAACCACAATTCTGTATTCTCTCTCTCTGTTTTCATTAAGGCTTTATGCCATTTTTCCTGACAATAAAAAGAAAGACTATTGTCAAATCCTGTATCATCTATTCAGTCTCTGTCATTTTTAGCAGGTCTTATTGTGAATGGTGATTTGCACTGGACACCATAGACACACATTTGTTTTTCGTTTAATCAGTCAGCTTTCGTTGGACTCCTGAAATGGCCAAATCATGGACTAATAATTTGAAGTTGACTCTTAGAATTGAGGTAAAAGTCTGCAGTGTTGACGGAAAAGAAGTGAAAGATCACGTCTTACAGATTGCTCAATAATCTGTGGCTTAACAGAAAACCCACTCACAGCTTCACAGCTTCAGAGTAAAAGTATGTTTTGTTTTGTTCGGATTATAACCCGGCACTCTGCAAAATAAGGTTTTATATTTTTTTACATTTATTTACAGTTTGATTTAATGCTTGTTGAGTGATATCTTGAGCTCCTTCGGGTCAGGTGTCTATTCACTTTTTTTTGTTGTTGTTCTGCTTGTTGTATTTATTGTTATTTTTTTGTATTGTGCACCAAAATCCCAAGGCTCTCGGTAACCCATGACACCAAAGTGTAAAATGTGTAAAAGTCACATATCTAGTTCAGTTAAATTTTAATTAAACCTAGATATTAAACAGGCAAATCTAGCTTAGACTTATAGGCAGAAAATTTGTGTATTATACATAAACACCTACATATTCACCAATAATTCTATTTCGGGCTATCTAGGACAAAAAACATGACTGCGAGAGACGACAAAAGCGGCAGAAGCGGCAGAAGACTGCTCCTGCAGTCTATTGAAGCCAGAGTTCAGCCGATCAAAGAAATGACAAATGAAGCCATAATTCAGTTGAACAAGGATAAAGTCATGCTTAGTGCCAGACTGGGCATTTGACATCATTTTGTACCTCAGCTTCTTCCTGATCTTTTTTCACCTTCAAGTCTTCTTCACAGCTTCTTAATCTTTCTCCAAAGACATAATAGATTAAAGAGAAGCATCTCCCCTCCACTGCTACATTATTTTTTGCACTGCTGGATTTTGCCAAGGATGAAAGTACCTTATCAGATAACAGTTTCAAAAGCTGAAATTCCATTTTGCAGAGATTCTTTAGATCAGGGCTCCTCAATCTTTTTTGTCTGATGAACTCTTTCAACCTAAATTATTTTCTCCCTCGAGTTTTTAAGTAGAGTATCTTTTTTTTTTTTTCATCAATGGCAAACCTGTTACATAAAACATGTTATTTTAGAAGTTCAGGAACCCTGCTTTATCTTCATAACAGGGTTCTACATGGAACTCTCTGTCAGAGGGAAACGCTCACTCAAATTTGTTTTATAGGCCATATTTTTCTATAATGAATGATAAAGTGCTTAGCACAGTGGGGGAAAAAAATGCCATGAGGCAACAGAAAATGGTACGTAACACTTTCATCCTTATACATAAATCCAGATTCTGTGAATACACACTTTGGAAACCCATCCAACCCTTCCCTTCCTCTTGTTGTGGTAAACTGAGCATCTTGCATTAGCTGGAAATAACATATGGCACATTTAAAAAAAAAAAACCAGTTTATATTTGAGTTTCATGTTCATGATGGAGTAAAATGGTGTGACAATGATACAGTTTACTTATTGACTTATATTGAAATATATAAATCTGTTATTGTATGCCATTAGTAAGACACATAGTTAACTAAGATTAGATCTACTCCTTGATAGATTAGAAAAGGTTGTGGGAGTTAAGGGAACGGCCCTCTCTTGGTTCAGGTCTTATTTGACTGAACGTTATCAGTTTGTTGATATAAATGGTGACTCCTCTACACATAGTAAGGTGAAGTTTGGTGTTCCACAAGGTTCTGT
>JAQQZR010000017.1:10243931-10275753 GCA_030068235.1 Notoglanidium macrostoma
AGGCACCCTGGGTGACCCGGGGATCGAACCCAGGACCTTCTTGCTGTGAGGCGACAGTGCTAACCACCGCACCGCCCTTCTTACAAATCTCTAACTCAAATTCATATCATATCATGAACTGCTCCTGTGTGAATAAATATACTGTGGGTTCTATATTAATCTTATAGTGCTTCACTGGGAATCGTGCAAGCCTTTCAGAACTTGTGAGGTGCAAACATGCTTTTGTTAGCTTATGTATGTGTATGTACAATATACGTCCCATATTGTGTAACTGAATAGTCGACTATGCAAAATGGAAACATCCATCCATCCAATATCTGTATCACCTATCTATTAATGGTCATGGGGAAGTTGGAGCCAATCCCAGCTGACTTCAGGCGGGGTACACCTTGGGCGGGTTGCCAATCTAACACAGAGATGAACAACCATTCATGCTGACACTCACATCTATGGGCAACTTAAGAGTAGTCATTTGACCTAATCTGTATGTCTTTGGACCGTTGGAGGAAACTTGCGCACCCAGAGGAAATCCACACAGACATGGAAAGGTCCTAGTCAGCCGTGCCACCAAAACTGGAACATGGTTTATTTCGGCTTTTTTTTTGCTTTGGTTTTGGTGTTAAATCCATGCACAATGTATCAGCCTTAATCAGCCTCAAAACTCCCATTAGCAAAGGAGACAAATTTTGAAATTGTGGGGAAAAAAACAACTTTATAGCATTAGCAAATAATGTGTTTTTGATTGCTTTTGAATTTGAGTGCACTACATCCACTAATATTTATCTTTAACATCTCAATAATTGCTATTTTTAACTGCATTTGGTTTTTAACAAAATATTCATACAATCATCATTATTATAGGATCTTTCAACAAACATCTATCATTCGCTGCCATCAGAATGGGACAGCCTTTCCGTCCAAACGATCCTTGTTGCACCCCACAGGGAACACAACATGGGCTTGGATTTAAACCTGAATGTCTGTGGCCTAAGGATTTTTTTTTAATTCAGTATGAACCTTACCACTACACCAGAGATAGAAATGTCAGCACTGTCAGCATGGTGTTTGAATTCTGGTCCTGATGGCACTCCCTCAACCTCAGTTACATCACTCAAGAGACTGTACATAGGATTCGTTTTTAATCCTGCTTTCACACTTACTGTTATTTGTAACTGAATGAAATGTCTAACCAATTTAGTTGGTTCTTTTCCCAAAATATAAAAATGTACTTGAAGCCTAATTTAAACCAGTGCATCACTGACCAGGTAATTACTAAGGAAGAATAAATGAACACGTGTCAACACACGTCCCCGTTAATGAATGTGGTCTTTCCTTGTCCTTCCTGAAAGCTTCATACAACAGCTAGTTCGCATGAAAGTAAATGTCTAGATGCAAGTTTTCTTTACAAAAAAAATACCCGTTCATATTTGTATTTGTTTTGAGCACATTAACCTGTTCCTTCTGAATAATGCATTCATATTTGGTTATATTCCTAGAATACAAGGGCAGTGATTAAATTAATAGGCATGCTGAATATGTCTAAATAAAGAAAGTTATTGATACTTTTTTTCCTGGATGAAACTTCATATACTTTATAAACTTATACATCAATACAAAGGATGTTTTATATTAAGCGCCTTCTAAAAATATCAAAATATTTAAATTTGCTATAGGCAGGCATATCTACACTTGTTTACATATTAAAAAGATCTTTTTTTTTTTTTTATCAGTAAACTGTCAAGACAAACCTCTATGTCCAAGTCTATGCTTACATTTATAATCCTATTAACCAATGATCTGAATGCACAGCTTTCACAAAAGTTAAACGAAATGAATTGCAGTACTTTTGGACAATAGGAGTATGAGGAAAAATTCATCTGTCCAGGTGAATCATTACACTCTCTAAGGAAACGTCTCAAGATGGACTACATAAAGGTTTAGAAAGATCAAGAAGCTTTCCATCATATACAGTCAGGTGATAAATTCAAGAAGTTAAAAAAATAAACAACATAAAGTGTACGTTGTTTCTTAACAGCTTCTGTGTGTCTTGGTATAGAATCTGCAAGTCAATGGAACGGTACTGGAGCAAGGAACATTGTTCCAAAATATGTTCCTTCACTCATCCATCCATCCATCGATTTATTCATCAAAATGATAATTAATGAAAGTGTTTCTGCGCAGTTAATGGAGTCGGGTTAGAAATAACATTTTAGAAGTAAACACTGTGACTTATGGATACTTTTCCACCTCTTGAATGGCTTTTCATGGTCAGACTGGTCAGAAGAACCACACCAACAGTCAAACAACTGGAAGGAATATAGTACAGACGAAACCTAAGCACAAAATAACTTCCAAAGAATTCTGGTAGCATTCCAGCACTCTAGAGCTTCTGTTTGTGGTTTCAAATCCTATCATGCCAGTGAAATAAGTTTGTGGTTTTCTGCTGTTTTGGTTCATTACACCATTAAAAATAGCATGTGACCGAACTTTGAAGAAAAAAAGAATAAAAGAAAAGATTCACCAGTATGTTGGTGAAAATGAATAAGTATCACTTTGCTTTGGTTTAGTACCAATTACTTTGGGTTTTACACAGGCAGGCTCTTAAAGTAAGATGCTGCAATTCCTAGTTTAAACACAAGCTAGAAATTGTTACCATGTGAAAACTAGTTCTACGGTTTAGGGTCATAACCCGCTACACTACTTACTTTCTGTAGTATGACACTTCTATAGACTATGTATAATGAATAAAATGTTTCTCATACTGATTTGGAGCACTCTTTGGTGCACATGCATGGAGGCTTAGACGTTTTGAAGCTCAGCCTATGATTAACAAATGCCAACTGTGGTCTGTGGCTAGCCTGCAGCCTAGAGCTAAGTTTAGTCTGAGGCTCACCAATGCACTGTACAACATCCCAGGGTAATGAGAATGTACATTATCACAGCGCTATGAAGTTAAATGACAGATTTAAAAAAAAAAAAAAAAAAAAAGAAATACAAAACTGACCTTTGATACAAGGATGGAGTGTTTGTGTTTAAAGTGTGATCCAGTGCTATAACTGCAGCAAGTTAGGCATTTATATCAAACTTTTTATGCTACTGAATTCTATCTACACTGGTCAAACAAAGCTCACTGAATTTCCTCAATTCATATTCGTACTTTCTACATGATTGAATTGAGTTGCATCAAGACAATTTGTTTTTGTAATTCCAACGTGATTGAAGGATGAGCCCATGTTGTGCAACAGCCATGTTAGTGTTGCATTAACACATGTCCTGAACATGTTAATTCATCCATCCATCCATTATCTATACCGCTTTATCCGTCTGGGTCGCGGGGAAGCTGAAAACTGAAACAATGGCTGGGAGATTAAGTTGCACAACATGGTATTCCTAATCAGCTTAATGACCTTTCTTCTTTCTTTGTTCTCTGCAGCTGAAAAAAGCTTAAGCTTTGAGCAACTACTGAAGTTGCTACAATATAATTATTGCCTAAAAAGGTTCCATCCAAGCGTTCTAAAACTTTCTTCGATTTATTACTCATGGGCATCCCTCGATAGTTAACTATTCTAGAACCTTTGTAGAATCATAGAACCGTTAATCATACAAAGAAGCCTGAGCAATACTTTTCCTAAGAGAGCAGTTCTGACAAATCCGTTGAAACTGAAATATTACACACTTGAAAAAAAAAAAAACCCATTGGATAGCTAGATGTCCACCCATCCGTCCATCATCTATACCGCGTTATCCATATGGGCCGCGTGGAAGCTGGAGCCAATCCCAGCATCTTCGGGCGAGAGGCGGGGATCGGAACAGTCAGCTCTGGTCCACTAACTTGACTGGTTGAGTGGGGTTTCAAGAGTGCTTATATTTGGTATAACGGTACTGGGAAATTTCTGTTTAAGTTTCCACTTCCTAGTTCAAAAAGATTACTACAGAATTGTTAGCGACATCATTAGCCGACACATCAAATAATACTTTTGAGGAATATGAGTTTTGACCATAAAATATGAAAGTTAATCAGTTGAAGAACGGATGCCAATTTTATTGGAATCATCTTTAACTGGAACATAAACAACAAACGTATCATCGTCTAGGTAGCTCGCCGAGGTGAAAGAGTGTAGCTTCTTCGGGGTCTATTTCCACTAGCTAAAAACATAAACAGAACATATTGTATCCAAAATGTCACTCCATATTAATTTCTTGTTTATGATTTGCAGTAGATAATTCAGCATATTCATCTCTTGCTTCTATAACATTGCTTAAGTATAAATAAAACCTTGAAGACTTCTACCAGAGGAACGAACTAATGAATTTTAAAGTTCTAGATTTAAACTTGTACTAGTATTTATTCAAAAAGAACTTACACACAAGGCAAGATACCAATTCATACAAAGATTTGAACAGGTTAGGATTAAGGGCAAAGGCCTTTGCTCAAAAGTAGCTAGCTATCTGGCAGTCCAGGGTTTTAGGCTCACTAGTTTCTAGTGCTAATGCAGAACCCTGTTCATTGCCACAGCATTTCTTTCACACAAATAAATTAACACACTTTTTTTTTTATTGCCTTGGATACAATCTGCTAGAATACACACTGTAGCCAAGGTGGCACAACAAATCAAGATCATTTGTTTGAGCAGGTGTCTCCATCTTGTAATTACTGTCAGTTGCTTTAAATTTAATCAGTGTACTCAAATACATAACCCTTTATTCTATTAATGTGCAATCAGTGAGATACTGTAAATTACAGTATATTTGCCGTAACCACTGCAAATAGAGTGGAAATGGGTAGGATTTACTTCTTCTGAATCAATCCGTCTTTATAAAGAAAAAAAGGCAACACACAGCAGCAACAATTGCATATTTGGTACATCTCACACACAATATATATATATATACTGTATATATTTTTTTTATTATTATTTATTTATTTTTTAAATATTCGTTCAATAAAAGATTTCATGTCTCACTTTGCATAAGTGTACTCAATTGTCCTGGCCAGCTGCCAAACCCATAACCCACAGTGCAGTGTGGTTTGACTGATGGCAAGAAACTGTAACATGTAACTTAAAGAAGCCACAATACATTTTGGTTCTGCTGCTTTGCCTGAGTACATATTGTTCTTGTTATTTAACACCCCATGCTTCCTTTAAAAGAAAAAAAGGGAAAAAAAAAAAAGATTTTGGGTATAGTTCTGGGAATCCTAGTGTATTGAGGAAAGTAGAGAAAAAAAGAAGAAACAACAGACAGGATAATAATCTGAGCATAAGTTATAGTTCCCAGCTGGTCAATTGGTGGCCATGGCTCCAGGTCCAGCCCGCAAAGTAATTTGTACTGGCACTTACTTATTGCTTTACTCTGCAATGCGTGCATATTGGTGTGTAAAGAATATAATTTTATACAAGAAGGCATTTTAAGACAACCCTTACTTTGACACCACTTGATGCTCACCACCAGAAAGTTTTGGGCCTAACCTCATATTATGAGCAAAGATGTTGCACTCTGTTTCAGGCTTGTACAAAGCAAAAGAGAGCTACATCGGCATTGCTATGGGTGGCATGGATATTAGGCAAAAGGAAAAAGCTGCCTACTAGACATGGAGACTATCATGAATTGTATGCTTGCATCAATTGAGGAGGTGGTTACAGATGAAAAAACCCAAAACAGCTCGAGTTATTTTGATTATATTATCAGCCACTTTAACCAAAGAGAGTTGAGGCCCTTGCACCAGATGCCTTTGAGTCTCTTTTTGACAATCTGAGGAAGGCGGAGGTGGTGTCTCAAGCTGTTGATGAATCAACTGACAACAGAAGTGTAGCACAGCTGTGCCTCTACATTGGATTCACTGATTACAAATGCTTTTGGGGGGGATCTACTTGGACTAGGGACACATGATCAGTGAGATAATATTTAATAAATTTGTCTCAGTCTTTGAAGAGAACAAATGGGACTTGAAACACATTAACTTGCTGGTAATGGATGGTGCACCTGCAATGGTGGGCAGGACATGGGGCATGCCTGCTAGTTTGGCGGTTGTGGCTCCACAGCTAAGATTGCTACATTGTCTTATTCACCAAAGCCTCCTGTGAGCAAATTAAATGATGAGTTAAAAGAGTCCATGGACTCTGTCATGGCAATTATTATCTTTATTGGTCATACCTCCAGCTTACAGCATTGCTTTGTCCACCAGTTGTTGTCAGAAATGTCAATATAATGATTTGCTCATCCACAATGACTTTAGAAAAATGGCTTAGAAAAGAAAAGGCATTGAAAAGGAAATGCATAGAAAAGATTTCGTGAACTAAGGTAGGAGATCCTGGCATTTCTCCGTAGTTCAAAGCAGAGAAAAGCCCATACTTTCCTGTCTCTAATGGAGAATGCCAAGTTTTCCACTGCTGTTTGCTTTTCGAGTGACATTTTCCATCGCTTGAACCAACTCAACACGTAGCTGCAGGACAGAGATAAAACAATCATGCAACTTGTGGAGAGACTTCATGCATTTCAAAGAAAGACTTTTTTATGCAGATCTGTGTCTAGGCAAAATGCCCCACTTTGTACCCACATTGTTCAAATCAGGCCTATAAATCACCAAAGTGATGCCACAAAATAGAAAATCAACTTTGCCACTAGGTTTGATAATTTCAGTATCACCACTGAAGTGACGAGGTTTGTGAAGGACCCTTTCTGTGTGAATGTTGAAGGAGCACTTGCTTTGAAAGCAAAGGAACTGTAACATCATTAAAAAAAAAAAAAAACCTGACAAAATTTACATCCGACTTCACTTCACTACGGGAAGTCAGGCTTGTGATTTCTTTCTTTTCCTCAACTGGTTGATTACTCATTTTTCTGCTCACTACAGTGAACAATTAAAGAAACACAGGTTAAGACTACCTTGAAAGTTGCTCCGAGATGACCGCTCAGAGATAACCACCACACTTTCACCATGGCAACATGAATTTTGTAGAATCTGGAGAAAATCTATGGTGAGGTCAAGGTAGCAGCAGCACAGACCTCCTGGAGGAGCACACCACAAAAAAGGTTCATAAGGTGCTTCATGTAGAGTGGCATGTCACAGAAGGTGCTGGCTGCTCAACCAATCCGCGGGCCAAGGTGAAGATATCCACCAGGTAGTGGGTGGATCCTGGGAATCAGGCAATCAATTCCAGCCAACGGCCTGAACATTCACAGAACAGCATCCACTTAAGGGAATACAAGACGTGTGTGCTAGGCACTCGTTATCCAATCCTTATATGATGATTCAGTCCAAGAGCCAGGCCCAAAGACATGGGTCTTGCCATCCATTTGGGACAGCAGATTTAATTTGGGAGGAAGCTACCAGGGTGGTCCGATGACTTGTAAAAGTAGTACTGTCTTGCCAGGCCACAAGCAGGACTCTGTGGACTAGTGGCTGAACTATATACAACATGGGAAGAATCAGTGGTAGAGGAGGATAAGCATATAACAAACTATGAAGCAAGTCGTGGCCAGGTTATCCTGTACCGGTGGGCTGTTCAGCTAGGCCAGGGGCAACCATAAAAGGAAATGTGTTGACTTGGCTGCTCAACTTGCTCAGCTGAGAGAACTCAGCTGATAGAACATTATCAGCCTGGAATAAAAATCCCAAATGGGGCTCTGCAGATACAACATCCTCAGAGTTCAAGTTCATAGTCATAGTTCATAGTCATCCTCAAGTAAGCTTTGTAGAAAACTAAGTTTGGTTAGATCTGATTTGTATAGTCTCAATTGCTGAAACACTCATTTTGCCTAGGGTCATATCTGCCAACAAGTCGTTGATTTGAGCCGGATTTGACTCTGAAGCGGAATGTAAATCTGTCAGTACAGTATGTTGTGGCATCATGGGCATTGCTGTACTTTCAGTCAGGCCATATACTTGAGATAGTCAGTTCCAAGCCGGGGCCATCTACCAAGAGGTCCAAACACTGGCTGAATGAGTGCCAGGACACAGCCTGAGTGTTGGTATAGAATGAACCATGAAAGAAATGTGACCCAAATGAAAAGAACAAGGGGTTCTTTGTGTGGAGGGAAAAGTAACTCCAATTCCAGAGCTTCAGGTTAGAAGAAATACAAGTAATTTAGCAAGCTCACCAATGAACAGTACATGATGACAGTTCATGTTGACCATGAAACCATTCAACCATGCTAGAAGCATGTTAGCTGCATGCCAGCTATCTGGCTAGATGGTGGGTAATATGGAGGGAGAAGCCAACCCAGAGAGGCAGAGTAAGGGCATATGCCTTATGCCTTGAGGCCTTATGAAAAGGTCGTATTTATTATTTAGATTTTTTAAATTACATGCTAAAATAAACAGTACTTTATTTGACACAAAACAGTGTGGAGGTGTCCTTCAATGGAGTTGGAATGTAATCTTTAAATGTTTGTAATCTTTAATCGCACTATCCTTCTTTTTCACTTTTGGAGGTAACCAGACTTGCAATAACTCTACTTCTGGTTGAGACATGCAAGAAAGTGAAAAAAGAAAAAAAGAAACATTTTAGTTCAGGAAATAATGTAGTTTCAGAACTATATATAGTCGAAAATGTCAATGCTGGGGGAATAAAATGCTGGAAAGCCAAAGAGGTTCACGTTCTCCTGTGGTCTGATGGTATAGCATGGGGTGGGTGGCATCAAATGGCATTTTCCCCTACATTTTTTAGATTTCATGTCTGGGGAAAGAGGAACTGATTTAAAAGATTCAAATTCACTTATCAAAGGTGACAAGATAATAGATACTTTACCAAAGAAAGCAAAGAAACAGACAGACAGATAATTATAGATAAGATTAGAAAAAGATGGGTGTAGAAAATGCTCTTTACTATGAAATATTTAAAATAATTCTAAAATTTTTGAACTGGAGCTTCATGAACCCAGCTAAAATAAAGGCAGAAGCACTTGAGGTTGAAGCCAGGTCATTAAATTGGATAAATGTGCCTTTAGAAGAATCCTCCAGTTCCTTTCCCAGAAAATGTTATCAGACTTCTCCGACTGTAGAACATAAATTAATGGTCCCTTGTATAATGGTTTTCTAATAGAATTGCTCAATAGAACGCACTATTTTTTTCCGTCAGATCACATGCTCTTTGCTAGGCGCTTTTTTATGTCACAATCGGGTGATTCTAGACAATATTACATAAAACTAAAGCCTAATAATTGTTCAAATGTTTCTGAGAGCTCTCCATAAACACAAGAGCCACCTTCCTGCTTGGCTCAATCAAGTTCGGTTTCCGAAGGCACGGAACGTCTGCTCCATCCTTAACAGATGTCTGTCTCGTTAAGCTCCCTGCCTGAGAGAAAATCTTTTAAAGAGCTCTGCCTGTCCATTTTCCTCAGGCTTTGCTTCTGCATCCCTGCTCTTTTCCTCCCTTGCCATCACAAAGTAATGTGTATTGATGAACCTTTCCTCTACATCGATATGAAGAGGATCAGAGGTGGAAGATGAGTCATAGAAATGGAGTGAGGTAAAGAGTGGGCCTTAACATGATTCTCTGAATCAATTCTATGAAGAAGGATCTCCCTCACCTTCTCTTCTTTCTCTCTGTGCAGTCCTCTCTGGTTCTCTTTTGTCCTGCATGTTATTGTGAGGGATTCCCTGCATTGAATCTCCTTACAATGTCACATGGCTGTGCTTACATTTCTCAATTTTCATTATGCCTGACAGCTTTTCTGTTTTCCAGGGCGGGAAAGCGATCTATTTACCTTGCTCCTTTTGCAGTTCAGTTTAGCATTTGTATATTGGTTGACACTTGCTTATAAAGCAGCTAACAATTGAGAGAGGTTAAAAAGGCAGGAAATTAGAAAAGATGGGCCATGCAGGGCACCCAACAGTGGTAGCTTGGTGGTGGTGAACCTTCTCACCGGTAGTTTTAAACACTGACCAATAAAATGTCCCTAAAATCTCAGCCATCTGAGATTGCATTGTAGATTGCAACTAGTTAGAGCTACATAAACATTTGGCACATGCTTTTATCCCAACAGTACCATTAAGTAACAACTCACTGAGGCACTATTTGAGCTTATCCCTCAGGTTAGTTTCTTCAGTGAAAATAAAGTAAAAGAAGTAGAAATAAAATCTTTGTAAATCAGAAAATAAAAAGGTGGTTCTGTTTGCAATATTGTGCATTGTTAGCATAAAGTGAAGATCCTCAGAGCCTAAAAAGTGCAATACGGTATCCCGCAGGGTTCTGTTTTAGGCCAAATATCATTACACCCTTTTATAAAGTCCCTTGGACATGTCCTTGAGATAATTCACTAACATATGCATGGTACAATATACTCAGGTCTACAGGTATTATTTTTATAAATCCGCAAACATGGCTTATTAATAATCGTACATTGTGTTACTAATTTCCCCTTTCATAAAAACTTAAATTATCATGTCCAGTACTCAAAAAAAAAAAGTGCTATAAGTGAATATTATTATTGTCACAAAAGTAACACTATATTACTCCATTAAAAGTCTTTAGTTTGTACTTTTTTTCAGAAACCCTTAAAGATCCAATGCAGTACAGAAAAACAGAATGAAAAAAAAAACATTGAGGAACATTATCTATGAGTGTACATACCTTACCTTATTTATTTTTACTCTACTTACTAATAATTCATAGCTGTTATATACTATTATGCTTTAAGAATGGTTACTGAATAACACAGATGTTTAAGGGGTTAACCCTTGCAGTACAATATAAGCAAAAGTGATGTCCTTAGGCAAGGAGACGATGACGTTTAACTGTAGCACTGAAAATGCTTTTAGGCAGAAAGAATGAGCTGTAATGCTCCTGAGTTCAGCTGAGTATGCAAGATGGCACCAGGGTGTGAGAGGTACAGCAGGAATATGAGTCATCACTCAGAAAGAAGATGCTGGCCAAGCCAATGGATGAAACCACAGGTTCATAGCCGTAACCTTACTAAGGTCTGGTCATCAGAACATATTTTCAGAAGTGATATAACTGGACCCACATAGAAAAATGCAAAAGAATCATTAACACTGTTATTTATTCCATCTGTTTTGTTTATTTACTCTTTCATTTCAGTTTTATTGCTGTACGTGTAACTGTAACTGCTTCCAGGGTGACACTAATAATGCATTTCCCTACCATGTTTTTTTCCACCTTCTTTCTCCTCGTGGTAGGAGAGCTTAACTCTACCTCTGCTCACCCGTGACATCTACACCTCTACTAATCCCTTCTAGCGCAGTTTTCTTGCTCTCCTGACTTTTTTTCTCCTTCTCTCCCTAAAACACAAAGCTAACATTTGTTTTCTTGATGACGTCTTAATGCACATATCGCAGTTTTGGGTATCAAAAGTCTTCTAGTTGGGTTCATTTTAAACCTACCACATTGTGACCACTTCTATGAGACTTTAAAAGACCAAAGTTGGCACCGGATGCACCAGATTTTTGAGTTCACCATGATGTTATCTGTTATCAATGATATGACATCGAAATCCACAGAGCAAGCAAATTCATTTACCTCGGTCTCGCTTCCTCCGAGCCACTGCTAAGGCAATAGTTTTTCCCCCTCTCCGCTTTCAGTCTATCCATCATGGCCACTCTCCATCAGGAAGAACAGGGCGATAAGAATCTTGTCCTGCTTTCCAGCTAAAGACGGCAGTGTTACAAACATGATTCAGAAGTTCAGTTACGCTTTGCTTCATGTGGGTCTCAATTTTTCCATTCCTTTAACCAAACTAAATGAGCAGTGATTTGCTTTGTTTATCATTTCTGGATTAAATGCTCTCTTCCACTTCTGCACATACTGTATTTTTGATGAGCATTTGCATTTCTTTCCAGACCTGACCTGGACTATTCTCTGTCACCAACATATTTGCTTTTTTTCTTTCTTTCAAACATCACTTTCTCTGGAGATGCTGCTTCTAATGTGTGATCTTTAACCATCAAAGCATTTCATCAATATTTCATTTTCAGAATTTAAGAAACTCTTACAATAAAATGTAGCAGCTAATTAAAAAAGAAAAAGAAAAAATAAAAAAGTCTTATTTTCTAATACATTTCTATACCCTTTCGTTTCTAGGTTCTAAGTTAACATCTTATCATTTTTCTAAAAAAAATATTTCTATGTATACACAGCAGTCCAGTTTATATTCATTTCCAGCACATAAACAATGTCTAAAGATATTACAAATAATGGGCCATATTCAGAGTCCAAAAGTTATGTCAATATATATACGTGAGGAAAGTTACTCGTATTCAGACATGAGTTACGCATGTGCAAGTCGATTTTCTCGGCTTCCTATTCAAATTATGCGAATTACGGGAATGTAAAGATTTTTCTCGAGTCGAAAAAAGCAGAAAGAATTCTATTCTATGGGTTTTTCTGCTGCCAAGAATCCTAACTTGTGATGCACCTGCTAGTTACATTGTGTGCAATGTAAGTACAGTTATTTACTATGTACAGCTAATTACATTGTGTGCAATTTCAGTCATTAGATTTAAATCTGCAAATCTTCACTATGCCAGCTTAATTCAACTCTGAATACGACCCAGTGAGTGCCTTTGGCTTAGAAGAAAACGCCGGCATTAATAGAAGTCCTTAATAAAGGCAGGGAAGAAACTACATTCATTCATTCTTCTGTAACTGCTATATCCTCTGTGAATTTGCAGCCTAGTCCAGGAACGATGGGAGCCATGCACGATGGGATGCCAGTCCGTTACAGGGCACCATGTACGCTCTTCAAATCAAGGGGCAAGTTAAGAGTTGCCGAGCCACCTTGGGAGGAAACTGGAGAACCCAGTGAAAACCCATGTGGAAATGGGGAAACCATGAGTAACTCCGCACAAGCAGTAACCTGAAGGCAGGATTGAACTGGTGACCCTGGAATCAACATCTACGTGCTGCATCACCCGGGGAAGAAAATAACAGCGGCAAATTGATTTCACCATTAAACGCAGCAGCCAGGTTTCCCCTAAAATATCGATTTAAATTTAAGCATCAACCTGTAACCAAAACGATGCATAATAGATCTGAAGTTGTGAGACGGCTCTACAAATTGTCAGCTCTGCTGTCACAGGATTGCTGCTGTAGGAGTAGAAAGCACAGCGTGAGAGGCTATATTTCATCATTCATGAACCATCACTAGTATCAAGTTTTTGTTGCCCTCACTACTAACTAAGTGAGCTACTGAGTGGGTTTGCCGTGGTAAAGATCCCGTCCTCCAGAAGCTCGTCCTCGCTCAGACTGATGTGAAGGCAGGTTTGGTTAAGGGGTGATGAAAACGGAAACGTGTGCTCGTAGCTGTTGGGAGTGGCCGGACGGGGCGGGGTTCCAGCCAGGGGGTGGTCCTCTGGTAAACTGCTGCATGTGCTGGACGTGGACAGGAGGGCGGAGTTGCGGTCTTCAAACAGATCCTCTCCAGAAGGCTTGTTGTCGGAGCGCATGCCGGAATCTTCGCTCGCCGAACAGGAGGCGCTGTGATCGTTGCCGAGCTCGCCCGGAGAAATGAAACATGGTGTAATGTCAGGGAAGGATGAGCTGAAGGCCAGACTCGATGCCGTTTCTGATCCCCTTCTGTTCGGTCGCTTTCGTGTGACAGGAGGTGGGGGCGGGTCCAGTTTTGGGATTATTTCTTTAGACCTGTGTGAAAATAGCAGATAAGTAATTGCGAGTTAAATGGATCTCAGAGCTTTAAATGAGAACAGACTCAAAGAAGAACCTGGAGGCCGGGGGAATGATTGTGGAAATGAAAAGGAATAAGTTTAAAAATAATTACAAAATCTAATAATAATAATAATAATAATAAGTAAACTTTATTATTATTATTATTATTAGACTATCTGTATGTGGTATAAAAAAAAGCTCTTTGGCAAAAACTCAGAGGTATTTCCAGTTCTCAGTATGTGTGTGTGTGTGTGTGTGTGTGTGTGTGTCTGTGTGTGTGTGTGTGTGTGTGTGCGCGCACGCACACACTTATCTCTCTCTTACAGTTTCCCGCAGTGTAATGGAGGGAGGGAACTGGAGGGAGAAAGGGAGGGAGGAAAGGGGAAAATAAAGACAGTGGGGCAAAGGTTGTTTGTAGTTACCCAGAATCAGAGGGCCACTACACACACACACACACACACACACACACACACACACACACACCAGCCTTTCAGACTTTCAAATGAATTTCATGCAGACATACAATGCAGTAATACAAACATACCCTGAAGTAACCATAGGGATGCTGACAGTCATCCATTTGATTACGGTTCATCCGCTGGTGGAAGTCTCGCTCTCTCTCGCTCTCTCTCTCTCTCTCCTATTAGCATAAGCCTTGAGTCAGCAATCCAGTGTCATAAACAGCAACCCCCTACACCTTTTAAAAGGATCTTTCCATCTCTCGCTCTACATTCCATTCATCTCCTATTCTCAGTGCATTAAATATTGTAATAAATAACTCATACTTCAACCCACTCTCTCCAATCAGCTATTAAAAACCATCTATTACATGTTTTTTTTCCAGGGCCAGAATGTCAAGCAACCTTTCTAATAGAGAGAGAGACCTGTGTGCAGAGACGCATTATACACATCACAGACCAATCAAACTGTTTCCCAAGGGGGGATAGAAGGAAAAACAACCAGACGTGCTGAGAGAGGAGGGGAGAAAGAGTTGAAGGCAATATAGATAGAAAGAGAGACAGTCAGTCCAGCATGTTCAGAAATATTCCTAACAGTGTGTATGTGGGTCTCTGTCTGGTCCAGTATCACAGGGTTTCACATTCTTTCATTACCTGGCAATGCTTCACAGCAGGAGGGAGGAAGTGCGAATGCATGCACACCTCTTAGCGCATTAATCCTACACACTGTGGCTTTGATAAGGAATGTAACACATCACCCAGACACACACACACCGTCTTCAAATAAACCATAATGTCACATCAGACTGCGTTTAGTTTGTCTGATCTTTCTTTCTTTTTCTCACACACACACACACACACACTTGCACAACTAGCATGCTAATGTGACTAAGAAGGCAACTCTCTTAATTATAACTGGAGAGGTGAAGCAATTTATGGGGATGGAAGACAGAAAGACAGAAAGTAAGATTCTCTGAATGTGCTGTGAAAAGAAATGTGAAAAGATGCAACGAAGGGAGTACAGGAAAGGGGAACATTTTTAAGAGAAGGCTGAGAAGAAGCAGATGGGGAGAAACCTCAGATGTCGCACCTGAAAAGAGAAATAAATAGCGATAAGCATGTGTGTGAGTGTGTGTGTCTAAACCAAAGAGTGTTTTCATTTTATAGATATTTCATAGATACGCTATCAGAATCCACTACAAAGCTGGGACGCAGTGTTGCTGCTAGTCACATGGGCTCCTCTATGTGACATTTCATTATAATACTTATATGATTTCTGGGAAGATTAATGAAGAATAATGAAAACATGCACAATGTTTTAAATAAATTAAATGACTATTTTTGGAGCCTACAGCAGAGATAAGCTGCTGTTCACAGTGCGTGGGTTGTGTGGGTTATATGAAATGGCGACCCTGCTGGGATGTGACAGCGGGACATTTTTGAAAAGGCTTTAAAAAGAAACATAGTCTACATGGAAGAAGAAAGGGAAAGATGTCGGAAAGGTATGAAAATGTATGTTCTATAATGAGTTGTCAAATGAGACAAAAGGAGAGTAATCACAACGGGAAAGGCATTCCCTCATCCAGGGGCATTGGAATGAAAGGATCTGCCCCAGTTGATGTCAGTCTGACCCTGGGCATGACCAGCAAACCAGAATTGGTGGACCTGAGAGTCTGAGCAGGGGTGTAAGGCTGCACCCCAGGCCGTTTTACTTAACATCTGTGACCAAACTCACAAATGCTCTTGTGGCTGAATGGGCAGAAATTCCCTCGGCCATATTCTGACTTTTCCTTTCCAGAAAACTGGAGGCTGTTATCACAGCAAAGGGCAGATCAGCAACATGTTACTGCCCATGGTTTGGAGTGGTCACATATGGGTGTGATGTTGGCAGTGGTAGCTCAGTGGTTAAGACATTGGACTACTGATCAGAAGTTTAAATCCCAGCCCTGCCAAGCTGGGTCCTTGAGCAAGGCTCTTAACCCTTAACTGCCCAGTTGTATAAGTTGTAAGTCGCTCAGGATAAGGGCATCTGCCAAATGTCGTAAAATGTAAATGTTCAGGCGTCCACGTACATTTGGCCGTATAGTATAGATGCAGAATAATTGTAGAGGGTTACACAATAACGGCATCAAAATCAAGAGAATATGGACCTTTCAGACTTAAGGTAGTCGATGTCCAAAAATGATTTTATCTTATGAATACATTCAGTTAAACAGGAGGCTGGAGAAGCTGTGGTGTACCTTATACTGAAATATATCTCAGTGTCATCTACATAACAATGGAAGCCAAAAACCAAATGACCTGACCAAGGAGAAGCACATATATGGTAAAACAAAGGGGACCAAGGATTGATCCTTGAGGGATACTGTCTAGAAAGGGGACGGTAAAGGATTTTTGTTTACAAATAGACATGGATGCAAGGGCAAAAACAAATCAAACATGGACCTGGCCAGAAATCGAGGCAGGAGAGCAAAATGTCATGATTAACTGTGTCAAAAGCTGCACTGAGATCTAAAACAATGACAATGCTGACAACACCAGCATCTGCAGGCAGGTAATTGGTAACTCTTAAAAGAGCAGCTTCGGTACTACAATGAGGATGGAGACCTGATTGAAAAGGCACAAAGAGACTGGTAATAGTGAGAGTGTGGTAGTTAGAGGTAACACTTTAGCAGTTTGGACTGAAGGTTAGAAATTGGTTTATGCGTAATATATAATTGGTTATTATAATAATATAATTGCTTTAGAATGGTCATTATGGTCAAGGCTAGTAGTGATTTGAAGATTAGAAGGAACAAGTCTACAGACATCTACTATGTGGCTTAACAATTTTGTTTATAGTGGCAAACTTTTTTTTTGGCTAATTAGCATCCCTATTGATGGAGGAGAATTAAGCAGTGTGACCAGCATTAAAGGACATCCCTATATGTGTAATACTTGTGTAAGTGTTGGTCCTGACATGCAAAGAGGTCTACAGTGCTTCACCTGCATCTATCTGCAGATTTAATGGCTCTTAGTTCAAGGGACAACCAAGTGGACCGGACAAGTAGGGTCTTAAGTGAAACAAGGCCATTAAGTGTGTTAGTGATAAGGTGATCATAACAGAACAGTATGTTGTCAGGGTTGAAGTTGATAATGTCAGTGAAAATGGAAGACCGCAGAGAAGCCAAAAAGGCAGCAGGAGTAATAGCTTTAATGTTACGGAAAGATCTAAGAGTTCTATTTGAGGGTGTATCATAGGAGCAGAAACTAAATAAGGAGATTATGGTCTAGATATTATCTTGACATCCAGTAATATAAATAATATCTAAGCTAGTAGAACAGAGTCAATCTAGGATATGACCTTGCAAAGAAGAGCGGAAAGCAACGTGCAAAATAAAGCCATTCAAGAAGATCTCTGAATTCATAGCAGCGTGCATTTTAAGGTCGCCAAGTAAAATTACAGCGGTGTATACTGAACAGGCGAGACTGAGCAACTCACAGTTCAGATAACATGGGACATTTATGGGAGTTGGTAAACCAATAATATTAGTCGGGCACCAGATGGACTGGTGAGTTTTATGGAGATGTTTTCAAAAGTCTTAGAAATCAAAGTCCATAACGTTCGTGTTGTAGGTGAGGTAGTGGCTAGCGCCACCTCGTCCCTGCTGCCTTAGTTTAGCAACATAACTATACCTAGGCAGGAATAGTGCGCTCATAAGGGTCACAGGGTCGCGATCATGTTTCTGTGATCAGAAGAATCTCATCTCGTAGTTCTCATCTGTGATTAAATTCCTTAGCAGAAGAGATTTGTTACTAATGCAACAGGCAGTAAAATAGTGTGAATTTGGCACTGTGCTTTGAGACGGAGTTTCCGTGCTAGTAATGAATGCCAACATATCTGTAGTTTCCATGTTATGAGAACGAAGTACATTTGACCAGATGGCAGGGGATTGCACTGCAAATATGGTGGAAATATGGTTTCATTTTGGAGCCCATTAAGGTGGTGTTTAGGCCGGGCTCCTGGAGCAATTACAGTATCATGGGGGGAGGGGGTTTTATAATTACAGTACTGGGGGTGGGGGGGTAAGAATAGTGTGCCTCCAATTTGTATGCATACTTGTTTAGAATACACGAATGAATAACGTATTCATTTCCAGTTAAACCCCTTGTGTGAGTGTGCCCAGGCTCTCCTCCTCACACTGTGAGCAGAATAACAGGTAGCGAAGCTGCAGGCAAGCACTCATTTCCTATGTAAGTACGCGAAACTGAGCTGTGATTCTGGCAATAATCACAAGCCACGCAGGATGCTTTTCATTCATTAGTCACCATTTGTGTTTTTGCTACTTGTTTCCCGTCCACGTGTCCTAGCTCTTCCCTCTGGGGATGCAAAGTCAGATAAGCAACATCAAACAGTACTGCAAAGGAGACCTCTCAATGCACACGAACGCATTACTGTACAGCAGGGCCAACTGTTAACTTACACATTAGGTGGATTCACGAACTGAATGAACACCATGCTTAAACGGTCATGTTCTTTAAACTGGCAGAAGACATTAAGCTGTAGTTTTGACTTGTGTTTGAGATAGTGAGGTTTGGATTTAACCCGTTCAAGTCAGAATAATTTATAATACCACTTTAAGAATCACTGCACTAACGGACATGCTTAAGATATTTTCAGCCCCTTCTGGTTATTCTAACTGGCTAGCTTGTTTGTATTACTGGAAATTTAATTAATATCAGTTAATACTGACGCTAACTTGCGACAAGTTCTAGAGGCATGGAAGTCTGGTATTGTTTGGGCAGTGGTAGCTCAGTGGATAAGACTAGTGATTGGAAGGTCGTGAGTTCAAATCCCAGTACTGCCAAGCTATTGCTGATGGGCCCTTGAGCAAGTAACTCGCAGTAAAATTGCAAATATTCTTTTTTGCTGATATTTAATCAGATTTTACGTCCCAAGTTATTGCTTCCTAATCACTATATATATATTCACTGCATAGCATATAACATCACAATGTACTGCACCGTATGCCTGATAAAATGTCATCCAGATACACGACCCTAATAAGCTCTGTTTAAAAATGTCACTATGTACTATCATGTATCGAATACCATCTTTGCCATCACCAGTGTTTTATATTTAGAAACTTTATGCATGATTAAAAAATGTAATAATTAATCCATGGAACAAATGACATGCATTTACTCAGAACCCCTTTTCAGACAAAGGTCATCTAGACAGAACCTTTTTTTTATCATTTGCACTTACATCAGAATACCCCTAGGTGGATATCTATATATTTGAACTTGTTACGATGTTAAAAAAAAAAAAAGAGAAGGACTTTAAGAAGGACTGGTCATGTCCACAAGGTAGAAAAGAAGAAGGTGCTATAGGCCACAAGAGACAAAACAGAAGACAAAAGCTACATAGCAATGGTAGCTAATCATGTAGTAATGAACTATGTGGTAATCATGTAGTTAGCTAGTTCGATATGGCAATGGCAAGGTCAAAGTCCAAACAAAGATTAAAAGAAACAAAGACTTAGCATTGACTGTGAATCACGCTAACGCTTCGCAAGAAAGAAGGGAACTTGGACAGAGTAGCCGTGAACCAAACTAAACTCAAAACAGGTGCAAACAATCACGGGCATGTGATTTACAGGGGCTGATATGGGGAGTAGTCCGCCCCCCCACCCCCCACACCACTCTCTGTAAGTGCTTGTAATTAGTGTGATCACTGTTATAAGATCAATAAACAGGCCAATCCAAGCACCTTTACATCTCTCAACCTCCTTCTCTCTTTCTCTTTCACACACACAGGACGAGACTGGAGCATGCAGGAGTGCGACTTGAAGCCAGATCCACACAATCTTTTTTCCTTTTAAAAATGTCAATGCTTATATCAAAAAAGCCCAAAAAAGGATCTGCGCCGATCGAACAGAAACGCGGTGTGAGACGCGACCATGTGAGACTGCGGCTTGAACGGAGTCAGACGTGCACACGTTCAGTCATTTTTTAAAAATGTCGACGCGTTCAGACAGCCAGCCAGACAAAACACAAGAGCGCTGACCCTGAAAACATAAACACACGCAGGGAGCAGGAACGGCGTTAGCCTGCAGCGTGTGGAAGTTTGAAAGAAGCGGGGAAGCGGAGTCTTGCACAACTGAAGCCGATCACATCCTAATTCAGAAGGGACTGAATCAGGAAGGAGAGAGGAGAAATAACTGGAACAGAGCACAAGTGAAGGATGCATGATAGAAAGGAAAAAGGTTTCACAATGTGTGTGTGTGTGTGTGTGTGTGTGTGTGTGTGTGTGTGTGTGTGTGTGTGTGTGTGCATGTTTGTTTATTGAGTAAGTATTAGAGTCTTGGCCATTCAGGAAACATGAAACAGGGCGATAGAAGGATTGGGAAGGAAAATTCTCAAATAAAATGTGGCATGCAGTAAACAAGACACGATTAAGTCATCGAGTTCCACGGGTTGTGTGTGTGTGCACATGTTTTTGTGAATGTGTGTTTGTGTTTTTGTGAATGTGGAGGTGCGTGGGTGAAACATGGAAGACGTTTCATGCTGTTCTTGATAAGCTATGACTCAGTGTTAGGTTTTGAGAGTGGTCACTATGTGTGTGTGTGTGTGTGTGTGTATGTTTACTATCTTGGTGGGGACCAAATGTCCCCACAAGGATAGGAATATCAGCCAGTCCTGAACTTTGACCATTTAGCTGGTCCTCACAAGAAACTGAATTTTTACATTTTAATACAAAAGAATACAGCTTTAAAATAAATAAATAAATAAATAAATAAATAAACACACAAACGGTTCCTTTGTTACTGAGGTTACAATTTAGGTGCAGGCACTGTGTGAATTAGCTGCATTAATAAATGATGTCAATGGAAAGTCCTCAGAAGGACAGTAAGGCCAGTGTGTGTGTGTGTGTGTGTGTGTGTGTGTGTGTGTGTGTGCGCGTGCATTAGGGTGTGTTTACAAAGTCCTAAGCAGCCACATATAAACTCTTAGAGTGTGTATAATTCTTGGCGTGTTTATAAGGGACATCTGCTTGCTGCGTATTTTAACAAAGCTCTTCTTGTCATCTGCATATTTTTCAATAACAGTACTACATGAACGTTGCCCTGTTTTGCTTTCGCTATCATTATTATCAGTATTTAACACAGTACTCATCTCCGGGGATTTTCACACACAACAGTCTTGCACGGAATGGTGCAAAAACACCCAAAACAAACAAAAAAGATCTAGCGAGTCACATACTCTTTACGACCGTGGTGAGCTGAAAAGCATTGTGTGTCTGTGTTCATGTGGTGCTTTGCAGAGCACTGTGAACTGCTACGCTAGACACACTGGTACATCTGGGGCTTTAAAAAGAAAAACCAAATCAAAATCACATGCCAAATATTGATTCTTCAAAAATGAAATGAAATAAAACATCCGGTCAGGCTTGAAAAAGGGCAAGTGTGTTTGCGTGTGTGTGTTGTTTCTCTTCAAGTCAGATCTCAAGAGCAGGTGGTACTGTAGGTTCTTGCGCACACACACACACACGCGCGCACGTGCATGCACACACAGTAATGAATCCTCAGAACCCGGCAAAAGGTCAAAAAATTTCCATTACCTGTTACATGAAACTCTTCAACACACACGCACACAATTTTATATTATGGTGTGGGAGGACAGTCCTCGTATACGCGTTCATTATTTTTGTTTGCACTCCTACGACGTAATTGCCCTACATGTCTAAGGTTTGAGTGATGAGGCGGAGGGGATGGTGACGGCGATGGAGAGATTTGAGAAGTGTGACATATATGCAGGATTGATGGATGAAGACGTGGCACTGCATTATTAATATTGTACAGGAGTCAGGTCTGAGATGTTCTATATGCAGGTCTGCTATCTATTGGTTAAAGCATTTTGCTGGAACATGCAATATGAGCTGTTGTTCATTCTGACCCACATTGAGGGTAAAACTCGTTCCTCTTCTTCTGCCATTGTTCCTCTTCTCTCCATGTCTGTCCTGTATTTGCCTGGTCTTCGTGTGTGCGTTGACCTGTTCAACTCGAAACCCACTGCTTTTATTTTGCCCTTATGGTGTACAGTATCTTGAATTTTCAGAAAACTAGGCTGCTATTGGTTATGAATGAGTCCTGAGGGGAGTGGGAAGCATTGCGTGCACGCACGCACACACGCTCTGTTGTCTACAGTGCGTCTTAACTAAAAACTGGAAAACAATCAGACAGTCAGCACTAAAGAAAACCAAAAACACACACACACACACACACTCCTTTTTATACAAACCACACCACATCCTTCTCTCGCATAATACATCCATTCTCTGGATCGCTCGCTCTCTTTTGTAATGTAGTGTTGAGCTTTTTCTCTTGCTTCTGGCCGTACCCACTGGTTGTGCTTAATATGAATATTCATGTCTTCTCAGGAGCAGCACGAACATAAATAATGTTTTATGTTTTACGAAGCCAGTTCTCTTCAGATAATGCTTGGAAGCTAATTACCCTAAGTTTGAGTGCTGGCTAGTAACTTACAAACTGCATTTTCCTGTATTTTCACAGTACTGGCAGCCTGTTAGAGATGCTACTAATATTAGTGCGTTCTCATTTTGCGGCTATAATGAAGCGCGCAATGATGGGAGAGGACTGGAGGAACATAAGCGTCCTTATAAAACAGTAACTAGGACTGACCACTGAACCAGGGTTGAACCAGAAAGGTTCATCTCACTGTTTCGCATTTATAAAGCGTTAAACAACCATTTAATCGGCTAATATAGCGGCAGGATGCATAATTCATAATGCATAAATGCAGATCAAGAGCTTCAGTTAATGTTCAAATCAAACATTAGCGTGGTGAAAAAATGATCTCGGTGACTTTCACCACGGTGTAGTTAACGGTGCCAGACGGACTGGTTTCAGTGTTTCAGAAACTGCAGATCTCTTGGGATTTTCATTTACGACAGTGAACATGAACATGTCTAAACTTGATGTGGATTTTCTACAACATCAGAAGACCACATGGGGCCTAGAACATGAGTGTTACGTTACAAATGTAGTTTATTCATGCAAATGAAGAGGAAATCGTTCTAAACAGTGTTGTTAGTCTAACTGACAAGTGAAAGAGAGGGCGGGAAAGAGGGCTATATTTCAGATTTATGCTCGTGTGTTTACATGTATGAGATAAAACCAACCGCTGATCCAATGCTGCCGAATTGATCTTCGTGAAGTCACTGCCCATTCTCTGCTTGTGTCCTATGTTTGCTGGCTTGCCATTGGCCGTGACGGTATGGGACGGTCCCGTTCTGAGCAGGCTGAGGTAGGACTCGGCGCAGGCCATGGTATAAGGGGGTGCGGGGGGCACTTGAACCTCTCCTGCCGGCGTGGAGGTCATGGGATGGTCTGAACTGTAGTGGTTTTTCAGGTTGAGAGCGAGAGAACAGGATGACGAGCCTCTCCAGTCTTCATCTGGAGGAGGAGGGGGGGAGTAATTAGTTATAAGCCAGTTAAAAAGAAATAAATCTATCTGTTCGCACTGAAGCACAGGCACAAATTATTTGCACTAAGAAGCACAGATAAAGACACTTACACAGGTTTTGGCGAAAGGCCCAGTGATGATGACCTAGTGAAATCTCTCGAATGGATTGACTTTGAAAGATAGACCCCATAAAAGCCCAACATCCCATCCAAACAAATGATGCCCCAGACTTTTAGGTGTGGGCTGAAGTCTGAGAGTGTAATTTAATCTATTATCCATCTAGCTCTCATGCACTCCATCTCTGTCTTCTCAGATTTGATTTTTCTTTTTTTTTTTTTGGGGCCAAAAAACCTTACACATCATATGTTTCAGTCCCTGACTGAGGAAAAGTTTGTGCATATGTGTGTAAATTTGATAACATGCGCACAAATACCTGCGAACCGAATTACTAACAGGGTCTCGAGCTTTCACTTTAGCAAGCTAATATTAAGAAAGTCATTCTATAGGTTATGCGCTATTTATGATCGCAGACTTGAAAGACGACCTTCTGAGTGATGTTTACTAAATGAGTAGACTAAAATTTCATTCGCACAACACTGAGCAATCAAGCCCGATGCTTGTAAATGCTTATCTGACACAGCAAATCTGCAAACACTAGAGATGACCTCAATTCCAATTTGGCTTTGTATCCGACTGTGTCACACAAATACATACGGTAGACTGAACGTTTGCTAGTGTAAGGTAAAAGACTGTGTGTGCACTCGTGTGTGTGTGTCTTACTCTTTGCATGGCTGTTTACTTTGGCCTCCATATCACTGACATGCTGGACCAGGAGTGCTATGTGCTGCAGCAGGTCACGGTTCTGCAGCAGCAGCTGGTGGCTCCTGGCCTGAGCCTCCATCCTGGCAGCCGTCTCTGCTGATATCTGATCCTTCAGCAGCTGCACCTGTGGTGAGGAAGATGATCAGGCGAAAGTGGAGAAAAGAAGAAAGAGCGTTTAATGCAGGTGGTCAGATAACGATCGGCTAATCAGACTCTTACATAAACTGACTGGCACGTTCTCTCTCTCTCTCTCTCTCTCGCACACGCACACACCGTATTCAAACAGTGTGGGAGGACAGTGCTCTGGATTCTTCTAGACTTTTATTAGTTTTGTTTGCATTTCCCAAAAGCAATAACCTTCACTACATGTCTGCTGTCTGAGTGAAGAGATGGATGCAGAGAGTCTGTTCCAGTTAAGCAGATCAAACCCTTTGATTACAAATCACAGGATTTGCCTCATGAAATATTTCGGTCTGATGTACTAAGCTGTGCTGTTTTTCTAGGCGGGAACCACCTTGAAAGGGATAATACTATTAATTAGTGTCATAAGTCGAATTGGAAAAGGGCTAAATCTTCGTTACTCTAATTAAATGCTTGTCGCAGAAAACAGACACCAAATTAAAAAAAATTAAGCATGTAAAGGACAATAGACACTGTTGCGGTTTAACTTCTTCCTACTAAATTCTGACAAGACAGAAGTACTTCTACTACTAAGCAGCTAGAAGTAAGCATTTCTGATTTTGTCGTATATCTGGATGGCCTTTTAGTTATACATCATGCACAGCAGTGAAAGACCTTTATATGATTGGTGACTCCAGTCTCTCATTTGAAGCTCATTTAGATACTAAACTAAGAAATACAGGCTACATTTGCATCACAAGCCTCATTGTTCAATTCTGAATTTTCTCCTCAGTTCAGATTTGCCTATCCTGATGGTTCATAATTCATAGTTACAAGTGGCCTTTATCTTACTGTATGTGAATGCATCTCTCCGGCACGTATGCGCACATCAAGTCATCTGCGTCACCAACGACAAAAACTATATTTGTGAGATGACTCATGGTCTTAAAACTGACAAAGTGGACGTGCTAGTAGCTAATGTATGAGGTGCATTTTGCTCTGATGGATGGCAGTGCGTCAGCTATAGCACTTGTCCACTGTTGTTTTGCTGCGCTGCCAGTGTTCTAACGATTTGTGCTACCTTGTTGAAAACTGCTATCGTAGCATGAACAAATGCTACCGACAGCCGAGAATAAACTCGAACTTAGCCATAGCCCTTAACCTAACTCTAACATTAACCCTTAGACTTAAAGCTTAAAGTCAACCCTACAACCTAACACGACACTGCTAAGTAGCATATCTGGATAGGTAGTGCAAGTCAACAGAACCATATTACATATTAAATAATGAAGTAAAAAAATAGATCATGGTTGTGTTACCTCCAAGTTGAACTACTGTAACGCCTTCCATTCTGGATGTGGCAGAATGTGCCCAAACAAGCGCCAGTTAGTCCAGCATTCTTATTAGAACCAGAAAGTTTGTCAACGTCACCTATGTTTAATCCACAATACTCTGGCTCCTAGTTTGTTTTTTATTTTGCATTCAATTTAAAATACTAATGACCTTCGGAACACTGAATTGTACCGGAGTGACCTTTTGGTCCATTATGATCTGCTTTTATCAAAAGGGGCAGGCTCTTTATTAGTACCTAGAATAATGAAGATTATAGTATATATATAAGCCTGTATTTAAGCCCCCCAGCCATTGAACAACCTTCCTGTTACTGTCCAGGCCTCAGTCTCACTCAGTCAAAGTTGAAAGCTATATGTTTAGTCAGCCTTTTTGTTAAAGAACTCTTCTTTAAAGTAAAGCCGTAGACCTGGATCTAATTCAGAGGCTCAGGCTTATTATCGCTCAGGTTTGTTGATTGGCAGGAGAGTAATGTCCCAGGGTGCCCTCATACCTGCGTTACATTCTGGCCATCCCTTTTAATTATGTTGTAGGGTGTTTTTGCAACTATGGATGGTTTTATGTCACAGTAGCAGAGTTTTGGATACATGATAATATTTGTAGCACATTGTTTTATTAGTGTCATAACTAATTTTCACATTCACAAAGAATGCTAAATGAATAAGTTATAAAGCATATTTTATGGCAAAATGCCAAATAAATGTATTAAGTAAGTTTAAAAGAGTGCAGTCTCAAAAGTCACAGAAACACCCTGTAAGAGTGCTTATACTCTGTTCACAATATATACCCTTTTAAGCTACTGTAGGATTAGAGCAAACCTATATCCCATCCACGTTCACACTGAAAACTGTATATTTAACGCTCTTATGCCGTGATGGCGTCATGTGGGAATGGGAGCAAAAGGGTAATGTTTTGCCACACATCCAACTGGAACCACTGGAATAACGTGATGTGACCGGTTGTGAAATTGCCGGCTGTTATGTAAATGATGCGGTGATATTGCGATGGAACTACTTGATCGGCGGCGAATTTTAAACAACATGGAAAGAATACATCAGCAGAAATGGCTGGAAAATGGACAGAAATAAAAGAACTGTTGGCTGCTCGTGCCGAAGACAAAATTGCTAGTCAGACATATAGTACTGTTTGCAGCTAACTAGCTAATGTCTCAGCTATCCACAACAACATGGACTTGCCACCTCATGATACGTCATATCCAGTCTTGCATGTTTTACATGTCTCACTGAGGTCGCGCTTCATAGCAATTCCATTAAATACAGTCAGGTGGGAATAAACAACACCTGTTACTTTACTGTTATGGAAGACTGGGTGGGAATGAAAATGTGTTATCTTTCTAATAACCCATTCTCTCTCTCTCTGCTGCCTGGCGTGGTGCTGGTGCCAGACTCTGACTCACTGCTCTTACCCACCGAACCGGCCTGTTTCTTCCTGATGTTCTACTCCTGCTTCTCCATCTAAATCTTTCTGCACTTCTGATTTACCTTCGGAAGTTGTGGATTATCTCACATGGATACCCAAAAGCCTTGCCAAGAAAACAGTTGATGACTAAGACTTACCTTCCTGCTTAAGCAGATAACCTTACTTCAACTTTAATAATTTCATAATTTTTGGAAAGATGCTTTTTGACATGTAGCTGTAGACTTACCTGGTTACCTTTAGGACCATTACTATCTAAAAAAAAGATCATTTGGTAGAAATGTATAACAGGTAGGGGCCTAGTCTGTGTGTGTCTACACTGGGACGGAGGTGTTTGGAGATGACCTATAGTGGAAATCACCAAGTTGAGATGTGTGTGTGTGTGTTGCTATGAGAAGAGTAGCAAACAAGCTGAGAAGCCGAGCCAAGGTGACGAGTCAAAATAAAATACATCTCAAGCTCTCATCCTGGGTCAAAGTTTTTAACATTTTTTTTCTTATTGAACCAACTTCCTGTACTTTATTGTACTGTCCAGGTCAGCAACAGAGATTAAACAGTTATAAACCATCTGAAAACCTTTGAGTTCGGTCAGTACAAACCCACACAGTTATAATGTGGCTAATAAATGAAGCGCAAGATTGCCAGACTTGTGCTTTTAAAACGGAAGCGCCCATGGTTATGAGAAAGGTTTACTGTTTCGTGTCGTGTCATGACATTTGTCGTTCTGTGTGCTAGCATGACGTGGGTGTGTGTGAATTGTGCAGTTTATGAACATTTGATTAAACACAGCTCCATGGGTCATAATGGAGCGGCTGGTCAGTGCTGCCGAATCTCAGCACACACTGAACCTTAGAGCAAATAGCATTACTGTGTCTCAATCAGATGTTACATTTATGAGTGTAATCATAATGTCAATGCACATTACTCCAAACAAGAACAGATGAGATGGGATGGATTTATTGAGCAATATATTCCCTGTGTTTGCATTTGATTAGACCACAAATTCCAGTCTTTTATTTTATTTTATTTTTTTACCTGTGTGTGTGTGTGTGTCACACCAGGAAGCGATAAACCTTTTTCCCCCTCATAAGAGTGCGATTTATATTAAGCAATCAATTTTATAAGGAGAACCTGATAAACAAACTCACAAGAAACAATCTTGGTGAAAAAGTTTGTGAACCCTTAAAGTCTTTGTGTGTGTGTGTGTGTGTGTGTGTGTGTGTGTGTGTGTGTGTGTGTGTGTGTGTGTGTGTGTGTGTGTGTGTGAAATACCCTACCTGTGCCACAGCGACCTGAACTTGCTGTTGCTGCTGGAGTACCTGCTGCTGTAATAACTGCAGGTGGTGCTGGTCAGCCAGTGGTGTGAGAGACGGAGAGCGAGGGCTGCTGGGAGACAAAGGTTGAAGAGGCATCTGCTCTAGTTCCTACAAAGAGGCAGTAGGGACGGATTATTATATAGACTTATGGAACACGACCAAATAAAAGTTGGGGTGGACGTAACACTCGTACCGTCTCTCATGACTCTAATGAGCTTGTTTTATTATTGCTTATTATGGAGCAACGAACACCGGGACTTCTTTTGATGAATGCATGGTACAAAACATGTATAATTGTTGATATGGTGAGGTTTTCGGTGAAGAGAGATTTATTCTGTTATTTTGTGGTTTTTCGGTTAAAAAGACAACCTGCATATTTTGTCCTATTAGCATCGAGAGAGGATAAAAAGTGAGGATCGTGAGAGAACGACTGCTTACGGCCGGTGCAATACAAGTGATAACAGGAACTAATCTGCTTTGCGGATGTTCAACAACATTAAATGTAGCTATAAACGAATACAAAGTGTGACGTGTCAAACTCCATGCCAAATTGTTGTGGTAAAAGATGAATAAATCGTATCAAGATGTGCTGCTATTGGAAAATAATGAATGTCAGGGTGGTCAAAGTGACTCGTCTTTGCATCATGCCAAATTACACCCTATTGTTGATTATTTTCCCGAAACATCATGCCCCTAGGAGTTGTGTCACTCACTAATTAGAACAAATAAATGTCCGGTCAGTGGTCCTATGGTGGCGCCATCAGACTGGCTACAGCGTAGACTTACAAAGTGAACTATAAAACAGGCAAACGTGATGACGTGTCCTGAAAATGAAGTCTTGAAGTGTAATGCCATTAAGTTCGCAAACAGTACAGAAAGCACGTCACGCACATACAGTACACTCGAAGCAATTTTCAAAAGATTTCTCATATAAAGACAGCAAAAAGTCCAAAAGCCTTGCATACATGGCTAGCTCCGAATTTCTCTCCATACCATTTAAACATGAAAATTCAAACCCCACCACCTTTAAGGAGCTCATTAAAGTTTAAGGAGCTCAAAACACATTCACAAGAAACTCATTTTCTCTAAGTAGCTTCGGCCTGTCTGCTTAGCTCGGAGATGAGGCTGTTGTGGGTCTCTGGGGACAGAAACACGGAACACAGCTAATACAGAATTAAAACTAATTATTTTCGCCTTCTGGCCTGTCAAAAACCTGAACTCATTTCTTCTTCACAAAGTGCACTGCGGTTATGTGGGAGCTCAAACATGTTTATATACAGTGGGCTCTTAGATCGGCCAATTAACGTTTACTCATACCGGCACACCTCCACTGGATGGTCAGAAGTATGTGGACACCTGACCATCACAACCAGATATGCTTATTGAACATCCCTTTCCAACACTATGAGAAATAATGAAGAGTTGGTCGAGCCCTCGCTGTTATAGCAGGGGGGTCTGTGGTAGCTCAGTGGTTAAGACGTTGTACTTATGATCGGAAGGTCGTTAGTTCAGCACCGCCAAGCTGCCACGGCTGGGCCCTTGAGCAAGGCCCTTAACCTTCACTGCTCACTTGTATAAAAAAAAATAATAATAAGATGTATGTAATAAGGGCGTCTGCCAAAATGACATAAATGTAAATGTGAATAACAGCCTCCACTCTTCGGAACATGGTGGTTGGGATTTTCCACCATTCGACCTCAAGAGCATAACTGAGGTCAGGCTCTGATGTTGACCAAGAAGACCTTCCAATTCATCCCAATGGGTATTCAATAGGTTTGAGGTCAGGGCTCTGTGAAGGTCTTGAACCATACTTTTATGAACTTTGTGTAAAGTGTGTGAGCCAACAGAAAGGTCATGGTGACTCAAATAACTCTTTACAACCGTAGCGAGCAGAAAAGCATAGCAATATGTCGAACTTTCCAGAATACCACACCGGGTTCCCCTCATATGAACCAAGAACAGGAATCTGTGGCTTCATTAAACTGGCTAATAAGAACCAGGCACACAAGCAGAGACTCCACATGGGGCTCGTATGCGCAATTTAACATACAGATTTCATTCATGTGATGTATGCAAAACCACAAATCAGCCACACTGGTGAACGGAGCGCTTTGATGTCATCAGGGACACTTGGCTGTCCAGACTACAAATGTATTGTGGCCATATGCATCCCAGAACATCTCCGAATGTGTTCTGAGTGACCGGATTCAAAGATGGATTTCACCCTGTGTATTTAGTGCTGTTCACTTGACCATGACGGACATTAATACTAGCTTTGGATGTTGGTGCAGAGACTGCAAATAATCCGTGGCTGAGGCAGGAAAACAACCCAAAAACACGATACCATTCTTCACAGCTGGGACGAGTTTTGGCTTTAAAAAACAAAAACGAAAACAGATTAGAAAAGATTAGAAATCCGTCACCATGTTAGTGTTTCCCACAACACACTTGTCGCAGAAAAACGTGAAATGGCAGCGGCTATTCTTCTTCTCAAGCGCTTTTTAAGGGCCGTACTTGAGTCATGGCTTAGTATAAATGAACCAACCAATGTGTTAACTACAGACTAACATGAGATCGGAGAAAAATGGCAAAAACAGATTAGTGTCCACTTTAAACGATGTATTTTTACTTAAATCAGATGATATCGTCTGTATGGGAATATTGCTGTGAGTGGCTTAAAAGTGTGAAATTTCAAACTTCCAGCATTTCCCTTGACTGGCCTCACCGGTCAAGTAGTTTTCCATCATTAGTACAAAAGGAAAAAGAAATCCACCCTCCAATTCCAATGAAATTATATCTTCGTCCAGCTCTTATTACTTATTATCCGTTTACTACTAATCTAAAAACAACGTTTATTTCTTTTCTGGATCTGCTATTCCAGTTTGCTTCTTCTTTTTTTCCCCTATACATTGGTGGATCTGCTGGCTGAGGTCATTTTTAGGAAAGGAACTCTGAAGAGACCTTGATTATTGATTTATTTAACATCCTTTTTTTTCCATAGCATGTTTTTTTTTTAATTTACATCATTTTCAATCATTGTTAAAAAAAAGCAAAAGAACAACATACATTTAAATAAACTAAATCTACTGACGCATTTTTGAGAAAACAGGCCTTTGTGTCACTCCATGTACAAAAATAGAGATCTGAAAAAATCCATCCATCCATTATCTATAGCGCTTTATCCGTCTGGGTCGCGGGGAAGCTGGAGCCAATCCCAGCATCTTGG
>JAQQZR010000017.1:10283884-10296702 GCA_030068235.1 Notoglanidium macrostoma
TGTCTTTGGACTGTGGGAGGAAACCGGAGCACCCGGAGGAAACCCACGCATGCACAGGGGAGAACATGCAAACTCCAGGACCTTCTTGGTTCTTCACCGCCGTGCCGCCCAAAAGTGTCCTCCTTTATAGCATAATTTATTTTCACATAATAATAAATCATATATTAAATTACTAATCCAGATAAAATGTGCTGAACACGAATGATAAATAGAAGTTGGGTTAAAGATGGAGGATGTTTATGTAGGAGGAATCAGATTGAGCTAGATTTCGAATAAAGATAAAATGTTCAAATCTGTTTAAAAGAAGGATGTTAATCACAAACATACAAAATTGCCTTCTTCTGAAGCTTTATTCATTAACCTATTTAAAAATGTGATTATTACTATTTGGTAGATGATGCAGGATCGTTCAGAATTCAATTGTACATTTCTACCACTGCCAATAACATTTACAACAACAGCAACAGAAATCCAGCGTCTCTGCTTTCCATTGCAACAGCTCACTGTGTCCACAAGAGGGAGCTAAAAGATTACTAAAACAGCACGCTCTTGTCCTGTGTCTTTTTCTGCTGCGTCTTAAAAGACCGAGAAATGGTGAAAAGCAAGCTGAGCACAAAAGATTAGGATAATGTTAGAATGGATACTTCAGCTATTTCTCGAAAACCATGAAAGACTTGCCGGGGCCAATGTGGTCGTCTTTTTGTCCGTCTCGTCTCCATGAATTCCTCCCCATTAGCGAAAGCCAAAGCTCATCCATCCGTTCATCTCTGTCTTTCTCCTCTTATCTTTCTGAAAGAGTCTCAGCCCGGTATTTTGTGGCCCGTCTCCAAATCCACGAGGAACATTCCAGGCTTCGGGATTAAATGGGTTCACGCCAAACCAAAAAAAAAAGAACCAAAATCCCAAGCAACATTGTGTCTTGTCACTTCCATTCCATCAGATTATTAAGCGGACAAAAGAGGTATAAAGGCGTCTCGGCCTCTAGCAGTGCACTTCAGAGAAAAGAACACATAATAGGGTTTTTTTCCCCCCCTGGTTTGATGTGAATTTTTATCGTACACAAGAAAATCTCAATGGCAACGTTTATGTATTGCAAAAAGTTCTCAGGCTTGGCTGAAGAGAACCGGGTTTGTGCTGCATGACTGTGCGCCTTCTTCGGTGCTGATTTTCTAGCCCTGATTTTTGTTCCTCTTTTAAAGCCAGGTGCTTGCATTCTGGATTGAAGGAAAATCTGGCAACCACGGATGAGTCGCTACTGAGGCAGGAATTAATTTTAACACCTGCTTATCTGAATTCGAAATACAAACAAACCTCCTTGTGTAAATATCGCCGTGCCACTTGGGCTCAAGTCGGCGGATCTGAATTACAGAATCTTTATTTCTGTTCAGCCCAGATGAGGAATGTCATCCTTGAGAAAAGGGGATTGTGTTGCTTGGCTGTTTCTTAATTGCCCAGTGACTAAGTGAAATCAGTTGAGGCTATAAATCATTGCAGTTAGGCCTGACATGGCAGTTTGTGGAAGCTGTCATTTTTTTTTTTTTTTTACAATTAATTACACATCACTCCCAAGCGGCTGATCTGTTCTTCTGTCAGAGATGCCACGAGTGATGGATGACTTTCGGTAGTGGGTCGGAACAGCAAACCGTACTGCGTGCGTTACAGTGGCTGCCTGCTGTGGATGGGCCGAGGGTGCTTGTGCTATTTTCAGGCTTGGACGCTTTAGCTTGAGGCTACAGCTGTATGATCCAGCGTGGTCAGAAAGCATCACTGGCATTTCAGCGCAGGCAGTGACATCAGCGAGAAGCGATGCTTCCCTACAGGGTAATCAGACGCAGCAGCTGGACGGCCCACGCCTTTTCGTTCTTCTTCTGGCTATAAACAGCAACTTGCATCATGTAGAGAAACTGCTGAAACCAGCCATGCCGTCTTCACCACACTACCCATCTAATATAAGGAACGTAGGTTATATCGCCTGTCAGGAGGAGCACGTACTATTGGCGTGGTACATGGTGTAAATATGACGAGATGGTACAGGAAGAAATCTCTAACATGTCTTCTCTCATGCTGTAGTAAACTAAAATGTAAATGATGAGGAAAAAGGTTCATTTCACAAGACTTGAATCGCATCGTGCCCTTTATCCCTGAAAAGCATGCGTCGTGTGTTTAAAGTATTAAAAATTGATATTTAAATAGAGGACAGCTCGGATATAGAAATGAATGCACTTTCTGGGAAAACATCAAATGCTCAATAATAACAAAAATTTTAAGACCAAAAAAAAAAAAAAAACCCTGAATTTCAGCAACCAAACAACAAAGATTGATTGTTTTTGTACTATAATTAATCTCTAAACTATATGCAATTTAATAAACGATTTCTTGATAATTAGTGTACTCTTACACTGTCGACTGTATGTACTTCCTGTTTCACAAAATAATCACCGCCAAATCCCACGTTATCTATTCTTAACCCGATACCAGTATGAGAGCCCTGGGTTTTGGCCGATAGCTGACACTGATGCAATGCTGGCATCTTCTTAGCGACTGAGCCGACCCTCCGAAAGCTTAGCTCCATCAGAGACACGATGTCCTACATTTAAAGCATAATCCGTGCAGCATCCAGTCAACATCAACAGCATGAACCATGGCAGAGAATTGGACCGGAAAATATCTCAAATCCAATCCAATAACGATTCAGCGTTTCATGCATCAGCCCTCATACTGATACTCAGCCCTGGATCACGTTCAGAAAGCCTGAAGCCGGATTCTTACGCAATACTGTATTGGAAGATGACATTACATTGGTCACCTGACTCAGTTCGGATAAGCAGCTTAAACGCCTGCCTTCATGTGAATTTGAGCTCTTGCTTCAGACTCTACCACAAAAACACATTTATGGACCGAATGTAAAAGAACACCATCAAATAAATGTCCCGAAGACTGGATGAGGATGAGGGAACATGTTGGAAAGATGACGCGAGCTTCCTCGCGCAGGAAGAGTACATTTCATGACGGTCTTTATGACAAGAAGCCGTCTGTCAGATTACATAATGTGATACAACTGTACGAAACACATCACCCTCTCGAACTGTCACATATACACATGCAAACTATAACAGAACCTACCGAAATCCAGACTTTCTCACCTGGAGAGTTTGTCCTGGCTTCACCATGTTCAGCTCTGAGAGGCCGTGAAGGACTTCAGTAAGAGATCGCTCACAAGCACCGGCTGGCAACAACGTCATCTCCATTTCTATGCCATTGACATGCTCAGCTTCAGTCAACTCATGGCCTGTGAGAAACAACATAACGTTTGAGTTCACAGAAATCGTGTGCCGGACCTGAGCGCCACTTTCCGACGGGTTTATGTGACCGCGTGTCAGTATGTCAAAATGAAATTTATGCTTTGGGCTGTAAATACAAGAAAATAAAGTTACGGAATGCCATTTGAGGCCAGTATTATATTACATCGTATCGCATTTCAATCTTTTCATTCAAGCACAACTTTTCGGACATAAATACTGATGTGACTGAAGCCCTCAACTCTGAACAAAAAAAAAAAAGGAAAAAGATTTCCACCCAAAATATCTAAACAGGCTACCACTGAGGGATCCGTTTACACGGCTCTGTGAATACAGTAAATCCTTGTGATTAAAGGCGCAATAGTTTAATAACTGACCATGATTAAAAATAATTGTTTATGCAAAACGGCTTCGGGACTGGTGTATTATGTGGCTGAGAAACCCGTCTGGAAAGCTGTGTTACGGGCTACAGTGCTTGCTAGTGTTTACTTGGGCCTTTTTAAAGACAGTCCTCTGAACGCCCTTTCACTCCATCTCGATCGGTTTGAAAAGAAAAAAGCATGGCTGAAAGCGGTAAGCACTCAGCGCTGCCAGATAATTCTCCTGTGAGCAAAGAACCACACTATACTTGGAAAATAACAAGAAATGCAGTAAAGCTAGAACAAGTGCTGGTAGCACTTTGCATGATGAAGTATTTGAACACATTGCAGAACCTGTGAAGCTGTTGATGGATAGGTCCGTGCATGAACTCTGTATTGCGTATTAGTTAACATTATCATGACTTAAAGCCCATCTGAATAGAAATGCATGGAATGCCAGCTAACTCCTGTGCAGCTAAAATGCTAACACCTGCTTAAACGTTCATCACGGAGAAAAACAAGACAGTGAATGCACTCTTGGCCATTCTCATGAATTACAACGAGCTGAATTTTGTGCAATTACAGTGTTCTAACTTGGCTTCCAGACAGCTGAATGACCTAGCGTGCAGCTAACGATGCAAGCACTGAAGCTTAAAAGTTCATTACAGCTCATTACAAAAAAAACAACAAAAAAAAAAAAAAAACGTCCATATTTGTATAGGGTAGTGCTATACCTTGAGTGATATCCACCGAAAAATCTGGTCTAGCTAGTGTGAATGGATATTATCAAAATAGCAAAATGCGACATAAATCCAATCATTTAAATCGTAATGACAAACTGACAAATAAATAACAACAGCAGGATCGTTAGAACCCTTGATGACATTCTTCTGCAATGCAAAGATCCCCAAGCCCAAGAGACTCATGGCTCCACTGATGCTTAATATTCAAGCCCAGTCTAGCTGAGCAGCTTAAAAGCCCGTGTCTCGTTGGAGCTGTACAAAGTAATCTAGCTTAAATTGTGGTTAAGACATTCTGAGGCCAAAGAAAAGATACATTCGACACCATCAAAGCAAAACCAAAGAGACAAATCGAATTGGAAAAGGCATGAGCGAGCATGATTGACGCGGAACAACGGGAACCTGAGTGAGAAAAACAAATGTCTGTGCGACATTTATTATCTGGGTATCAGCAAATACCTGTTATTAATCCTGTCAGTAACTGATCCACTCACCATCCACTTTATCAGGAATGCCTGCACCCCTGTTCAATCAGCCAAGCATGTAGATTGTTACACATAACAGTCTATAGACTACGCAGAATGGTGCAAAAAAAAAAAAAAACATCCAACAAGCGAGCAGCTGCCCGTTTTTTGTTTTCCACACCACTGTGTGTGAACTGTTCAGACCGTTCTGAGAGAAAATGCCAGGAGATCAGCTGTTTCTGACACATTTTCCTGATTCTGATGTTTGACATGAACAATTACTAAAGCTCTTGCCTTGTACTGGTATGATTTTATGCATTGTGCTGCAGTCACGTAACAGGCTGACTGGATAACTGCGTGAATGAGCAGGCGTTCGGGTGTTCCTAATAAAGTGGACAGCAAATATAAGTTAGTATGGGAGTAAAATTGAATGCAATGGCCCTGATGAAGTCAAAAGAGGTAACATGTTTGAGTCTCACCTTCACTAGGTGTTTCTTCCTCAGATTTTCCACTCTCTCCAAGTGCAAGTCTGTCCATCTGTCTGTCCATCTGTCCATCTGCAGTCTGCAGACTCAGCTTATGGCACACCTCGAAGGCCTGGCCTACTGTCCTCACTATACGCATTGCCTGACTCTGAGAGACACATTGACATCAGTCATGTTTTTCATCGTACAACTCGTTCGTCCCATCCCTCTTCATCCATCCCAGTCCCCACCTTGTTCACCACAATCAACATCACCCATTCATTCAATCTCTCCACCAATTACCCCAAAACCATCCTTTCATAATTCATTCTATCCTTATCCCTCACTCATCCCAATGCCTTCCATTATTCATCCTGACCCCTTTCATTATTCCTCCACTTCGTTCACATTTCCACCCAATCCTTTAACCCTGTTTATCCCAACCTCTTCCATCACTCATCCAATCCCTCTTCATCCATCCCATTCCCCGCTGTTCCCCAAAATCAACCTAGCTCATTCAACCCCTCCACCAATTATCCTAAACTCATCTCTCCATATCATTCCAACCTTATCCCCCACTCATCCCAATGCCTTCCTCTATACATCCTAACCTCTTTCCTTACTCCTCCATCTCACTCACCATTTGACCCAATCCCCTATTCCCATTCATCTCAATCTCCTTTCTCACTCATCCCAGTCCCCTCTCTGTTCACCAAAGTCAACATCCCTCATTCATACATCCATTCCACAATTCATCCCAACCCTCCACGCCGCAATTCATTCAAACTTCACTCTTCCGAATCCTCGCCTCAATTCATCCCATTTTCCTGATGCCTCCACCTCATTCAGCATTCCACCCAATTCCCTATCCCCATTCATCCCAATCTCTTCCCTCATTCATCCCTTCTTCTTTACTGAACCTAGTCCCCTCTCTGTTCACCACAGTCAACCTCCTTCGTTCATTTAACCCCTCCACCATTCATCCTAACCCCTCCCATCTTTCTTCTCTTATCCCAATCCCCCATTCATCTCAATCAACATACGTCATTCGTCCTATCCCTCCCTCACACATCCCATCCATCTTCGATTATCCTTCCCCCCCACCTTAATGTCTCATTTTTCTGATCTCACAATAGAATGAAGTCAAGCAGACACTACTCCTAAAGTTTACACCCTGATCCTGTTACACAATCTCTGAAGTCAAACGTCTCTTACCACCCAGAAACCCACCAGTACTACAAAGCTCCTATTTCATCATTTGATCACCCAGCTTGACGAACCTTCCTTTTCTACCCAAACTCTAACGAGTCATACTGACTCCAGAACTATATCTACTACAAACCACTCTTTTGTTATGCAAGCTGCAAGCGAGTTCTCAGGGTTCCCCTCCCTCTGTTACATACATCTCTATGCGATTTGGTTAAAGGCAGAGTCTATACTCAAAAACAAAATCATAGGGCAGGATACCTTCTTTTTAGACTTGAAGACATTGCATCTGAAGGTGTTGCTGGACCCATCTCTCGCAATGTAGCTAAAAATCTTTAAATCCTGAGAGTCATGGGACACATAGAAAATCCTAAGAGAAAAGGGGACAAAAATATCATTGGGACTGTACCAATGCAAAAAAAGACGTTCAAATAGAAAAATTAAGTCCTCAATGATCTATGTTTTAAATACTAAGAAGGCTACTTTTAACATATGCCTTTATTTAACAAATGACAAATGCGTAAAAGCACGAGATGCGCAATAGGGAACTCTGGTGCTTGGCATTCACACTGGAAATGCTTTATAGCAGGAAGCACTGACGCGACATTGATCCACAGAATTTACTACTTGGCAGAGAGCTAAGCACTGAAATGTCCCCACAACTGCTTTACTTGCTAACACATACATACACAAATTCAAAATTATTGGCACCCGTACTGTAAATATTCAGTAAAGACATAGATGGAGGGCATTACAGCAATGAGCCTCTTACTCTAATGCCTTACTTTAATGTTAAGGCCTTTGACTGTCCTTCATGCAGAACATTTTCTTATTCATGTATAATTCATATTCATATTCTTAAGAGTGTATGTATGATCTGCCTTTTCAAGTCAGATCAAAGATTTTGAACAGGCTTCAGACCTGGAGACTAAACTGGTTATTGCAGTACGATTACGCTTTCTCTTTCAGACAAATTTTCTTTATTTTTTATTTTTAAACTAAACTCCTGATTACCAGTTTTTAACTATATATATGTATTGCTCAACATCTTGTGCCTGAATTGTTTTTTTACTGCAAGGATGTCAAATAATGGGCAATGGTGGGCTAATGGTGTAGTCATCATTTACCAAACTTGCTAGAGGCAAAGAAACATGTTCATAGTGTTTTTATCTATTTATTCATATTTATTTCTCTTCTCGAATGATGCATACGTCACTTGACGCGATCATTACTCCAGTGCACATAGCTTTTTTTAACTCATTTTGAGAAAAATTGAATGTGAATTACTCGCTTGCAGCTGTTGAGCTCAAGGACAAGCAACCTCTAATACATGAGACGTTCTACGAACTTTGTAAGCGTCACTCCTCGGTTGTAGACAGAAATAACGCTAGCCTTTGAGTGGGGTTCGTTAAACCTGGATTATCTGATAATCCAAAATCCTTCCCAGATAATAGCAACAAGGTGGTTATGAGTTAAACGTCCTATATCATTTAGTGTTAGTGAATACATCTTTTGTGGGATATTGTGGGATCTTTTTTTTTTTTAAATCATGAAATTTTGTTATTTTGACTTGTTTACAACATGCTCAAACCTGCCCACTTTCTGGATCTTTTTCCAGTCTTCACCTGTCCAGTTTCATTCAGATTCCTATTGTTGACTGACAAGAGTGTGGTCTTCTGCTGCTCTAGCTCATCCACCTCGAAATTCAACGTGTGCGCTTTCTGACGAGCTTTTCAGCTCACCGCAGTCGTAAAGAGTTATGCGAGTTACTGCAGACTTCCTGATCGGATATTTGAATGAACGCGCCGGAACCAAAATTGTAAAACATTACTATTTTAATGGTCTTAAGAACAAATCCCTGGTTTTGACGAAATAATGCACTCCTGATGCCTGGGCCACTCTTTGTTAGTCAACGCGCGTCGCTGAAAGAGAAAGCCGGAAACAGGGAAATTCACTTACATGGTCTGCAAAGATAAAATCATGCGAAGATGTTTGATATATAATTCAAGTTAACACATGTCTGGGGATTCAAAATGTTCCAAAATATCTTCTGTCTGAAGCGTGACTGGAAGAACACTGACTGTAAAAAGCTGTTCTCAAGTTCAGCCACAAGACTTCAAATCGAAGGGGAAAAGTAATACAATGAGCAACTTTATCAATTTGTTTAATTCTTGCTAATTTCCTGGCCAATTATTTGCTGTTGAGACCATTAAAAGCTTCATGGTTTGCAATGCCGGTTTTGGCCTATTTAATCACCCAGGAGTGTATACGACTTGAAATTTGTCCCATCCAAGTAAAACTTAATTATGTATCAAGCTTCATGTAAATTGAATCAAATTTACTCTGTGAATTTGGACACACAAAAAACAACCAAAAAAAAAACAACCCCCCACCCCTGACTGACCTGTACACCGGATCGTGCATCACCAGCATTTTACTTTCATCCCACGTCCACTCTTTCCTCTGCGTGAATGAAAAGTCGTCATAAAACACAAGACAGATGTACTTCTGCTGTATTTTGTAGTAGCGTGTATTTCATAATATATTACCAGGGATCATACGGCTCACCTTCTGCTTCTTGCGAAGGATCACTTTTACGCCGTCCACCGAGACCACCATGTTCACCTTCTTCTTCTTAATGCTCTTCGCCTTGAACTCGTACTATGAGACAGCAACATGATGGTTAAGAGTGAAGAAAGTGTTATAGCAATTAAAAAAAAAAAAACAAGGAAATTCACTTCAGGTCTAAATGACCAAAAAGATTTTCACAAGCATCGGCCCACAAGCATTGTCGAAGCTCCTGAGACTGAATTTTTTATCTAGACGGTGTGAATTCACAGCTCCATCTAAAAATGTCAAAACTGATCGATACGGTGTTCAGCGAGCTGCTATTGGAAATTACAATGCAAAGAAGTAAGAGTTACAACAAACCCTTGTTCTACATTTCTACAATAGTAATTATTCAAATTTCTTTTAAATAATGTAGCAGTGCTAAGCAATTGGGTTGCAAAGAAAACACTTTTCAGTCTCGGAATGATTTTTGGTTTTGTTAACGAGAAGGTAGTAGTTTCAATTTGCATGTGTGGAAAACGGGCACCTATCGTCATCCAAGGGCGCCAATACTTATGCAGCTGACTGCGGAAAATATGGGATCCGTGTGACTTTAAAGACCCAGTGTTTACCTTTTGGTTTGACAGACCTTGCCAAAATTTCAGGACATTTTACAATTAAAAATATATATATATAAATAATTGAAGTCATTTTAAATTATTATTAGTAGTAGCAGTAGCAGGAGTAGTAATAATAGTAGTTCTAATTACTAATTACTAATAATAATAGTACTATTCTCATGATAATTAAAATTTTACTCATTCCGAACAATTATTAGTATTTAATTAGTTAAATTATAAGTACTTTAATATGTAATAGTGAGACACGGGAGTGCTGAATGCTTATGATTCCCATCTGTAAGTCATCAGAAAAGTTCCTTGGCTCCTTTTTTTTTTTAAATGACGTTCTTATTGCCCCGACTGGACTCGCAGGTCTCTGATTAATCGCTGCGTCACTTCCTGGAATAAATCATTTTCTGATGGACGACTGCGGTATTCATTATTCAAGTCGGGTCCTGACGTGAACCAAGCCGGGCTCTTTCCTTCGAGGGGCTCGGAGCTGATCCGTCTATCTTTCATAAGCTGGAAGAGAACAAGCAAGGAGAAGTGCTTCTAAAGAGTATATGAAAAGAACAGGCCGTGACAGCTGGAGCCCGTATGAGAGGATGATAAAGCCTTGGTCTTGTGGTATACAAACTGTATGGAGGATCTTACAAACACCCTGTCAGTTTCATTTTATGTCAAAGCTCACATTTCAGCCTTGAGTAAGACACTTGTTCAGCGGTGGTTGAATCACTCTCTTACTCCCTCATAAAGGAAGACTTGCAATACTGGAGATTTAGGTACGGGCTTCACTCTGCTGAAGCTGTGTTTGGACATGTAATATTCGTCCCAATATTCTCTTATACTCTGGACGGAAAAATAATACCTTCACTTTTTCTTTCTTTTTTTTAAACGAGTCTCTACAGGAACAAAACGAATCAACACAACACTGCTCATTAGTAGAGCAAAAAATGATCAGGGTTTCACAGGACTTGATCAAATGGCAGTTTAAACATATATAACAGACAAGGTCTAGTGATGATAAACATTTTTCAAATATTAGCACATGATATTTATGTTTAATATTTAGATGTCTAAAATAGAAAGTATATAAACATTTAAATCTTCACTTCTCACGCCCAAGTGCACGCAAATATTCAATATTCAATGCACTCCAACATTTATAAACATCTCCGTAAACAATTACAAATACACACACACACACACACCAACACAGAGATGTCCAACTGAGTTACGTTTAAGTTCCAAAATTGGACTGTTAAGAAGTTTGGAAACTACTGAATAAGCCAATATAAAATAGATCAATATAACTATAGTTCAAAGTGCACCATTTGGCGGCACAGTGGTGCGGTGGTTAGCAGGAAGGCATTTGTCGATTGAGAAGCTTGTAGGTCGTCTTACTGTTCAACGAGCATCAAACAGCTCATATTAATAACGACTAATCAGTGTGAATACTGGATGCTCCGTGCTAGGCTTTGTTGCAAGATTAGCAAAGCAAGCTAACTGTATTATCTACTTCTCAGTCTCCAATGGATCTCAGCTACTTCTTTGCAAGCTTTATTTTTCTTCATAACGATTTTACAGATATTCAACAGGAGGTCGAATTAAACAGGATCGAATTAAACTGTACGTTTTTTCTTGCGTTGTCTGGGTGTCGAACAGGTAAATGACAGGAAGTTGAGAATTGGTGAGCAGATTGAGAATTGAAGAAACGTCAGACTGGTCTGAGTGAGTCAATAGTTCTGTAACTATTTGAGAAGAATTTGAGAGCATCTTCGTTGGAATGTTTGTCGCAGCTCCGTCATGCAGGTAAAATAGAAAACAGAATTCTCATTTATTCAGTAATGCAGGAAAGCTCCAAAAACCTTAAGCTGGCTTACGTAATGCACAGAAAACTGAAATAACACATGCATGCTTGGCAAGACAAAATGTAAAAGCACTTGCCTTGTCTCGGAGAGAAAAATTTGGCCTTTTGCCTTTATTCCCTATATTTTCGTGTTTATCTTTTGTTTTTTTAAACTCCGGCATGGTGAAAGTCACATTATGTAAGAGATGCGGTAAAAATAACTGAAAAACCAAGACGTTTGCACGATCCAAAGCTGCTGCAGTGTGTGTAGTGTGTGTGAGGCTCCCCGAGACCACAGACGAGACTCCGTTCTTTGGCCACTTTACATAAACAGAGTTAAAAACTGTCGTGTTGAAATGAGGAGGGCTGTGTGTGTGTGTGTGTGTGTGTGTGTGTGTGTGTGTGTGTGTGTGTGTGTGTGTGTGCACGTCATCTGTCTGATCAAGATTTCCACAAGACACTCAAATGCATAGTGTATATATCATTATAACGTGAATCCATCTATCGATCCAATGAATCTTATCTAATTATCCAACCCAATCCCATCCTTCAATCCTGTATCCTATCCTATTGGCCATTCCATTCTGTTCCTCTGCCCTTCTATCCTATTGATCCATCATCCATCCATCCATCCATCTAATCATCCATCCATCTAGCCAATTATCCAGTCATATGTTATCTATCCAACCATCAATTCATCTATCCATCTATTTACCATTCATCAATCAAATCATCCATCTAGCAAATACTTCTTCCATCCATCTAATCACCCATCCAAGCGATCATCAATCCATTTATCAATCCTCCATCCATCTAAATATCCATACAACGAATCATCTAATCCATCTATCCATCTGGCCAATCATCCATCCATATATTCAACAATCTAATAATCGATCCAACATATAACCATCCATCCACCCATCCCTCCATCCAGTCATCAATCCATCTATCTAATCATCATCCATCCACCCTTCCATCTAATTATCCATCCAGCAAATAATCCTTCCATCTATCTAATCATCATCCATCCATGCTATCACTCTATCTACCTAATCTAACCATCCAATCATATAGATCATACATTCATCTATCCATCCATCTTATCATCCCTCCCACCATCCATGCAATAAAGTATTTAATATTAGCATTTCATGCGTGCAGTAACCTGGAATTTTCATGAGGTCAGTACCTGGAATTTTCATGAGGTCAGTACCTGGAATTTTCATGAGGTCAGTACCTGGAATTTTCATGAGGTCAGTACCTG
>JAQQZR010000017.1:10297647-10339572 GCA_030068235.1 Notoglanidium macrostoma
TATCATTTACTATTTACTGTTGCTCTCAAATGCATTAAGAAGGAAAGAAATTCCACTAATAACCTTTTATGTCAACACCCGCTCAACTAAGTAAAGAGAAACAACAGTGCATCATCATCCAGTCTCTTTTAAAGTAATAAAAATAAAGAAATAATTGAATTAGAAGGTGTCCAAACTTTTGACCGGTAGTGTACCTTATTAGAACTAAATCAGGGAGAACAGAATTTGAATATGTGTAGCTTTTACAGCAAACTGACAGGAGACTACTTCAAGCGAACTGCAAACGCCCACTTAGCAAACAACGGAAACTGGAAACGGGAAGCAAACATGCTTAATAATGAAGTTGTTTCAGCACTGTAGGTCCATATCTGCTTAACAATCAGTAATAATAATAGCGTGTATGGCTATGAAATTAAAACTGCTGGCAGAGGCTTTTACAAAGAATCACTTAGGCTAAATATCTACCGGGGCTGCAAGAACAAATGTTATCATAAATATTTATGCACTTTAAAGCACCTTGAGCGTATAAGATCCCACGTTGTGCTTCAAAGCACAGGACTACAAAATATGAAACTGGAAAATGTGTCTGAAGACTTGAATTTTCATATTACAAATCAATGAACTAAGGAATAAAATATTTAAAATAATCAACCCCATAGTGGCGTTATGTTTCCTGGCATGAAGCGTTACTGCTGGTGACCTGAAGTCCAACAGAGTGAGCTCCTGAAGTGCTTTACTCCTCTTAAACCTCAGCAATTTGCCTATTACAAATTGTTGTATATCTTGCCCCATTCCTGTTGGCTATGTTGCCCTGTTGAAATGAATGGTTTCGGAATCAACGTCTTCCTGCTCAGACACGCTTCACCCGAGAGCCAGCGAGCTTTAAATGACACCGCAGGCCAGCTCTCCCAACACATATATGAAACCAGCTATGAGCTGAACTCACCTTTTTCTTGCTTTTCGTCCATCCCTTTTTCTCCTATTGGCAGAGATCCATTTTTTATTTTTGGCCCCTTTGAAATGAATGGAGTTTTGGAATCAGTCTCTTCATCAGAGAGCCACCAAACTTCAGGTGGACTAACCCAACACACGCATCCATCCCTCATGAGAGACACTTCTTTTGCATTTTCTTGCACAAATGCATCTCTAATTACATTCAACGTTGTGGGTCTGAGAAACAAGCTATCTCTTGGTGTCACTTTGTTATAGAGGCTATAAACAGTCATTCGTACACAAGCCTCTCTTTTTTTTTTACCCCTATTTTGAAGTTACTAAGAGAAAAAGGAAAGAAAAAAAATGTCTTCCAACGTGAAGGCTTTCCTGTAGCGGAAAATGTATGCTAGCTGTGTGATGTGTTGCATGAGCACACGCCTCACAGGACGAGCCAGATAGTTGTTACACTGCAAGAATTCCGACTTGGATACCAATACCAGGGGAAAACCATCAATAAGAAAAAAAAAGAGGGGTGAGGAAGTGAAGAAAAAGACTGCAAGTGGGAAAGATAACAGAGCCTGGGTAAAGTGATGCTGTGACGTCTTTCTGATGATGTATAAACAGTGTGGGAAGCAGGTCACCAGCCTCTTTCAGCTCCCATCTCTCTCTCTGGATCTATCCTCTTCTATTCTTTTCCATCCATCCTCCCTTCCTTGGTGTTCTTGGCCTCTTTCTGAATGTTCTCTCTCACTCACTTTTCTCTCACTCATTGTTCTCAAAGCTCTGTAAAAGGAGCCCTATCTTCTTAAGCATCTTTTGTTTTTTAGCCTTTGTAGCTCTTGCATATGTATACACACATCATGTGTGGCCCAAACACACACACACACACACACTTGCAGAGCATGTTTTGCCGGGACAGGGGTTGCTATGGTGATAGGACACAAGGGGCCTCATGTTACTGGTTAACTCGGCTTGAAGTGACCCTGAGATGTGAAAGACAGAAAGCAGAAAGGAAGAGGGCGGATCCCTGCTGCGTTCATTCACTCACTGAATATGCGAGACAGACACATGGCAGCGTGTTTCAGCCTGCTTCTACGAAACCGCTAAGGAATATTACATCATTAAATATACTTACATTATTCTCATACACATGACCCTGGACAGCACGTCTGAACAAATATGCAGTTTCCTATTAGACGAGATACTGAAGTGTGTGCACGGCACTTTTAGGAAAACTTTCATCCACGTCAACCAGATGTACGGAAAGCGAAATGGTTCAAGCAATAGTTGACATCTGACGTTGACGAGTAGCAAGACATTTGAAACTAGTGGCAATACTTTTGGCCCATTACACTTGCCGTACATCCAGTTGTGCTTGGGTGCTTCAGGGGTGTTACATCAACAGATATTGCTTCCTGAAGAGGGAACCTGGACTCCTAAAGGGAACGGAATCATCTGCTTCACTGGTTTATGAAGCGAGGGTGACGAACGGGGAGAGGTGAGTGGTAAGGATTTACACCAGTGAGGGTTTGCTATTAACTAGGGTGTTGCTGTGAGAGCCACAGAACGAACCGCCCATCCTTCCCCGTGATCATTTTTGCATTTCACAACAAACAAGACGGATCCAAATGTATTTTTTCATCAAACTGAATTTCGCTCTTGGTGTGTAAAGACTAATAAGAACATGCATTTAATGACCCGCATGACTTCATGTGAACATTTTGTCTAAAAATTCCTGGATAATGTTATTCTGAAAACAGAACACACAGCTGTAACTTATCCATCAATATGGTGTAATAATTATTAATTACATTAAGCAATATATTACATACAATAATTACTCTATGTTAAAGGAGCTTTTGTATACAAACCCAAAGTTAAATAATCTACCTTATATAATTTATCATATTCTCTATATCACAGAGTAAAGGTAAACTAGTACAGTACAACAAAAAACAACTTTGTACTATGGTTTCTAAAACTAAAAGATTTATATATAAACTATATGATTCAGTCCATGTAGACGTATTAATGTGTGCGCGCACGGACTAGTGAAAAAGTCAGATGTAATTTCTAGGAAATAAACTTACATTACCTGCCTCATTTTCCTCTCTCCTGTGTCAGAAAGTTACAGCTTTACCTCAGACACTGAAACTGGAGACGCCTTCCAAAAATGAACAATCTTCACAATCGACAATTACACGCGTCTTTATATCCGTTTCCGTTTTCTGAATCGGGAATTCAATAGAGATGTGGTAGGAAGGGACGAGTCACAAGTTATTCTGCCAAAATCCACTATGCACTTTGTTAGCAAATAACAATCAGTGGACACTAGATGAAGAAGTAAAAGTGCTGACTAGGACAAGGACTTTGTTAAACCTTGCAACATTGTGTGCGTTTCCTCTACGCAAACACAGGCAGCCTGGAGAACCCACACCGCACATGGGGAGTGACAGTTTGAGGACTGAACAGATTGAGGAGAGGATGGAGCGCTCATATAGGCCACCGCTATGCATCAGCCCATGGGCCAGTGCACAACAATGAGTCCTTTCTTTCCTTCATTCTTTCAGCAACCCCAGTCCCTTTCAGTCCAGTCCACTCCACGCTCCCCTCTCTCAGCTTACATCTCCTCTGCTTTCCCCGATCTCTGAAGAAAGCCTGGCAGGAACGGCCATACTAAATGTGCTTATACCAGAGTGATGTTTAATTATCCAAATCACAATGTGTTCTGGGTCCAGCTGTAAATAAAAAAAATAGTTTTTTAAAAACTCGTTCTAATACGTTATGGTTTCCATAGTAACGGCTCGTTCACAACAAGATGTTCTTACCAAATACCTGTCCTGCGAGACCACCGTCATGAACATAACATTACTGACTTACATTGAGATCATGAAAAATTCTAACGTCTGAAGACATCATTAACACACGTGTAGTGTAAGCAATACTATATCCAAAAGCTTCTAGGATACTCTAATTAGGCTCGAATTTCATAATAACGTTGGTATGAATGCTGGTCTTTCTCACAAACATTTATTTGTACAATACATTAATATCTCATGTTTAGAATGCGCTTTATGTAACGAGGTGACCCATTTCCACAGGAATCACAGACACCGGAGTGAATAAAATATGAATCTCTAGCTTTGGGGGGGGTCAAACATTGCTCCACTGATTTCAAGCAGTCTGTAAAGTTTCACTTACAGCTCTGATTTTTTGGTCACCACACATTAATACTGTTCCTTCATCTGGGTCACGGTCTCCTGAGCTCCACTGCAATGATCAGCAAAGCATTTTAAACCTTCACGTGTTCATGTGCTTCTTGCAAAGTCTTGCCAGGTCATGAAAAGGTCTAACCAGCTGTTTTGTGAAGCTGCTCTCCAGTCATTATGGGTCCAAGCACTGAAGGTGTGCCTATTGCGATATTCCGTGGCAGTACAACGCGTTGAACTGTTCAGGAGCTGTTTATTGCATTCGGAACACTGATTTGACACGATATCCAAAAAAAAAACATTTTTTTTTTTTTTTTTTTTTTGGAGTGTGCCTACAACAGGCCAGATTTTGATTCCCCTTCATAATTCTTTAACCAATTATCACATCATTCCATATTGAATTCCAGCTTGAAATTGCTGCCGTCTTTCATTTTAATTCTCGCTAATCTTTGCGAATGACAAAAATAACACTCAACCATTTGCCAGTGACACGCTGACGAAATTAACAGCGGTGGCATGAACACAGGGTGCGAGTCTGGATCTCCGCAATGCTTCGGCATATCGACACCAACTAGTGCAAACAATGCGTAACACCTGTCTGACATACAGACACTGCCTGCTGAAACCATTTACTGACTTGAGATGGCATTACTGTACACTTTGCCATAGAAGAATTTCAGTACAATCAATCATATAGTAACACAATAAGTAAATAAAAATTTTGTCTAAAAATGGATCGTCGGATTTTGCACAAACCGGTGGCGTCCAGGCCAGCTCATTAAAGCAAAAAAGGCACAGATCAAATATTATATTTTCCAGATTTCCAGATAATTGCCGCCAATAATATAAATTGAACTGCTGTATTAAATTAGAAAAAAAAAATGCAAAATGGAATCATTTTCACTAGTGCGCTCAAATTTGTGGACCCCACTCTATGTATATGGTCCATAATACCTTAACACCGACATGGATACTGCCCCCCCCCCACACATTTACGCAATATGTCTATAATCATAGTCATGTTTATGAGAATTCCGTTTCTGTAACAAGGTGACCCTATTTCGACAGGAAGCTCTGTCCTACACACACATACATGACATGTAGGTGAGTAAAACATGGCTCTCTAGCTTTACTCCACTAAAACCAAACACTCTGCAAAGTTATAGCACAAATTCTGAATTCCACAGAGGTTTTCACAAAATATGCGAAATGCTTTATTTCTGAGCAACCCCCCCAAAAAAAAACAAAAAAACACAACAGCTCAATAAATATGTTAACTATTCCTTTTCTGTGTTATTGACCCGTGAGCGTTTAGTATCCTGTCGGACTACAAATCAGCCAAATGATTCTTGAATGAATACATATTGTGATTCATATTTGATAGACTGGAGACCTGCCCAGAGTGTACCTCAGCCTAAGTTAGTGGGTCCAGCTTCCCCATGACTCTTAACAAATAAGCAGTTTAGATAATGGCTGGAAAAATGGAAGCATCATTGGACAAAATAATCACAATTACGCCTTGAGTCAAAACTTGATAGAACAGTGGCTCACTGAATGATTTCCTTCATATTTACTATTTTTTTTTTTTTTTTTACATTTTAGAATAATAATGAATTATTAACATTAGGAAATGATACATATGGAGTTAAGCAAAGAAACAATAATACCAAATATCAACAATAAAACGTGTTAAATGCTACTTCGTAATTCAGAATACATTTCATGATATTTACTTTTGTTGAAGTTTTGGCAATTGAGCTCCAACAGGATCATGAAAAACTAGAAGGAACGAAGAAGGGGAAAAGATTTTCAACATCTAGTCAATGTAAAGTGTGGTGATATGAGGGCGCGAGTGCGAAAACTCGACATATGCTTCATCTGGGCAAATCAGATCAATCCATAGCAGGGCTCAGTACACAGACACACACCAACAAAGTAAAACAATCCATATTCATAAGATGGGGAAAAACAGGCTATGTACAAAGCTTGGACTTAAAGAGACAATAATTGCATGTTAAGACATTGCAAATATACTTTGACATGACAGAGTCTTAATAGATAACATAATTGAGAAGTAAACACAGAACAGGTGAACACAAAAGGACAACAAGTAACTGACAGGACAGGGATCGAGATAGGACTAAACCCAAAACAAGAGAACATGGCAAAACAAACACAAACATGTTATATGAAAGCAGCACTTGTCATTCTACAAACCACAACACATGCTGGAAGACGGAGTTCCTGAAACTTAGCATTGCAACGTCCAGCCAACCGGAGTACTGAAGTTAGAATAGTGAGAATATACCGAGTGAGAATGTTTACTATGAAAAAAAAAGAAGCCAGGCTTCTTATTTCATTATTTCCAAGACAGTAAATTGGTTTGCACATCTAATATTCAATTTCATGCGTAGTTATACTATTAGCTGACAGGCCCACTTACCTATTATGGACATTTTTTACATTGTCCCAAACAACAACAACAAAAAGTTTACTTTTGATGTATAACCTTGAATCCACACGCAGATCTCCAGAAGCATGGCTCGGATACTGTTACAATACTAACAGACAAATTAAGATGGCATCAGGCTTCGAAAACAGATTACTTCTTGGCCTGGTATCCCAGGTAAATCCTGCAGCTACGATACCTGCAATTACTCTTGTGAAATATGTGGCAGGATGCCACAGCTGGAAGGACAGTCAAGAACACCATCCTTCTTTCAAAAAGCAGCTATCTGCAACTCGTACCATAATATATCTAATCATTGTTTACTGTATTTATGTAACACCACTAACAAGACTGCTCACATTGCAGACGTGACTTCATCAACAAGAATTAAGCCTGCCATGACTCAAGTCTCCTAAACCCTCTTTTCAATGTTCTGTTGAAAATATTGTGTTGTTTACGTTAAGTCGTAGTTATTTTAGTCAATTACTTTGCGGTCCATCAAGCCTTGAAACACAACATTGCATAGCCTGACAATGTCCGTCTTTTAATGCGACGTTAGCTTGGATTATATTTCCTATCTTTGACACATCAAGTGAAAGGAAATCAAGTCAAATGCAGCGTCATAAAAGGAACAACTTCAACACTTTGTGCAACTTCGGAAAAGTCTTTGATCAACTATCAGCTAATCAGTCTATATTTATATGAAAGACTTTAAGTAGAGATGCATTGATAATGACAACTGCACTTCGCATAGGCCCAGTACCATAATTAGGGGAAAAAATGCTTTGATACCAACATCTAGTACCACTCCAATACATCCATCACTGTGCCAAATTTCTTAAAACGTGTGCAAAGCAATCTATGGTCTACTGTAGACTCCAATGAGCAAGCAGAAGTAGTAGTAGTTGTATTAGAAGAAGAAGAAGAAGAAGAAGAAGAAGAAGAAGAAGAAGAAAACAATTACAATAGGGTATATATGCACCTTTGGAAAGAATCCAATACAAGGCAGAATGTATAGACTGCCAAACAGAAAGCAACAAAGAGACAACGCAGGATACCAAGTGAGAGATTAGATCAATGACAAGTGAAAGTGGAATAGTTACAAGTTTTTTTTATGGTTCTTTTGTTATAGTGATGGCCAGCCAAATCAAGGCAATTTCTCAGGGAAACGTAATTACTCCTGCTTTTATGGCAAACCATAAAGCCACTTAGAAAAAAAGACAGCTTTAAAACGAATCCTGTTTACCCTCATTCTTTTTTTTCCTCGGGTTTGTACAGAAAGGTTTTAGTTTTTCAGTAAGCTGAAATTCAACTCATTCATACTTGCTTAATTGACTTGTAATAGAATTATTCGCACATTCGTTTTTCCTGTAAATACAAACTACAAGTTATCAATACATGTTCCTTTTCAATACAAAGAAATAAAACACTTGTGGACAGGCGGTTATAATAAAACAATCAATGGAGTTCATTTTCCACCAAACAGCGAAATACATTTTCAATTTATTAAAAAATGACAGATTTTTCTTAAAGAATTCTAACATTTTGGACCATCTACAAGACAACTTAGATCATGTCATCACCTACGTTATGGCAGCTGTAAACAGTCATTCCTTTTTTCCCCCAAATGTTAATAAGACCAAAAAAACACAACTTGTCATCTTACAGAGAAACCTGAAAGTCCTGAAGACTTTTCCATGGAGAACAACCTACTGATTGTTACTAAGCACTGACACTGGACACTCCTGCCATAAACAGGGAACTGAAGGTTGGGTGGGAGGGGTGGGCAAGGGAACAAATGTGGGTTGGGTTGGTGGACTCAGGACACTAAAGGTTGGGAAGGCAGGAAGTGATCAGGTGACCGAAGATTGGGTGGACAAAGACAGTCAGGTAACCAAAGTTTGGTTGGGTGGGTGGGAGGAGTCAGGCAACCAAAAGGTTGGTATTGGTGGTTGGGAAGACTGTAGGTGGCCAAAAGTTGGTTAGGTGGGTGGGTGGAGTCAGAGGACCAAAGGTAGGCTGGGTGGCTGTAGTCAGGGAAACGAAGGTTGAGTGGGTGGGTGTTGGCAGGGGACCGAAGGTTGTAATGTCAGACGACTAAAGGTCGGTGGATGGAAGTTCTCAGGGGACTGAATGTTTGCAGTTAGGGGACATACGGTTGGGTGGATGGAGAGGGTCAGGGGAACAAAGGTTGGTTGGGAGGGTGAGGTCAGGGCATTGAAGTTTGGTTGGGCGAGTAGGAGGAGTCGGGGCACTAAAGGATGGTTGAGAGGGTATAGTCAGACAATCAAATGTTGGGTGGGTGAGTGTTTGGTTTAGAGTCAAGAGATCGAAAGATGGGTGTGTGGGTAGAGTCAGGAGATTGAAGGTTGGGTGCGTAGAGCCTTATATGACCACTAAATATGACTGTTATTAAAAGTAAACACTTTCATCTACAAGTATACTTTGTCTCTCATTACAGTAGATCCAGGTTTCTTTTTAAAGGATGGGCTTTGTGCAACACTGTACTTGCACCACTGGAGTTTCCTGCTATGCTCTTTATGGCTTTCGTCTTGGTCTTTCCCAATTACTAAATGGAACAGAATTAGACAGATCTTAGCTTAATGTCATGCATATGTGTCCAACCGCGATCAGTTAAGAGAATCGATGAGACTCATGTTCATCAAATGCCATGAGTGACATTTACCTCATGTGAAACTGATTTGGATGATGCTGATAATCATCTGCGTCAGTTTCCTAGTTACCCATCATGCACCTCTTTGATAAAATGTCACTAATGTTTTTCCATAAACAGATTTGTTTATAAATGTAGAGTTAGACAGGATGTTTCATTGTAATAACCTGTCAGCTCAGAACAGTGTTTAGTGTTAATTAATGAAATAATATATGACATATCAAGTATATGTCAACTGGATTATTAATTACTGTTTATCTGGTTTATGTTATGTAAATATAACAATTTCTAATTATCTATAATTGATATTTGCCATTTCTAAATTCTTTCTTAAATATTTCTATTTCATAAATATAGGCCTAGAGATGCCGTCTTTAAATCTTTAGTGCAGATCCGGAAAAAATCTGTCGATTATTTTTTATGGTATAGGACATCTGGGATTTCTGTTTTGGTTTTTTGGGGTTTTTTTAACAGATGCATTGTAAAATGTAGGTTTATTTTGATTATTTACATTCAAAACCAACATAGCATGCAAACTTTTGCACCTGACTATAATATGTAAGGTATAGCATGTTCTGAATGTTGTTCAACTTCTCTATTTCTTTGAATTTAAGATTCTATATTAAGTTATTTTTATTCCTGTGTGACAAAATTGGACCAATTCATGGTAAATACCTTTCAAGTACATACTCCGATTTAGTGTTCAGATCAGTGAAGGTACAGACGCATGCACACAGAGCGGGTGGGAATTGAAATCTTTTCTGCATACCTAATTTTCAGTCCTGATTAAAAGAAAGGGGAGGGGAAAAAAAAAAGGGCAAAGAAGACAGAAAGGAGAGATGTTCCCATCCCAGCAACCTAAAACATCAGCAGAGAAAAACATCATTAATCACTCAAGGCTAAGCCTTTTACTATTTCTCTCTGACAATGTTTTTCTTTTTGGTTTTATTTTTACAGGCCATAGTGCTTTTCCACACCACACTAGTCTATGTGGACTTACAGAGCACAGTTTTGCTTTCTCAATGGTAAGAATGGAGGGGAAAAAATCCTCAGGTCAGTATACCTGTGATCTCCTGTCATCTTCTCTGAGGTTAACAAGCAACACAAACACACACATATACACCAAGTACAGACACACAATCAAGCAGCAAATCCAAGCCTATAATGGCGCAGATGTCCTTCACTGTAACAGAGAAGCAGAGGGGAAGAGAACAGAAAAAAAGAAGAAAGAACCAACAACGCATGGAGGAAAATGAAAGATGATGCTTTCGACCAGTGCAGCTCAACAACCGTGTTTCTAGAACAATCTCATCCATGCTAGGCATAATAAATGTGGTATTAATGTAGGATATCATCTCCCAGCATGTGGGAATGCTAGTGTCATGACACGAACTTTTTTTTCCAAACCTAAATTACCTTCACACTGTTCATTTGAACCAAAAAGTCCATGTTTAATCATTTACTCTATAACACTGTTAAAAATTCTTGAATCCGATTGGACAGAAGGTGCTGATTAATGGTCGGTGATTGATACGTGAACATTTCTATAGATATTCACCACATAAGGACTCTTATGGTAAACGCTCCACATAAATGGATAAACAAAGGTGTGTAATTGTTCCTGGAATTTTTTTAATTTTTTTGGAAGGTGCCTCCAGAGTGCAAAGACAACCGGCATTTTTTTTTAATCTTATTAAGTTCAAGAGGAGAAAAAAGGAGAGGCTGATGAGCCAACGGCCGTCTATAGCTGATACTGTATAAGGTAAATGATGACAGGACCTTTCTTGTTTCACTTTCTTGCTTGCTTCTTTAACAAACAATTATTAGTGTTGGCAAATTGCTGCAGAATAAGAGGAATAAAAAAGTTTTGGGATGTGCTGTTATTGGCAAACTTGATACCGTATGTGGCACAGTATCATTTTAACAGTAGACCTGGTCATTATGTTTAATTCCTTACATAATGAAAGCAAAAGAAAGAAAGGAAAATAAAAACTAAACTAGTGTAAGGCTGCAAAAATCTAAATATTTGTATTTTCAAATATTCTAATAAAGGAATATCTTCAAGGTTTAAATACTCTTTAAGCATAAGAAAAAGTATTTCTGGGCTTATTATTCATTTACTATCATATCATATACTATTAAGAATGACTCACTAACTACCTATCAAAAAAGGTGCTAGTAATGTGAAGTGAGGAATCCAAGTCTAGACCCGGTCCTAGGTTTTTAAGGAACTGAACAACTTGATCTCATGATTAAATGTGAGTTTGAATAAACTCTATGGTTGGTTTTCCCACAATATCATGCAAATTCATGTCTAGGGAAGGGTGCGACCTTTCTCATTTTTATACAACTTTGTACAGTTGTATAAACTCATCCCAACTTCAAGCATTCTCCAGACTCTTGAATAGAATGTTCAGTTTCAACATGTTAAATGCTAGGTATCAATAATATTGTGCACCTAAAGTACAAATCTCACAAACCTCAGATGTTTCATGTTCCCGGTATGCGTAGACTTTCCATTGGGATTTCAGAGTGTGCGTGTAAGTGCACTTGGCTGTAATCTCATTTATCCACACTGTGCTTTGTTTTGCATGCATAAACTCGAGTACAATAATGAGCAAACACCACTAAGGAACATGACGTGCGAGGTGAACCACCTACTCACACATGCATGAACATGCTCATAGGTGCTTTTCATGGAGTCAGTGAAGTAGAAGATGTTCTTCCTTTAACTACTTATTAATGAATCATGCTCAAACTGCTGGAAGAAGCCACACCACCAAATCCACCTTCTGCAAAAGAAGCAAAAATTACACCCAGCAGCAAGCGTGTGAACTTACTCTGATTCTCCGCATGGCAGCGACGATCTCCATGCGACTGTTGGGTCTCGGGACATCCAGACTACCGATATACTGGAACACAAATGCAAGTAGAAAAATTAGTCTCCCAAGATTGATTTTGTATTTTAGGAAGGAGTCTCCAGTGGCAGCGCTTTGGGGAAAGTTTTCAGACACAATAAATTCTTCAGTTTGGAGGCCTTTATCAGTTTCTTGATCGTATAATTTGTCTTATTCAGTTCCAGAGAGAAAAAAGTAAGGCAGGAATACAGTGAGCCATGTTAACCCTTACTCTTTGGAAGAACAAGAGAATCATAGCCTTAATTCGTGAATCGGAGTAGACTTCCTTTTAGTGTCTTGAGCGTACACTACAGGGTACATGGGTCAAGGCAGTGGAGTGATGAGGTGCCAATATAAAAGGGTGTCCTCATGCGTGTGCCACCTTCTGGTCCTTCCTTTTATCATTCATTCAACTATTTCCCTTCTGCTTTTCCCAGGACATTCCTAGGTCTGCCCTGGGGTCTCCTGACAGTGGGTATACTTGTAAGGTGCCTGACTCACCTCAATGCAGAGGAGTGAAGTTCCCAGATTGTCAAACTTCTCACTCTATCATGGTGAGTAATCTCGGCATCTCTGGAAAGGAACTGCCTATACTCACCACATTATTCTTTCTGTCACTACCCACAGACTGTAGGAGAGGACAGGGAAGTGGATTGACCATTTGACAGAGATCTTCCTCCACAAACTGAGCTCCCGAGTCCCCACTTAGATATTGATCATTTTAAGCCACTGTACATTATTACCAAACCTAATAATCTTGGTCGGTTGAGGTATACTCCTGAAGCCTGAAGTGCCAGATACTGACAAACGTCTCCTGTTGTGGCTCCTGTCAACCTCCAGACCTGCCAGAAATGACACTGGAGCATAATCCTGTCCCTCTAGTTCTGCTTCTGTTCCTCCTGCCTCTTTGTCTGGCTCCATTTGCACTTATGATTCACCTACCTGCTCCAGGTGACAATAATAATACACAAACTTGTAAATCTAAAAAATCACTGCTGTGATCATCTAGAGACCTATTGACAATTTGCTCTTACCCGACATCCTGTACAGTCCCAAAGCATTTCATACTTTTTGTCCTCTCACTATACCACTGTTTAATAATTTATAATCCCATTATTATGGCACCAAAAAAGAGGATGAATTCACGTTTGTGTCTGTGTCTACAGTATATACACAATAACACCATATTCAATGCCTTGGAATTATAAGAATGTGTCTAACAGTTCTGTAATTGTAAATTACTAAGTCAAAAAAAAAAATTTGACCCTTGTCTTAAACACTTTAAAGAATTTAGAGTAAAATGTCCTACATATAAGCCAATATTTCCCTTCAAAGAAATATCAAATAGTCAGATATACTTCCAAGGTCTTCCAAGATATATGCCCAAAGTCAATATATACAGTATATTATATATATACAGCCTAATTTTCGCCCTATTCAGAGAAGCTGCTATGCCATTCTAGATAATAAGAGAAAACACTTAAACTGATTTCCCCCTTCTCCAAACCTTTTTTAAATCATTGCCCACAGCAAAACAAAAAAAAAATGGTCTCGGTTCTGCATGAAACCGTTTCCTTCCAAAGATAAAAGTTTAAAGGAAAAAGATCTGGAGGTGCCTTTGACTTAATCCTCCACCTCGAAATTTGAGCTAAACAAAGCCTGTGCCAAAAATATCAAGTTTAACATGTTTGAGGTGCTGAGCAAAATGGAGATTAGAAAATGCCACATGGTGAAACAATCAGTGGTGTGTATAAATAATTAATACCATATGTCACATAGAACATATTGGAGAATCTTGGTGTAAAATGTTATATTAACACTTGGTGCTCAGTTGGTAACACTCAATATTTCAAAAATTATTATCTCTCACACTTCCACTGAGCTCTAATATATGCCCTCACTTGAAACACTGAATTTTGCTCTTGATTTGTTGGGCACAACCAATCACATGTTAGTTAAACCAACAGCAAGTGTGTTGTGAGGCCCACTTTTAAGCATCACCCATTCATTCGGTCAGAGTCGCAGTACGTCCCGAGCCTATTCCCGGAACACTGGGCATGAGTTGGGAATATAGTCATTCTGAGTAACAATTGCACCCACATTCCCATACTTATTCATACCAAGAGGTAATTAATGTAGCCAGTGCACATACTGGCACTTTGGGAGGAAACAGGAGAACCCTGAAGAAAACCTGTACACATTTTAGAGAATATCAGAGAATAATTTATATAGAATATACGTGACTCTCACTCCAGACAGAGAGTAACCTGAGCTCAGGATTGAGCCAGGAAGCTACGAGGTGGCAATACTACCTGCTACACCATGACTACACACCCAACTGTAAGCAGCCACATAAAAAGTTTTAATGGCATTTGAAATATACACCAGTGCATTTCAGTTCTGGGTTAAGAGTAGCCCAGGTGTTAGCTGTGTTCTTTTCAGTCAGATTTGGTTGAGTAGTACATGCTGTTTACTTATTTGCTCTCAGGAAAAGTGTCCTAGATGATTTATTCATGTTTAATCCTTACCCAATATATTTTATACTTTATGCATTTCTATATTTGTAGGGAAAAGATGAACATTCCTTTAAGGCCACTGCAAAGCTGAAGCACCATCAATGTATGACAAAATATATCAACATTTGTATGATACATGGTCAAAAGTATGTGGACACCAGACCATCACACCCATTCCAGATTACGCCCCCATTTGCTGTTAAAATAACATTCACTCTTCTGGGAAGGCTTTAAACTAGATTTTAGAGTGTGGCTGTTCGGATTTGAGCCCATAGTGTTCCAGTTCTTGCCAAAGGTATCCAGTGGCATTGAGGTCAGGGCTCTATGCAAGACACTCAAGTTCTTCCACTCCAAACATGGAAAACCACGGCTTCACGGACGTCACTTTGTGCACTTGGGCATTGTCGTGCTGGAACATGTTTGGGTCTCTTAGTGAAGAGAAACTGCAAAGACATTCTAGACAACTGTATACTTCCAACCATGAAGGCCCGGTGTCCACATACTTTTAGATATACAGGAACCTGCCAGTAATTTCGGTTTTAAAAGCCCGTCTAGTTATTTAATTTCTTCAAAATTAATTATTTAATAATTTATTATATTGTAGTGTATCGTGACATCATTGATGATGCTATCGCTATGACATCATCTTGCTACTGATTTATAAACTGCATGTCATGGATAAAAATACAATTATTTATATTATTTATTCCATCCACCGTATCCATATTGAACTTGCAATGTACTAAAAACAAGTTTAGCATGTCCTTCGTGTGACCTCCATTATTTTAACCAGATCATATTTTTGTTGTTGTTGGTTGTTTGAATGCTCGGTCTCTTCACCAAGCAGAAGCACTCAGCTAGAATATCTGACAGTTTTCATGTTGCTTGTTTAAAAAAAAAAAAAAAAAATGCAGACCTTTCTCTCAGAGCTTCAACGTGCACCATTCCTGCTGTTTTTAGATGCCACGGAAAGTGGGAAAATGGGAAATGTAATATGCATTAGGGACCGGTGCACCAGTGCAGAAAATAATGGAAAGTCTTTCAGCAATGGCTTTCAAACCTTAGTCTTACTTTGTAATAATATCCTTGTTTATGGTTTTTATTTATTTTTTTTAAATATACTGTATGTCTGACATTTTTTCCAGTTCTGGACTTTTAAGTAGTTTTCCAGCCTTTTGCAATAACCCTTATTTATTAGTAAACCCCGTGTAATTGAGAGAAACCACTCTAACACTAAATTAAATGTGGTTTCATTCATATAAATACAAGACCCAAATCACTACAATAATAAGGCATAGTCATGATGACGTCATGCATGAAGTTACTTCTGAAATATTTGTTCCACTATATTTTCCCTCAAACTGTTGACACTGCACGTGCTATAATGAAATGTCAGAAGTTAAACTCCACACAAGCACACACGGAACAGTTGACTCGGTTATTTCACCTTGGCTTGGAAATGAATGCCGTGCTGAAACGCCTCGTCGTTGTGAAGCGGCACGCGCGAGTCCGCCGCGTCGTCCACCAGGTTGTACCTGTTCCGACCTGGCATTTTTCCTGCCCCAGAAAAAACCCACACACAATCCACGCTGTCCCGAGTAATTCCACTTACAAATCCGGGTTGGTTCGAGACACAGCGAGACACATTTCTGTTTCCTCAAAAACGTCCCAGCGTTTAACCGGCCGCCGAAAACGAGGCGCGAGCGCAGGACGCATTGTGGAGTCTGTCAGCGCGTGAATGCAGAAACTGGGCAGGAGGACAAACACATGGGGGAGGTTTCAAAACAAAACAATGGTTTTTTTTTTCTTTTTTCCCCACCCAGCTTGTCCAACTCACCAAGCGTTTCTTGCTTGTTATTGTTTTCCACAGAAAACCGACTACAAATACACTTCAAGCACTAACGGTTTCCGCACTTAAAAGCTAACAATTCCCAAAAGCTTCCTCCTACTGGGGCAGGTTGGCACGCGGCCCGTTGGGAGGAGCTCATTTGCATATCACGCTATCATCTGATCGTATTGGAGCGAAGTTCTGTCACGTGATCTCGTTCCCCAAGGCGGTTGTTTTATTTACTTGCTCAGGGAAATTCAAAAAGAAATTAGCCGTTGTTCTGTCAGGGCAAAATGACACGTTTAAATTGTGACTCAACGTGCAGCCTTTAAACAGAAAACTTTGTGTGCTTGGCTCATTTTCTCGACTGAACATAAAAATAAAAAAAAAAATGGAAATGGCCCTCCATATTTATATTACATAGGCCATATTTTAGTTCTGCTAAAATAAAACATATTACAAAAAAATTGTGTTGAAATGTCAATTTACCCCAACTGATTTTTACAAAACAATGAAGCACAAACTGTAGGTGAACCTCCGTGTCCTCTATGCATTCGTACCTGGTAACACCTCTACCAAACATAGTGCTTTGTTTCAAGGCCACACAGTTCCGTATTGCCCTCAGCAGACTAGAGAACTTTTTCCCCACATTTTCAGCATTCCCAAATTGGAATTTCATAAGCTATTTTTTTCAGTAATGACCATCAGTGGAGAGCATCCTGACCAACTACGTCACAGCAAGGTATTACACAGTTTCTGATAGAAAAGTCATGCAAAGTGTGGTGAAATCCACCCAACACATCACTGGTGCCCAAGTCCCAGCCACTGAACATCTTTGCCACAGTAGATGTCTGCATTGAGCACCTAATATCATCAGGGACTCCTCCCATCCCAGTCACAAACTGTTCAACCTCCTTCCTAACAGGAGGAGATACAGAAACATTAGTACCAGACCGTGCAGACTCAGGGCCAGTTTCCTCCCCACCTACCCTGCTGAACTCTGCACCGTTACGCCAGTGATGTTTTGCTGCTTAGAATCATCTGCAGTTCTATTCTATACTGTATGTTCTGTATTATCTCCATATAATTACAGACTCATTGTATATATTCTAGCTTATCTTTTATATCCATATATTAAATGTATATATTTTGTATATTATCCATGGGTAATCTCAGTACTCTTGTGTATATACAATGTGCATATCTCTTACATATAGTTATAACTAATATATGCATACATACCCAGACATGAATGTCATCATAGACATGAATGTCACGGCAATATTGGGCTTTCAGTGACTTTTTTTTTCCTGTGGCAGAATGATTGTACATCATACATCTTTAATCGGAATTAAAAACCTTGAATTTTACTTTATTTTGGGTTTTCTCAGCACAGGGTCAAATTATACATTCAGGGTCAAAAATGTTCATACACCAACTTTGATTACTAATTCATTGCTGCTGAAAGTTCCAAAATGTTTTTAAACTTGCCAAGGCCAAGGCCTCTTAACTTCCTGCTAATGATCATGATTGATTACAGCTTGTAGTTTCTCTGTGTACAATGTAAAAAAGGGTTTGTTTGACAAGTTAATGGGAGGTGTTGCAACTTTGCCAAGGTCTGAAAAAAGACCAAACTATTTCCCTCAGCTCATAAATTGGTTCGGATGGTCAGAAACAACGCAGGCCAACGCAAGCTTGCCATGAACCGGAAGCTGCTGGAACACTGTGTACAGTCAAGCGAGTTTTATATGGCCATGCACTGAGAGGCTGAATAAAGCCCCTGCCCCATTGTTGACACCTTCAAGCTCGACTAAAGTTTGCAGCTGACCATGTGGACAAAGAAAAAGAATTCTGGGGGAATGTTTTATGGTCAGAATATACAAAGATTTAAATGTTTTACCACAATGATGAGAGGTACAGACGACATGTACAGCTGTTAAACATGGTGGTGGTAGCGCCGTGCTCTGGGACTGTCATGATGCCAGTGGAACTGACACAAAATGGATAGGATAATGAAGAACCTCAGAATTCTTCAGCATAACCTCAAACCATCAGCTAGACAGTTGAAAACTGGACACAATTGGGTGTCCAACAAGCAATGACCCCAAACACACATCAAAGCTGGTTGTGGAATGGATAAAGCAGGCTAACATTAAGCTCAAAACAAGTCCTAATCTCAACCATAATAAAGCCCGGATCCGTGCCAGGAAACAGAAATATATTTGAACCAATTCTGCCAAGAATAATGGTCAGATATCTAACCAGAATTCTGCCATAAGCTCGTTGATGGTTACCATAAGTGTCTGGTCATGGTGAAACTTGCTAAGGAACATTTAACCAAATATTAGGTGTGCGGTATGTGTATTTTTGATACTGTATGATTTCAGAAAACCCAAAATGAATTAAAACTTGTGCACCATTTTTTCCAGTTAAAGATGCATGTTGTACAATCATTCTTCCCCAGAAAAAGGACAGTTCAAAGAAATCAATGAAAGTCCAATATTGCCATGTCATTCATGAGCAAGATGTCATTCAGGTCTGTGAATGTAAATTTCTGACCCCAACTGTATATTACATATTCAATCTTCACTTGGTTAATTTGCACAATGCTACTATTTGGTACATGTTAAACTGTGTTTTATTGCAGAGTACCTTTACTGTACAATGGCAAAACGTTCTATCTATTTATCTATCTATCTAGAGTGCAGCATTATGAAGTGTCTGAGCTCTGTTCGTCCTCTGAGCATCTCCTCGCCAGCTCCTTCAGAGTTATCCTTGGTCTTTTGTCTGCTTCTATAACAACCTTCCCTCCTTACCAGTTTATTAACTAACTGGTGGATGGCCCCATTTAGGCATATTCTTTAAATTTTTTAATAATAGATTTAATGGTGGGCAAAGTTTTTTTTTGTTTGTTTTGTTTGGGTTTTTTTTTACAACCAAACTTTGATTGATATATGCACTTTGATATCTTCCTTGGTTTTTATGATGACATCTGTTCAGGTTCTTTGAACAAAATCCAGAGTCTTTCAGGAAGAGGTTCACTGGCTCAGATCACAAGACAATTGACATGTGACTGACCATAGACCATTAGTTTTATGCGCCTTTACATTTTTTGTAAATAATTATGCAATCTATAAAGAAACTTCTTCCAAAAGGTTTCATAGTCATAAGTCACCGGTGGTGGTATTGGTGGAATAATTTATGCATGTTTGCAGAGGTTCTAATCTAGTGCTGTTGCTAATCATCTATATGTCTTTTTCCCCAAAAATGCTGCCACAAATTTGGAAGCACACAACCGTGGTGTAGAATGTCTTTGTATGCCACAGCATTTTCCAATGAATTTCCTTTTATTGGAAATAACCGGCCAAACCTGTTCAATCATGACAATGCTCCTGTGCACAAAGTGAAGTCCATGACGCCATGGTTTACAATGGAAGAACTCGAGTTTCCTGCACAGAGCCCTGACCTCAAACTCACTGAACACCTTTGGGACGAACTGGAACACTAACTGCACCCCAGACCTCCTCACCTGATATCAAAACCTGACCTCACCAATGCTCTTGTGGCTGAGTGAACACAAATCCCCACAGAAATACTCCAAAATCTAGTGGAAAGCCTTCCCAGAAGAGTGGAGGTTACTATAACAGCAAACGGCGACTAAATCTGGAATGGGATGTTCAACAAGCACATATGGCTGTGATTGTCAGGTCTCCACATACTTGCCCATATAATGTATTACCAAAAGAGGGTGGCATGGTGGTGCAGTGTGACACATTGCTGCCTCACAGCTTTTGGGTTTGAGCTTGAGCTTAAGTTACTGTCTGTGTGGAGTTTTTCATGTTCTCACTGTGTTCATGTGGGTTTCCTCTGGGTTCTCTGGTTTCTTCCTGCTGTTCAGAAACATGCAGGTGGGTGGAAGTAACTTTGCCGTTTTTGACTGAAAACATCGTTCAATCACTGTTGGTTGGTCATATGCATGATAAACGCTACACAGTTTAATAATGAATTAATCTGAAGTAAAAATATCATGTAAATAGCAATATTAACCATTAGCTAGAATTTGACTTGCTGCTTAGCCAATGTATGCTAACTACTTTAATTGTTGCTAGTCTAACCTGGCATTAGCAAAGAAAACAGACCTTGAATGTTAATATTAGCAAGTTAGCAAAACATACTTCAACCTTTTTCAAATTACAGTGAGTTCATGCCTTCTAGGCATGACACAAGCTGTTATTATGTTCTATAACATTTTACTGAGGCAGTGCTCATCCCCAAGTTCAACACTGCAGTGCACAGCTAGCTATAGTGCTAACAACATTATGTAGCATAAGAAGGTTACTGCAGATGACAAATTGTCATGATTCTTGATAGATTTTCTACACTGATTAACTTGATTCGATGCTAAACTGAAATGACGGGATGCTGATCTGAGCCTTTTTGAATGAGATATACCATACAGCCATTGGATGGATGAGCAATTCTTTATTTGACCAATCACATTTAAGCATTAAAGTTGCTGGTATAAAATCCTTTGCACACAGAGCTCAGTTCTTAAATTATTTACAGAAAAAAAAAAAACCTTTCAGAATTAATAAGTTTATATGCTGTAACAGTGCAGGGAAAAGCCAAATGTCCACAGTTTTCCAACTTACCTCTAATGTAGTCAGTAAGTCAGCCATGACATGGTTGGTGTTCAAACTGTACGTTGATTGTTTTGCACTGAAGCTACAAGGATGATGGATCACATAGTACCAGCATATGATGACCAGTTATGAGTATGGAAACTTGTACAGAAATAAAAACAAGTCCAGTACTCTTACAGCTAGAAGAAGCTGCTGTGTGCAATTTGTCTATTCAAAAATAAATAATGCTGAAGGGTATCTGATAAAATCTAATCACAACAGTTAGCTATAAATAAGTAATGTTGTGTAATTAACCTAGAAATGTAAGCAGAGAAATAAGCAAAGAGTTTTATCTGACTAAACCAGGCTTAAACCAATCAATATCTTGTTAAATCTGACACATGCAAATTGTGAATAATCTTGAACAAAAAAACCAAAACAAAACCAAACCATAAAGGTGTGTGTAATCTTACCAAGTCACTGAAATACTCTTTAACAAAATAATTTGGTTTTGAAAGGGAAACTATTAAATAATCATCTTAATGTTACAGTGTTTCTTACCTTAGTTGAAACAAATGATGTCTTTTGCAATGATGTAAAAGTTACTCTTGTTCCAGGTTTCACCCCTCAACTCCAAGTAAAAATGGCTTTTTGTGGCTTTTAATTATTACAACTCCTTGACCAATTATATCAAATTTTAGGGTTTTTTGTTTGTTTGTTTTCATTTTTTTCCAAACTTTTGCCTAGGTAATTTCACTAAATAGCTAAGGAATTGTCAAATTCCAAAAGCTTTTAGAACTTGGGATACAACGTCCATTTTCTAGTCCAAACTCTTTAGCTTTTTTACCCCCTAATTAATTTATATAATAATTTTATTATAAATATTTACCTCCTCTAGGAACCATAAACATGACATTCAAAGTATTTAAGCTACTATTACTACTATTACTTTATTGGAGGTTGAGGAGTGGAAGTAATTTGAATGTAAATGTAAATGATATGTGGAAGTGTAAATTTCAGTGAAACGTAAAAAGAAAAAGATTTAAATCCCACTTCACTACTCCAAAAAAACCCCCCAAAAAACAGGAATTAGAGCGCCCTCAAGTGGCTAACCCCTTAAAATAAACACAAAGGTGCATGTATTTTTATTAGGCTATTGCAGGATGATTTGCAGTTGCAAATGAATGAATGAATACATGTATGAATGAAGTGAAAGTAAAACCTTCACAAGTTTTTATTCTTGTGAACAGAAAAACAGAAAGAGAGAGGAGCCACCCCCCTTTAAAAGCCATAATATCTTCATTGACGTCTGGTGTTACACAGAAGTTACATAAGGTACTTTCTTTAAAATGTTGTTGTTTTTACCATATAGTATCTTGTAGTATGTTGTTACAGTGCTCTGGCACTTAATTTCATAAAAAAAAATTACCCCAACAAATATTTTTGGGGGGTTTTCACAGCAAGGTTAATTATGTCCCTTAAAGGTCCATATGTAGGATTTGGTTGATTGCAACCAACTGAATGCCCCTCCCATGCCCCTCCTTCTTCAAGCATGTATTAGAACATATGGTGGCTTTCAATTGCCCGTAGTGTACTTCCTAGTACTTACACTCATGATCCCATGCTTTTTCCATGTTAAAGAATAGAAAATAGTTACAGGTAATTATACAGTAATGAAAACATACTTATGTTTTCTATTCTTTTATGTATATATATATATATATATATATATATATATATTCTATTTCTTCATATAGATCCCCCAAATCCTACATTTAAATTCTTTTTTGGTGAATTTTTATGTTTACAGGTCAAAGATACCACCTCAGTGACAAGAAAACATTTAATTTATCTTTTTCAATAGTGTGATAACAGATTTTTTGGGGTCTGGCCCACATGACATTGAACTAGGTGTAATGTGATATGTTACCTAAAAAATGAGTTTCAAATGTATGTCCTACTCCAGCTTAACCCAGCTGGGTAAATCCATATTGGAGTCCAGCACTAGGATTCCAAATTTTGGTATATTTTATCCTAGAGTGCATTGAGTTCACGTGCCCTTGAACTAACTATAAAATCAGTAATAAAAAAAATTAAAAGTAATAAAAAGAAACTTAGTAAAACAGCAAAAAAAAAAAAAATCCCCACTTTGAGAACTGCGCCTCTAGTGGTTTTTAAAAAAAATAGGAAACGCATTTCTGTGAGGTCCCTCGGCGGCTCCCGTCCGTTGCATGGTCAACGGCACCAAAACAGTAGCGGTGAATGTGGTTACATTGCCTGCTTTCATCCTCTGCTTTGGGACATGCACAGTTTCCTGCCACAAGAAGAAACCTAGAAGCTTTTTTTCATCTTTCTAATAATGACTCGGTGCTTAAGCGGTATCAGGTTTTTGTTTATTTTTCCTCAGCTAAGCTTATTTATTCTGTAGTGCAAGAACAGCTCGCTACAGGGTTAAAGTGGAAGTGCGTGAGATTAAAATAACAATCAGGAAGATGATCAGCTGTTTAAAGTAAGAACAGGCAGAAATAACAGGTGACACATGCATCTTACACCCTATCTTTATATACGTAGTATTAACTAAATGCTTATCAAGCTAGATACGGTAGTGATTTATGCATGTCTCGTTTAACAACAGCTGCTTTTTGTCCTTTTTTTTTCTTCTTTTCCTTTTTTGGATGCTTGTCCTGAAGGGAGTGGTCATCTTGGACACTGTCAGCGAAACTAATCTTCCCTTGGCGTTATTTATGGAAAACGTAATCCTTATTCATTAATAGTTTATCTTCTAACCTATATGTAACAAAAATGCTATGATTACTAGTAGCTGGATGCATATTGGCTCTGAGCCTCACTGGCATGTTTAGGGTTGCCAGAAGCACCAACTAAGGGTTTTTACGTCCTTGCAAATAATTATAAAATTGCATAAATAACTAGTATGTAGATCAGGTTGGGTTTTCTGTATGTACGAGTCAAGCTTTTTGTGTAGCCTCTATAGAAACCATATTAAAATGAAATAAATAAATATAGGCATTTTAAGTAAATGAGGTCAACTTGGCAACAATGATGATGAGATAGATACATATAGGCTAATTTTTGGTTCTTGCCTATTTAGGCCTGTCTAAATGCTAGGCACCGAGATTAGTCTGTTTATTTGGTTAGATCAAGCTTATGAGCCAGCTGAGGCATTATGAGTGATCATTATGAGAAGCTCGAGGTGCTTGAGCAGAAGGAGGTGCGCGCGGCGGAGGCTACCGGGCACGTGCCGGTGGTGTGTTCACCAGCATCCTCCCCTCCTACTCCAGAAACCACCGGCAACACCGAAAAAAGCTGTAGTAAAGTTAAGAGCAAACCAGGAACCGGGATCGTGAAGCGCAGCTCGGATCTGAGCGTGAACAAGCCGCGCGCATGCGCTTCCGGCCTGGTAAAGGGCGCGCGCCGGCACGCGCTCCACGTCAAAGGTTCGGGAAAGGCGGAGACGAACGGAGGCGCGCATGAGGACACGGTCAAAGCCGCGAGGAAGCCACGATCCGTCACGGTGGACACGTCCAAAGCCAAAACATCTCTGGAAGCGCTCAAACTCAGCATCAGACAGCTCAAATGGAAAGAGGTGAGAGAAACGTCAGAACTTATGACGTCACACTGATGTGTGTAAGCCATCCATACAACTGACATACATGTCCCAGGGCAGCACGGTGCATCGTGCACACACACCTTCACACCTAGGAGCAGGGGCACTTACCGACATGTTTTTGAGATGTGGGAGGAAACCGGAGAACCCGGATGAAACCTGCGCTTAAACCGTGAGAACAAGCAGATTCTCTAGGAATATCGCACTCGCAATCGTGAGGTTATACTGAATATTGGCTCGGCTGTGATTCAAACAAGTATATGAACCTGAAGGCTGAGTAGCTTAATCAGTCGTGCTGATGTTCGGTATAAATGCACAATATTGCTTTTACACATCTTTATAAACATGTAATTATTATCCAGCAAGTGCCACACATTCATTACGGACACAATATGGAAAAGCGTTTTGTTTACTACTGCACCACTGGCGGAAATAGATCCCGAAGAAGCCACACTCATGGCTAGCTAGCTCACGCTGATGTCTATATTCCAGTTAAAGATACTACCAGTAAAATTAGCATCTCGTCTTCCTGTATTTTAAGTCAGAAGTTATATTCCTGGAAATAGTACTTTGGCATGATGTCGTTATCTCTACTGTAGTAACTGTTTCCAACTAGGAAGTGGAATTTCATGTGGTGAACACAGTGAAACGTCCCACTACAGTTATACTAAACACTCTTGGAACACTGCTTGACCAATCAAATTAGTGGACCTGAATTAACTCTTGGATAAATCTAAATAGTTACTGTATATTCATTAAAATGTGGTTTGACGTATTGCTATGGAATGGATCTCCCTTCCTCAAGGTCAACAGTTTGTGGACACCTGACAATCACTCTCATACGTGAGCCTATTGGAAGCCCAAGGTGGGAATGAGTGTGAGGATGTGTGTTTATGGTGCCCTGTGATAGGCTCCTGATCAACCTCAATCCTTACATGGATGAACTGATTACTGTCGATGAATGAATGAATTTAATTTTGTCATTTGTGTACGTTTCTAAAAATTAAAACCTAACATTGTGCCACTACTCATACATTTCGGAAGGTTGATGTGAAATTCTAAAAGTTTTCATCATATCTTAAACTCAGTAATGGATATCTCAATCAATGTAATGACCGACTGGGCCATTTTACTTACAGTAATTCTTTGTAAATGTAATGAAATGTAGAAGCCATCATTAACCCAAAACCAAACCCTGTTGTGCTTTTGAGCCCACACGTCTTATAACAACATTCCCTGAAGTCTTTTAATCCTAGTATAACAGAACAATTTGCCAAACATGGCAACAATCTCCTCACAGAAAACTTCACCATATCAACTATCATATGTTTGAATAACAGTGAATTTTTTTTTTTTTTTTTTTCTCCTAAAAATCTTAGGTTTAAATTATGTGGAGCGTCCATGTGAATTAGCTGCTAGTATAGAAAAGGGAACGTACTGCATGATAACAAGCACATCAATATAAACCAGTGATTTGAATTTCAGATTTAACAAAATATGCTAATGACTGAATATATTTCTTCAGTGAATATACAAAGCAGGCGCCTGACATTATCTCATTGTTACTAGAGTCAAATTCCCAACAGCTCTAGCTTTAGCTGAATATTTCAGCACCCATCACTTACGACTCAACTTTGTCCTTCAACACTTCCTGAGTCACTCGTGTACAGTTACGTTCTACCGTCTGTGGTATTAGATATGACCCCTTGCCTCCCATAAATATATTAATTACACATTACGCGGAACCATACGCACAGCCATGCGTGCCGTGTGACGGCCGGCTGGCGCGAGTTATACACATGTTGAATGCATGTCAAGAATCACTTGTAACATAAAACCTTCCTCGTGAGCCTTGGGTTTCATATGAACCCTATCTGCTTCATCCTTTTGTTCTGCCCTGTCGGCTCCATGAGTTCTTGGATAGTGATGTCGGTAATGACACTGGTTGAAAAACAAATGTGCTTAAAACAGATGGCGCCATCGAGCAGAGTAACGTGTGTAAAGCTTTCGTGTCATTTGTATTTACTGATCAAACAGTGAAAAAACTATATATTCTTGATTGCATTTTGAGTGATTTTGTAGTCATTCAAGTGCATGTGTTAATGTTTTTATATCTTGGTTGGGACAGTGTCACAGGTCAGCCAATCAGAGTGAGCCGCCACTAATTGGCATCATCTCGCAGGTCAGCAGGTTAACAAGGATGTGTGTGTGTGTGTGCCTGGAACAAATCACTTGAGCAAACGCCAAGACAATGGCCAATTCATAATACAACAATAACCCTCATGTTCTATTTGTTATTTAGCAATCTCGCCATTGTAACACTAAAACCTCTCTTAAATATGCTCAAATCTCAAATAAGACTGAAAAATATCAACTACTAATTAATAGCACAGAAGCAGCAAACGTCTTTACCGTCTCACAAAGTCACAGAAATTGAACAGAGGATTTTTTTTTTTTTAAATCACAGTATTTATTATATCACAACTAATGTTGCAATAAACACTTCGGCTATTTTTATAAAAAAAAAATTAAGCATACAAGAGATGTTCTAGATGTTCCAGTTATTTACAGTCAACTCCTCATTTACTGGAGTCGTCAAAACTTTATTGAGTAAAAATGAATAACAGGTAACACCTGATCATCACAGCCGTATATGTTTCTTGGACACCCCATTGCAGATCTAGTCCCACCTTTGCTGTTATAATGAGCTCCATTCTTCTAGGAAGGCCTTCCACTAGATTTTGGAGTGTGGCTGTGGGGATTTGTTCCCATAGAGCCACAAGAGCATTAATGAGATTAGGCACTGATGTTGGGAAAGGAGGCCTCAGGTGCAGTCAGCGTTCAACTTCATCCCAAAGGTGTTCAGAGGGGTTGAGGTCCTGTTCACAAGTGACCACAAATCAGGAGACTGAAATGCCCATTGAAAAATATTGCTGTTAGTACACTGTAACCATTCCTGTGTTGATTTGGATGTATGTTTGGGGATGATATCTCATTAGATATCACCCATCTGTGGCCAAGTCTTAACTTCCTGGCAGGATAAACCTGGATTTGGGCTAAAATATCCTGGGACTTGGTGTCATGAATCATCTGGACCATCAGTTATCAAAACAGTCCCAAAACACTAATAATCTACCATGTTGCACACTGACTCTGGGTATTTTTCATGCCAATGGTGTACAAGGCCAAATAGAAACCGACCGCAACACATCATTCCAATTATTGTTCATTTTGTGGTTTTGCTCTCAGGGCTTCTTGGGATTGTTATGCCGTTGGCATCTGATAGTTGCTCCTGAAACCACAAGAATTCATTAGACGGCACCATTCTGTAATTGTGCTCGTTAGGATCCTCATTGTCCTCCTCGCTTTGCAGGGCCCATGCCAATTATTCTGAAATTGCCCGTATTATTCCTGTGCCTAGAGAAATCAGCACTATAAAATGAGGGATAAGTTAGGACTAAGTGAGGGATAAGTTAAAATAGCAAGGTAACAATGGTTTATGATGCATCAGGAATATGTCTCCGTGCTGCTTCCTGACACTAGCATATGGGTTGTATTTTAAAGGTAGGAAATGATTAAGCATGATTAGTGAATAATCCGGGATAATCTTATTTCTATCTCCCCACGTTTGCAGGTCGATGAAGGACTTAAAAGACAGAAGCCAGTGGGGACTATTATGTAGTTACTATTGTTAGTAATGTAGTTATGCATTGTTTTGGTAAAAGAATTTTAAAGACACATCGACCCAAAAGATATCCTGGGCCTAATGAAACAGTCATTGTTCGTTGTACAACTATTTCTTAATAATCTGTGAGTGTGTGTTTCTCAAATGCGTGTGACCTCCCCACAACCCCAAGCACACAGTCCTAATCTGATCACATCCCTTGTTTCCGTAGTGTCCCAGGTGCCTAATATAGGAACACTGCTTCATCTCTATTAGCCTGTTAAACAGTGACATAATCCTCACAAAATCCAATTCAGACACGCCAACGTACACACAGTGCGGGCAACATAGCGTTTATATTTCATCCGAAAAAAGGCACAGAAGGACAAATTCTACTGTAGTCTTATCAGTTTACTGGCACAACAGGGTGCATTCAAAAATCTACAGTGTACTGTAGCTAGATAGCTCTAGGTTTACTATACTATAGCTAGATAGCGATAACTAGCTACCATCAGGAACTAATGGCTAATATTAAAGCTAGCTAGGTGCATTCGACTAGAAACAGGCTGTAACACATCATTCCCAACCCAACCAGGAAAAACCAAAGAAATCGCCACCATAAACTCTGAGTTCCTACTTGGGATGGATGATTTAGGTGTAAATCTATGATAAATTGTCATGTTCTGTAATACATATTAGTGGGACCAAATTTTACTTTATATCTAGATTTTTAAAATACGACTCATTTTCTCCTTCTATAACCCTGATGCACACAACTGGAATCACTGGCAGCCTAAACGAACAGAAAAATGTTAATGGTGAAAATACTTTTCTTACTAGTACAATTCGAATATGGGGAAAAAAAAAAACTTAAAACCTTTTTTATTATCACCTCAGACTTTTGCTCAGTCTTCATTTAAAGTACACTAAGTATGATCTGTAGGTGAAATTGTTTTCAGTATGATTTGTAATGTTATTTCCGATCCTCTCTACCTAATCTTTCAGTTTCCAACAGGCAGACGGACGGCATGCGATATTTACTGGCATGGCGTCTCCTTCCATGATAATGAGAATATTGTTTCAGGGCAGGTCAACAAGTTCCCAGGTAAGTTAGTTACTTTGTCAATCATGATTATGATTAATCAGTTTCCTACACTGTTAATAATGATGTTACTTGAACACTGATGTACATCTTAAATATTGTTTCATACCAATGTTAGCCATTATTAAAGGTAAACGCTTTCATGAAATCCTAAAGAAAAAAAAAAACAAGCATTTCATCCTGACCGCCTAATGTATCCTCTTCCTTATTAAATATTTATTATACTTATTAAATATTGTGGCCATGACTGTGCTTGTTACTATTTATTGCCTATGTGATTTATGTGATATATCCATTATACAAATCATTGAATTGGTTGTAAGTATTGTAGAATATCTCGGGTATAATTATTTAACAATAAATGACTGAACTTTACATTCAGATAACATAAAAAAATCAGATTGAGTAAACAGCAGCAGGTGGTTTCACACAGGAAACATAACTATGGTATGTGAAAGGCCAGACTTTGTTCTCTTGTATGTCACAGTCCAAGCAAATCCACTCATTTCTGATTGAATCTGAATTAAACAAAAGTGATGGAGCTGTAGTGAAGCTATCAGCAATATTGAATTTTCAGAAATGATGTTAAGCACTAAAATTCTTATTATGGCCTTTCTCTAACAGAGCTGGTAATCAGCATGTTAACATTCTCCCTGCTCCAATAGTGATTATTCCTGCCTAGCTATCACAAACAAATACATGCCAGTTATGTCTATAGCTGTGGTTCAGTGAACGCTGTATAAACCCCGGGAACAGTTAAATCACATGGGTACCCTCTTGTTTGTCTGTCAATGCATGTGACCTTCCAACAAAATCAAACTGATATCATACAGCTATCCTTCTCTAGAACATTCTCATCAAACTCTTGTCTCAGCACTAGTTTTGAATGGCAGGGTACCCTGGAAGACTTTCTGGGTTCATAGAACCACATATGATCTCTGCATTGATGTTAAATTTGTAGAACTTGGAGAAGGTGCATGGTAATTTCCAAGGAGCAGCAGCACAAATATCCTGGAGTCGAATGCAACTAAGTTATGACCATGAGGAGGGGACACTACTCGAGTGGCATGTCATGGTATGGGATTGGTATACAACCTGCTTATTCATCTTGGCGATTATGTCCTCCACCCAGTGGCGCAGTTTTTATTTAGAAAAGGCAGCTCCTCATGTCATTCCTCTGTGACAAAAAAATGGCGTTCCTCAGTTGTGTGTAATGTGAGCGAGGAAGGTAAATATGTTTGAATGGCCTACTTCTTGGTGTGAATGGATAGGAGTCACTTGTCTAAATAGAGCAGTATACTAGTACCTTAGGTACATCTGCATCCATACATCATGAAATGACCTGTGGTGGTAGTAAGAGACTGAAGGGTAAAACCTACCTTTGGAAGGCAAATTTCAAAAGGCATTTGTGTTTTGGGGCCAAGGGAACATGGAAACAGGTGTTGTGCAAATCCACTGGCAAGAACCAGTCTCATATTTGCATGGAGAAAATCAGATATGACCACCTTAATATGGGCATTGAAGCCCTTTCAAGTCTAGAATGGAATAGAAACCATTGTCCTTCTTCTGAAAAAGAACATACATTTAGTAGAACCACTTGTTCTGAGCTGTGGGATCTACCTTTCAAGCTTCCTTCCAAGAGGGAACAAACTTGAATGGCAAACCTCAGGTCTGATATCAATGAGGCCCTGAACTCGAGGAATGTTGGGGCCTGGCAATGGAACAGGAGGTTGTATCTCTGGACCCACTGATCTGATATATCCACTGTCTTGTAAGCAAGATTTTTGCAGCAAATCACCCCATTGCCAGGCTTTGCTATTCGGTGGTGGAGGGGCACTGCTTAAGGGCTGTGTTGCTTGGATCCGATTCAAATTGGGGTCTAAATTCATCAGCCAGGACATGCCATGTTGGCATTGGCAGGACAGTGGAGTCTGCTCAGAGGATATCTGAACAGAACCTTGCCTTGGTAAGATGGTCAATGCTACGCCAGTGAGCACATACTCCATGTCCATCCTTGGCTTCCAAAGTGTTCAAACAATAAATGCAGGGAGCCTTGCAGCATGACTAACTGTAAACCGCATGACTAACTGTAAACAGTATGTATTATGGTGTGGAGAAAACCACTCAAGCGTGCTAGCAGTATGTAGCCATGGTCTTTGGATGGATAGAAACCTGACTTTTAGTGGATCAGGTAATGCAACAGGCTCAGCAGCAATCGTGTTACTTGATCACATTAGCAGCCCGAGCCACAGAGGAGTCTGAACTGATAATGCAATGGGAGGACCCCACCCAATGGAGAGATGAGTGGGAAATGGAGAGAACCCAACTCCAGTCACAGTTAGTGGAGTCCAACTAACTTAGCAACATGTATGCAGAAGCCTGCTGGAGTTGGCACCAAGGAAACCGAAACTGTGGCAAGTGCTGCCGCTGAGTTACAACAAAGAGCAGTATTAGCGAATTTGTCAACAGTGAATAAAGCTAAAACCACTATTAATACTAATGTAGGAAACCAACTTAGTGCTTAACATTTTCCAGAAAGGGCACTAGAAACTAAGAAAAAAATGTTACTAACTGTGGTACTAGAAACCAAGAAAATAAAATGAAAAAAACTAATTGTGGCCAGACAAAATAATTTATTGCCAGCTGGTGATAATAGGTTACTTTTATTGGTGATCACGTAATCTGACTTGGGTGGGGTGAGAGAAAGAAAGAGAAAAATGTCGGTATGACAGCTGTAATTGTAATTACTGCAAATTCTGCATCGTATGTCACTTTGTCACGTTGCTGAAAGCTCTTGGCATGTGTACATGAAGGTTCCAGGTGATATTCACCACCCTGGCTGTGAGAAGGGCTGAAACAGCTCCCTTTTGTATGTCCACTAGCATGTTTAAATCTCAACCTGAACTTACACTAAGCTATGTCAATTGACTTTGCCATTGAGCTCATGGACCCTAGCCAGCGTTAGGCCAAATGTTGTTTCCAGTTAGTAACCTTGTATCAGTAATACAAGGCCCTGACTGTTTATGTGCAGGAATGATCGAGATGTTGCGCAAGATCAACTTAAGTCGTGCAGTGCGCACCATGCAGCAGCTTTTCCCAGAGGAGTACAACTTCTACCCTCGCTCATGGATCCTGCCTGAGGAGTATCAGCTGTTCTCCACTCAGGTACAGAATTATATGTGCAGCATGAGCAAAAAGGTATGAAACACAATAAAAAAGGAAGCATATTATAAGACAATGAGAGGTTTTTCACACTGCCAACCTGCTCGATCCAACCGGTCAGCTAATGAATGACAGTCGGTGTTCCAGTTCAGGGGCCTTGTCATGCTGGAACAGGTTTGTGTTTCTTAGATGCAGTGAAGGGAAACTGTAAAGCTGAAACATCCCACTCATGCAACTGTGTTCTTCCAACTTTGTGGCAGCAGTTTGCAGAAGATATGGATGGAGACGTATGGGTGTGATGTGCAGGTGTCCACAAACCATTGGCCATACAGTGTAGGTTTCACAATCCTGAGGGTGCACGGTGTCGTTTACGCTGAACACAAGACATAGCTTTTTAAGCAGGTCTTCACCTATAAATGGTTGGTTTCTACTCTGTACTCTATACTCAGTCTAGTCCTGCACTGCTCCATTATCAGTCAGCAGGGTTTTATATGTAATTGATGTTTAGCCAAGTATTGAAGATTGCATGAAGATGAAGGTTCTGTTGTAGCCTTTTTTAAATGAAAATGAACACTACTATACCACAATCTACTAAATGGCTACTAAACATGTCGGGGAAAACAATATCACGGAATATTTACACCATTTTTCCAATCAAGAAATGTTTTACTTAATTTTGTTATTCATTGTTTTCAAATGCAGATTAAGTTTGCAGCCACTTGAGAGACAGACGCTAACAGCTCCCTTGCGTCTTGATCATGAATGTAGGATTTCAGGGTATAAAAAAACTTTACATACCACTTGTTAAGATGTACCATAAGAGTCTGTGATGGAATCCAAATGCTATACTGCTTTCATTTACAATCAAATTTACATTCAACTGGTGCAACTAGCTGTTGTACTCTTGGCTTGGCAAAGCATCTAGTTCTAACTGCTCACAAATAACATTTAAACACCAAGCTAATCCTGCTTAGGGCTTCTTTATTAGCAGCTGTTCCTTGTACTTGGCACATGCCCAGTGTGCAATCTTTTCTTCTCACTTTCACTCACGCATAGTCTATTTCCGTTCTCTAGCTGTGTGCAGGTCAACGTGCCAGTACTTTGCAGAGGCAGAATCACTGTAAAACCAGGTTAAAGCATTTATCTGCCAGAAATCAACTAATTGTGAATGACAAGTGTAGATATGGGATCTAGCTTAATTCTACAAGCCCTTACGTCACTATTCTATAGGAGTTTAGAGAGACCTCCTTAATCTTGAAGCTTGTTCTACTGATTATTTTTCCCCTTGCCAAGTTGGTTGGGTAGTATGATCATTTGTTGTTGTTTTTTTTGTCACTACCTAATGTAAAGGACATTTTGATCCCAAATACTGTAGAGGGCAGCAGAGTTCTGCTGTAGCTTCGAAGCTGGACTTTAAGTAGAAATAGGTGATTTTTCATTCATTGTTTTTTCTTTCATTTGTACCTTATTAAATGATTACATAAAATGGTATAATTTCATTTTCCCGTATTTAACATAACGAATAATTTATAGATCCGCCTGTTGAAGGACAGCGACTCCAGCCTGAAACCAACATTCATTGTCAAACCTGACTCCGGCTCTCAAGGTGACGGCATCTACCTCATTCGTGACCCTGCTGACCTCCGGGCCATCTCAGGATCACAAGTCAAGCAGGCGGTGGTTCAGGAGTACGTTCAGAAACCGCTTCTCGTAGACAAGCTCAAGTTTGACATTCGCCTTTATGTTCTTGTCCGTTCTTTGGATCCTTTAGAAATCTACATTGCCAAAGAAGGCCTTTCCAGATTTTGCACCGAACCGTACCAGGAACCCAGCCAGAAGAACCTCAATCATGTGTTCATGCATTTAACAAACTACTCGCTGAACATTCACAGTGGGAATTTTGTGCACTCGGACAGTTCCAACACAGGAAGCAAGCGCACGTTTTCCAGTGTCCTTTACCGTCTTGCCTCCAAAGGTGTGGACATTAAGAAGGTTTGGTCAGATATTATAGCGCTGGTTATCAAGACAATTATTGCGCTTGTTCCTGAATTGAAGGTCTATTATCAAGCCGATATCCCGCCAGGCAAACCAGGACCTACTTGCTTCCAGGTATGTTTAATGATATACATACAAGGATATGCTTCTAACATACAGTAGGTCGAGTAATCATCATTTCTCGTTGCTCATGATATTACGAAAATACATTGAAAGGTAACCTATGTGAAATATGCCCACAATCATGAACAAATAACAATACCGTATTCTATGAACAACTTGTAGATCCTGGGATTTGACATCCTGTTGATGAAGAACTTGAAGCCTGTTCTGCTGGAGGTCAACGCCAATCCAAGCATGAGGATTGAACATGAACACGAGGTGAGAATGACCATTGTATAAACAAGAACACCCAATACTTATTATAATATATTTACATTATTTACACACACCTGAATAAATTAGTAGAGATACAGATTCTTCTAGACAGGTGTTCTGCATGATACAATTAAGCAATTAACAACCTCCCATGATATTCGTCATGTAAAAAAAAAAAATGCTAAGCAGGCCCAGGTGACCTTGGTTTTGGATCAAGATGGCAAGAAGCACAGATGGCAGCAGTTTCAGCTGTTCAACTGGCTGGGATTCAATCGGAGCAGTAACTAAAGTGACATCTGAATTTAGATCAGTGTAAAAGATGTCAATAAAAAGGGTTAGAAATTGTGGACAAAAGCCTACATTCAATGACAGTGATATTCAATGTATTACTGTGATATGTAGAGAAAATATTGAAAGTGTGTGGCGTATACTGAGAGAATGGTATAGGCCTGAATGCTGACTTACAGTCAGATGGCAGTATGCTATAGGATCTATTTTACTGCCATAGTTTAGGTGAGTCATTGAAAATCCATACAATGTTCTTCTGACTGGTCACCTTTATCCTATTTTGAAACCTTTCTATCCTGGTAGTAGTGTACTCTTGTGTGATGACTCCGCCACCCCATCCACATAGCATGAGGGCCCTTTGAATGGTTTGATGATGAAAATTATATAATTCGTATGCTACGGTCTTTATAGTCACAAGATGAACAATTGTAGGGGATTTTGTGCCAATGTGTTAGATAGCACTTTTGGTCAGTGCCATCAACTGAGGAAATATCTTTTGAGAGAATGGTGTTTATCATTCCAGTACTATTCCGAAGACTTGTAGAATCTATGTATTTGAAGCTGTTCTGGCAGCTTTTTTTGTGGTCCAGCACCAACACTGTAATTTTTTTCATTGGTTCGGGGTAGTAAATCCTAGAATATGAGGATATGCAAGACCTCTTGCAGGTCTTTGTGGACAATGGATCAAATTTGTTCTATATGCTATTGCGTTTGTTGGCCAGGTAGAATTGGAGCTTCCTGTTGCTAAACAACTAAATGTTTATTGGGGCCTGTAAAGACTATGAAAAACACATAACAATGTTCCAGTCACAGAACATCCAATTTCTGGTTAAAATGTAGCAACCCACGATCTGCATATGTTTTACCTGCCATGGGCAGTAGAACCTCCATCAACCAGGACACAAATGGCCTGCCCTGATAAGGGGGGTATTGTCAAGAATCCCCACTCTACTGAAATAGAGGACTATATATCTCAAAGAGGCTTTCTGGATGGCCAAACCTTCAGAGTGTATGAAGGGTATTTATATTGAGTGATGTAGTGGTTACAGTGCAGGCATGGCTATGCTTCACTCCTGCTTTACCTTTGTGCAAACCATAGCCTAAGAGACTGAAACATATTTTGGCCCAAACGCTTTCTGGCTTTATTGATAAGTGGACAAAAATAGCGATTTCCAAAGGTTATATACTATTTTCATATACTCATTACTATAATAGCATGTGGTTTGGAAATGGAATAAATCTGTTTCAGTTCTCCTATATTGCATTATGTCTTTGTTTATATACCAACGTTTCCATTTTTCTTTTGCCAATTCTTAAAACTGTGTTGTTTTAAGGCTCCCCATCGAGTTGTTCTTACATGCAAGTTCAATACTTGTATAAAAACACACATATTGGAACACCACTATTAACTATTGGCGTTATGTTTTAATGTTCCAGGTGTCACCTGGTGTTTTTGAGTATGTACCTAGTCCAGTAGACGAGGAAGTCAAAGTAGGTGTCATTAGAGATACACTGCGCCTTATGGATCCGGCCCAGAGGAAGCCACCCACGTGAGTGTGTTTTTCTGTCAGAGGCCAGTAGTTGAATAACAAGAAACAGGTGCTATTAATGGTGGGAGGAGAAAAGCTAAAGCAGAGGAAAGTGAGGAAAGTGAACTCAAGGGTTCTGTGACACACACCCACACGCACATTTACTGTGGGTCTTTATTGTATTAAAGGGGAGTAGGTCATTCTAATTCACCGCCACACACACATACACATTGTCCACATGATTGAACCTTTGCTTACTTTTTTTTACATGTATATTTCTTTTTACATTTTCAGAATTTGGCATACGCCGTATGCATGGAGACTTATAGTAAAATGCTTTGTAGTTTTCATCAAAATCATATCCCTGCAACCACGCTAGCAGAAAAAGGCCAGATCTTAAGAATATCCTCAGCAAATGATATGCAGACAAATTATTGGTTCTTTAAGCAAACACATACACAAAAAGTTTTATAAACTCTACAGATATACAAAAAAAATCAGCTGCAGTTTCTCAGGAACGTATTGTATCCAGTAGACGCGTGAAACGTGCGTGTCTGACTGTGTGACTGCGACAGAGGCACTTTATTTTGTCTGGTTTATTCATCTAATCTGAGTTGATGATTTGTAAAACAGGGCTATTGTCTGGAGCTGGGTTGTCACTGAACCAGAAATGAAAAACAGATTAATCAAGCTCTGCTGTGTGTGTGTTAGTGTGTTTTGCATGAGTGTGTGCTCTTTTTAGGATCACCAGTACTGAGCATTTCGAATTCAGCTTCTTCATGTGTGTTGTCTGTGTATACTTTCTTATCTTAAATGGTCTATTAAATTAAAATAAATGGAGCATCGAAATTGACTTCAGCCTCAAGAAATATCATCACCCAACTTTAGCATTTACCAAAAGCTTTAGGAAAACTAAGACGAGGAGATGAGTTTAAACAAGAACTCTGCAGAAGTGAGAAAGTCGAATTGTTGAATTGTGCGTGGGCATTCCGCTGCCTTCGTTTTGCATAATCATGACTAGAACAGAGAATGTAGTTGAAATGCATGGTTCATGCCTTCCTGCAATTGTTGAAATGGATTTTAGTTTTTAGAAACACTTCCCACACAATTCCCACAGCTTATGCATAATGAAAATATTGCATTACTGATGTTTCAGCTAAGGACATTTGTGGACTGGCTCCTTTAGTTTGAAATGGTTTTGAAATGGCAAAGCACCTTATGGACTTGCCTTCTGACTCACTCGCACCATTGCTCACTCAGTCATTCGGTCTCATTAAGCAAAGTGAAAAATCTCCACTTGGGCAGTGCTACATAATATATCTAGAGTCTGGCAGTGGTGTGTAACAGGTGGAAAACCAATAAGAGTACAATGGTTTCATCAGATGAAGATGTAATGAAAGCAACAAGAAAACAAATGCAAAAATAAAACAAGCAGAACTGTCTTAAAGGTGCAGTTATTGATCCTAATCCAATACACTTTTTGTCAAATTCAGCAAGCTGAATCTGACACAGTTCAGATCCTGGACTTTCTGACTGACAGACCTTTGTCAGTCCGGATTGGGAACAGTATCTCCAGCACCACCACACTGAGCCCTGGGGCCCCCCAGGGCTGTGTTCTCAGTCCAGTACTGTTCACTCTGCTGACTCACGATTGTGCAGCAATGCACAGCTCGAATCACATCATCAAGTTTGCCGATGACATGACCGTGGTGGGTCTCATCAGCAAGAGCAATGAGTCAGCATACAGAGAGGAGGTGCAGCAGCTAACGGACTGGTGCAAAGTCAACAACCTGTCTCTGAATGAGGACAAAACAAAAAAGATGGTAGTTGACCCACGGAACATTGATGAAAACTCTGTGGAGGCAATCAAGAGCACCAAATTTCTTGGTATTCACATGGCGGAGAACCTCTCCTGGTCCCTTAACACCAACTCCATAGCCAATAAAGCCCAGCAGCATCTCTATTTCCTGCAAAGGCTGAGGAAATATCCCACCACCCATCCTCACCACTATCCACAGATGGGCTATTAAGAGCATTTTGAGCAGCTACGTCACTGTCTGGTATGGAAACTGCACCCTACTGGATCGCAAAATCGTACAGTAGATAGTGAGAACAGCTGAGAAGATCATCAGAGTCTCTCTTCCCTCCATCACAGACATTTACAACGCATGGTTCATCCGCAAAGCCACCAACATTGTGGATGACCCCCACACACAACTTACACAAGCTCTTCACCCTTTTGCAATCTGGCAAGAGGTACCGATGGATTTGGGCCCTCACTGTCAGACTTCAACAGTTTCTTCCCCAGGCCATGAGAATCCTTAACACACATGCACACTCAAATGAATACATTCCACTACCTCTGCAATTTTTGCACATGTATGTTATTATTTAAATCTATATGACTTGCACAACTCACTACACGTCTGCACCTAACTCTTACCAGGACTGTGTACTTGTTAATGCTGCACTTTCTTTATGTCCTTTACGGCACTGTCTCATAATATTTGCACATGTCTGCACATATGCACATTTTGTAATTCTGTGTTGTCTTATATGTAGCACCATGGTCCTGGGGGAATGTTGTCTCATTATCTATGTACTGTGTACTGTGTATATGGTTGAAATTACAATAACAGCCACTAGACTTGAGCAAATATCTCCTCACAGTCTGCTAGCTATCCATTGCTGCTAAATCCAGGGGGATGGGGGGACATGAGGCTCTAAAGGAGCACGAAGGAAGGTGTGTAATTGTTTAATTGTTGAGTTCAAATATCAACAACCTTTGTAGGTGTGTGTTCTTTAGTGATACAGTTCACAGCTTGGTCTAGGGGCATGGACTGGGATCCCTTGGGATTCTGGCCCAGTGCAAGTGTCATCTGTAAGTAACATCCTTATGCAGTGTGGTGATACCGTTGCCTTATTTTGGTTGCATGTACCATTGCGAGGCATATGCAACCAAAAGGGGAATAATCAAGTTGTCTATGAAAGGTCTATACACACCCAGCATTCTAAAAATGAGACCTGCAACACTCTGCTCTTAATCCATTTTAAATGACATTTTGAATACCCAGGATGTTGGAACTGGCATTTCCTTTTAAAAAGATTACTTGAAAAACTCTGCATTCTAAGATCAAGGACAAACCCATCAGACTTCAATGCAAGAAAACCCTGTAAGAACTCCATTAGGTCAAACCCCTTTGGAACCTGTTGACCAGAACCACACAACCCACACACTTTACTGTGCAGTGCACCCAACAAAGGAAGCAGATGCACTTCCTCAATCTTTGAATGCTAGTGTATGAAGTGTTAGGAATTACATCTTATGCTGAGTTCCTTAAATCCATCCATCCATTATCTATACTGCTTATCCATCAGAGTCCATGGGAAACTGGAGCCAGTCCCTGACTTCGGGTGAGAGGCAGGGTACACCCTGGACAGGTCACCAGTCTGTCTCGGGGATAACACAGAGAGGAACAACCATTCACACCTATGGCCAATTTAGAGTAGCCAGTTAACCTAACCTGAATGTCTTTTGACTTTGGGAAGAAACCAGAGCGCCTGGAGGAAACCCACACAGGCATGGGTCGAGGCATGCAAACTCGACACAGAAAGCTGGCCACGGGGTTCGAAACCAGAACCTTCTTGCTGTGAGGAGACAGTACTAACCAGTCCACCACAATGTACCACCATGTACCAATTGTGGAAAATCCGCCCTGTAAACAGCTTTTGTTTAGTCTCAATCCATACTTAATAAATCTAAATTTTTGAATGAAGGGCATAACTAATGCTATTTCCTTCCAGTGGAATTAAAGCTTACAGTTCCTATCTGAAGTCTGTTCCAATAATGTATGATGAATGATTCCATCACCCTGATTTTGGTTGTTCTCTAGTTATGACTAGTTGCAGGGAAATAGCACAAAGAATAGAATTTGGCCTCAGGTCAAATCTGTTCACTGACCACTGGGCTAAAGTGTTTCAGAAGACACATTAATATTATGTCTATACCAAGCTCAAGCACTGGCTAATATTGTGGTGTAAAACAGGTCGGAGTTCTGCACTTGTGATTCTCCTTGGCATGGCTGTGGGATTTGTTCTCATTCAACCACAAGACCGTTAGTGAGGTCAGGCACTGCGTCAGGTGAAAAAGTCTGGTGTGCAGTCGGTGTTCCAATTCATCCCAAAGGTGTTCAGTGGGGTTGAAGTCAGGGCTCTGTGCAGGACACTCAAGTTCTTCCACTCCAACTTTGACAAACCATCTCTTCATGGACCTCACTTTGTGCTCATGAGCATTGTCATTCTTGAAAAGGTTTTGAAATCTTAGTTCCAGTGAAGGGAAATTGTAATGCTACAGTATACCAAGGCATCCTATACAATTGCGTCCAACTATGTGGCAACAATTTGGGAGAGAACTGCATATGGTGTAATGGCCAGGTGTCCACAAACCTATGGCCTTATAGTGTACTTGCAGACTTGTCCTTGGCTCATTTCTTTTCCAAGTGCACTGGTGTCCTGATTCTTTCCTGGGACCTACTCATAATTTCATCCTCACGCAATGACAATAACGGAGTCCAAAGCAGGCCCAAAAAATTAGGCCATAGTTTTTTTTTTTTGGCAAAAGTCATTTTTGTGATCCATCAGAGAAAATGTTTTAGGGCGTGCTCTTTCGTGCTACCTCTTAATCAAACATTATGTTGAGTTAAACGTGGACCTTCACCTGCTTGCAAGTATGCAGCCCCATTCTAGCTCCCCAACCTTTCATTGTTTTGATCAAAATAGGTTCATATTCCAGCCCATTATTGGTCAACCACTGGTCATCTGTTGATGTCAGTGTGATTCATTTGACATCTGTAAAGATGACCATTGGTCACAAGAAAATCACATTATCTAAGATCAGATGTCACATGCTAAGGTGTGTTATTAATTGAAATGCTTCAGATCGTATAAACCTTACAGAAAACTCTCTTTCCCACTAAAAACCATGACCTTGATCTATTATTATATTGATACTAACCGAATACCATACCAATTTAGATTTTCTTCTGAATTGCAAT